>OX596217.1:13010396-13223900 GCA_951394215.1 Glyphodes perspectalis
GCGCTAGTAATGTATCAGACCGTACCGTCGTCGACGTCGTCGGCGCGCTCGAACTGCACGGCGGGGTAGCGCGCGGCCAGCGCTCGCACGTGCGGCCCGGCGCGCGCGGCGTGCAGCACGCGGTAGCCGGGCCCGTAGGCGGCGACGTGCAGCGCGCGCTAGTAATGTATCAGACCGTACCGTCGTCGACGTCGTCGGCGTGCTCGAACTGCACGGCGGGGTAACGCGCGGCCAGCGCTCGCACGTGCGGCCCGGCGCGCGCGGCGTGCAGCACGCGGTAGCCGGGCCCGTAGGCGGCGACGTGCAGCGCGCGCTAGTAATGTATCAGACCGTACCGTCGTCGACGTCGTCGGCGCGCTCGAACTGCACGGCGGGGTAGCGCGCGGCCAGCGCTCGCACGTGCGGCCCGGCGCGCGCGGCGTGCAGCACGCGGTAGCTGGGCCCGTAGGCGGCGACGTGCAGCGCGCGCTAGTAATGTATCAGACCGTACCGTCGTCGACGTCGTCGGCGCGCTCGAACTGCACGGCGGGGTAGCGCGCGGCCAGCGCTCGCACGTGCGGCCCGGCGCGCGCGGCGTGCAGCACGCGGTAGCTGGGCCCGTAGGCGGCGACGTGCAGCGCGCGCTAGTAATGTATCAGACCGTACCGTCGTCGACGTCGTCGGCGCGCTCGAACTGCACGGCGGGGTAGCGCGCGGCCAGCGCTCGCACGTGCGGCCCGGCGCGCGCGGCGTGCAGCACGCGGTAGCCGGGCCCGTACGCGGCGAGCGAGAGCACGCGAGGGGAGGCGTGGGGCGCCGTCGCGACGCTGCCGTTGGTCGTCTGCTGCCCCACTACCACCACGATGGCGATCGGTATTACCACTTGCTGGGTACAAAAATATTTATGATCAAATATAATCAGACACGACGTGCGTTGTAACGTCACTGGAAATACTATGAATAATATTTCAATAACATTGTAATTATTTTTCGGTCAGATTTTAGAATAGGCTATTTGACTGTATAAAAAATACTTACTTATTTAATGTCATCCGCGTCAATTACGAATTTTAAAAGTAATCTGCATTAATAAATATAAAAAATTATAAATATTTTTACAAAAAAACTCAAAATAAAATTTATTTATTTTGAGGAGAAGCCACGTGACCCTACAATACATTCGTATTGTGACGTCGCAAGTCTGTAAACAACCACTTCTGCCATTGCTTTACGCTCGAGTTTCTTATTTTCTTACGATTTTTAAGTCTATCTTTGAATATTATTAGTATGATCAGTACTATTCACTTGTGTATGTGTAATCATGGACTATGATTTTGTGAAAGCAGACAGCGGAAACTTGCCGAATGTTGATACCAAGAAGGTAGGAATTTTCGTTAAAAATAATCCTGACTTTTACTCACCTGAACTTATAAATGTAAAAACAGCTATGTAAGTATCGTATTAAGTTAGTTTCATGTCAATACAACTGCAATGGCACAATTTGTTCTAATAGGCACTTAGATTTTTCCCTTTGCAGTGCAGGATGAGCATCTTACGGAGATTGTCGTATTTGTACACTCTGGCACTGCGTATCATTTATAGCAATTTTTTTATAGTGAATTACAGGTACTAACTAAAAAAAACACATAAAAGCGAACGATTTGACCTTCTTCCAATGTTTTTGTACAAACGTGTGACCTCACAAGCAGGCGTTTTGACAGGTCAATAATCAGTGTATTTTTAAATATTTTTTTTTATATGAAATACTTAAAATAAATAAAAATAAATGTTGTTTCTAGAGTCCTTATATTAGTAAATAATGTGCGATGGTGTTCAGAAATTAGTCGAATAGCCTATTGGATCGTCGCTCGATATCAGTAAACGATGACGTCAAATAAAAAAAATACAAGAAACTTTTTGTTTGGACGAACAGCTCATAAAAAGTCGCTCAATCATCATTAGTACATTCTTGGCTCTCCCAATCCAGGCAGGGGAGGGGTCTGCACCGGCGCGCCGGGCTTGGGGCCAGGAGACAGCCCCGCCTTGCCCCCGAGTCTACGCCACTGATAATAACACTCACCCAGATCAAGAAGCTGTATTTCTTGTGCCACAGGTACGCCAGCTGTCGCTTCAACAGCTCGAAGAACTGAAGCAGGTACAGGCTCAGTCCTGTCCTCCGCGTGTAAGTCGGCTCTGTGGCAAAATATTACATTGTATTGCTATAGTACACGACAGGTCAAGATGGTCAAGATGAACAGGCTACCATGTCAACCTAAAAATTTACTTACCTACTGTACTGACTCCGTCCACTTCGTCTTGAGACAGCGACGACGTATCAATGTCACTACAGAGCCTGGGAAAAGAAGCAAAAGTAATAATCAAACTTGCTTATACAGGATACAGGATACAGGATCATGGACTGAACCAGTGGTTTGCAACCTTTTTGTGATTTTGGTGCACTTACATGACTGATCAAGACCGAGGAACACCGGTAAAGTTACCGAAGATCATATATTTCATTATAGTTAGCAGGTACCACTTAGTTGAAAATAAACGACATCAATTTAAGAAACTTCTCAAATTCAAAACGAATTAAAACATTGCGGATCACCGATGACCTGCGAATCACCGATTAGAAAGTCAAAGTAATTTTTTTTTTTTATATAGGTTTGAAACAAACACTTATAAATCGTAAATCAGAATATCAAACAATAATATAAATATCCGACAACATCACATACATTGATCTGACTCCGAGGTAAGTAGCTTGAGCACTTGTGTTACGGATATCAGAATCAACAGTGGTATTATAAATATATACTTAAATATCAGATATTAACACCCAGACACACAACAAACACAAGCATTCATCACACGAATGTTTGTCCTGGGTGGGGATCGAACCCACAACTCTTGACGCATGAGGCAGAGTCACTACCAAATGCGCCATCGAGCCGGTCAATATGAATCTAACACCGGTTCATAGATATAGAAACAAAGTCTAAGCGGATCGCGTTACAGAACTGAGGCGATAGGATGGCGTTACTCACTGCAAGAAAACCTCTTCGAGTGTGGACACACCAACGCCTATGGAGTCGATGCCCAGGTCGGAGCGGCGCGACTCCAGCGCCGCGAACATGCTCGGGAACGCGCCGCTGCTCGCCGCCGGCAGCCCGAACGAGATCGCGTTCATAGTCACCTGACAGACAGACAGGCAATCCGATCACAACCATCTATGAGGCATGTCTCTTTTTTCTAATATTGGCATAGCATACATCAGTAGTGGATCCTCTTTGCCTGATGGCGAGATAATGGTGAGCTAAATATGGATTTATCAACATAATATTTAATGGTTTACGGGCTTTTGGGTATGTGACTGAGTAGGCGACGAGCTAGCCTCACCTCCTTGACGGCGGCATCAGGAACCGCCCCCATGACGACGCTGGAGATGGCCGCTTCGTTCGGCTGACCGATCGTGGTGAACGTCAGACGGTAACCAGTTCCTGTGGTACAAACGTCCAATTAGGTCAGGGGTCGGCCACCTATCTTCCGGTGAAAAGTTATAATTTACAACGTACAATCTACGCATGCGTACTATATCTATTTGTAAGACATTTCCACTCAGCTTGATGGCAACATTTTCAGATTAAACAGACAAAAAAAAGAATAATGTATACTTAATACAACGTAAAAATGAACCAGACCAGAGCAGATCACATAACCGCTTAGCTAAGACACCATCTTAGCCAATCCTCGAGCTTCATTCGCTTGGGCCAATACAATGGTCGTCTATAAACTGGTCGGTTATAAGATAGTTACCAATGGCCTTCTTGAGGTACATGGGGGTGGCGTGGCAGCGCAGCACGCCGCGGTGCAGCGCCGCGACGCGGTCGCCCAGCGCGTCCGCCTCCTCCATGAAGTGCGTCGAGATCAGCACCGTGCGGTTGCCGCGGAGGCCCTGCACGCCACATACGGCTTTAGTAATTACCAATCATATCATCATTATAAAAAAAGTTTTTGACTTGGGCTTTAACCTTCGATTTAGCAACTAGTGACAATAAATGTATTATCATCGAAACTGCTGCCGTTTAATTTAATAGCCTTAGAAAAAGCTGCCAGGCACATTAGAGAATACATAGATGTTCTTCAATTTGGCTGGGTGATGTGATGGGTGCCTAGTCTTAATTTAATGAGGGTTTTTAAAAATACAAAATCCGCTAGGTGGCACGAGGAAGTCTCGTAGTCTTATAACTGTCACTATTGGCTCTCTGTTGACAGAATGTCTGTTTGTTCTGACAGCTAACCAATGAGGAGGGTGACAAGACCGCACGTCACAGTGACGCCATCTTTTGGATGTTTTAATTAAAAAAAACCCTCATTGCCTTTCATGTATCTTGAGACGACGTCAGTTAATTAACGATATAAATATCTATGAGCAAGGCGCTTACTCATATCTCCACACATCCGTCATGTAGCCTCTGTGCCAGCGACAGGCACGTCCCATCTCGCCTCGAGCTCACTCACCAGCACCAGGTCCCACAGGCCGCGGCGCGTCTCCACGTCGAGGCCGGAGGAGGGCTCGTCGAGCACGACGACGGGCGCGTCGCCGGCCAGCGCGCACGCCATCTGCAGCCGCCGGCGCATGCCGCCCGACAGCGTCGCGCTCAGCGCCGTCGCCTTCGCCTCGATGCCGAGTCGCTCCAGCAGCAGCTTCGACGACTTCCACGCCTCCGAGCGGCTCTGCCCGCGCAACTGTCCACAGAACCATACAGGTATAATTACAATATCATAAAGATTAAGACATTTTAGCTGAGATGATTTTCAAGATCAATTACCAATTCGGCAAGACTGTTTCACTCCATATCCCACTTACCATGCTGAACAGCACCACGTGCTCTATAACGGAGAGGTGCGGGAAAAACACGTTGTGCTGCGGGCAGAAGCCGACCTGGCGGCGCGCGCGCTGCTGCATCGCGATGTCCTGTCCGTTCACCAGCACCTGCCCCGCCGACGGGTTCAGCGTGCCTGCCCAAAAGACGACCTCGGTCAAGTACATGTCAAGATATACATACAATACATACATACTAAAGATTGCAATCCATACTAGGCATTGTTTGCTGAATCCAGCACATGACGCAGCAAAGCTAAAATTGAGCTGGTCCCAGCTGGATCCAGCATTCCAATTTCTGAAGGACAGCGTCGGAGTCAACAGATATAAAATGCGAAAGTGGCAGGAGGTAGGAGCCGCGGAAGGCCCAGGCTCACCTATCACGACCAGATTGGTCGTGTATTAACAGAAGGTGATGTTAGGAGTCATAAACACCGTAGAGCTTGTATAAAAAGGACTATGAATGTTGAAGAAGCGAGTGAGGTGTGTAAGCATCGTGCCATATGGCGTTCGGTTCTCTATGCCTACCCCGCTAGGGAAGTGGCGTGAAGTTCAGTTAGTTAGTTTCTCTGGCAAGGATTGAAATCCAGCAGCATTGAACTAGAACTTGTCGCTGGATCTAGCACAGTTACAATTGTGCTGGGCTTAGCTGGATACACATATCATCACGCCTGTAATCCCTGAAGGATAGGCAGAGTCAAAGGGACTGCAAACCCCTTTAACTATATTCAGCTAAGAATAAATCTGGGCTGGCACGTCGCCTACACAATCACATACCCACAACCCGATATACCATTAGTCGATGTACTATATTAGACTAGATCCAGCAGAGCTAAGATTGGGGTGTACGCAACTGGATTGGTTCATCTGATATTGCAATCCCTTGTAGAGATTGCAATAGTGGAACCGGAACCAGGACATTTAAATTGAGCTGGACCCAGTGCTGGATTGCGGCATTCAGCATTTCACAGCACTTTTTTTTTGCCTGAAGAACTGCGTTACGCATACCACATCGCCTCGGGGGAACGAGATGGTTATGTGGAACTCCCAAGGGCTTCTGCATCAGGATATCAGCAGGTAACGGCCGGGGTATACCCACTAAAACTCCGTGTTACCTACGCTCCAGACTCCAATTCCAGACGCCTTTACCTTTAGGTCCAGCGCTCCATAACAGCGCCAGGTTGGGCAGCCGCCCCGTTTCCCCCCTTAAGCGGGCATCGTCTACTCACCGGTCATGATGGACATGAGCGTGGTCTTGCCGGCGCCGTTGTGCCCCAGCAGGATGGTCAGCTCGCCCTTATACACGTCTAGGGACACGTCGTTGAGCGCGCGGAATTTGCCGAATATCTACGGGGAATGCATACTCTATAATGTCCGCGGGTATTTTGAATATCCAAACAACGATATCCAATAAAGCAACTATAATAATGAGAATGAGAATATTTGAACTTCTCGCGAACTGTCAAACACGCACAATTTAAAAAGGCGTTATTTTATCTGGATTTTTTTTTTTTAGAAAAAGTATTCTACATAGTATAAAAATTAAAAAAATTAATGAATGAAATAAAATCAGTAAAGTCGATTTCAAGTTATAGCGTGACCATTTATCAAGGCAGGCCACATGGCGGCTTTACCATTACGCTACAACACATTAACCATAAACGCGGGTGACACCGCAGGCACAGCTAGTAAATAATGAAACGTCAAAAAGTCGCTGCAATACCTTGGTGATGTTGTTCACCCTGATGCCGGCGTCGGCGTGCGCAGGCGCCGGCTCGTAGTAGCGCTCCTCGCGCGCCGCCATCGTCTCCTGCTCGTCCGGCGGCAGGTCGGGGACCACGTTGTTCTTGCGCCAGTATTGTTTCTGATATTAAATAAATAGATAAACGGAAATACGTTAACACTTCCGTGGTGGTAGTCTATAGTAAGGTCACGTGTCTTTCGTGCGAAGAGTGATGACATTTTTCCAAATCTACGTATATAGATTTTCTTTATTCGGAATTTATCACAAGTATGATAACATGATCTTTAGATTAGTACTAACTAACTAACTTAAACTTCACGTCACTTCCCTAGCGGGGTAGGCAGAGATAACCGAACGTCATATGGCAGGATCATTACACACCTCACTCGCCTCTACAACATTCATGATCCTTTTCATACAAGCTCTACGGTTTTATGACTCCTTACAACTGTAGCTGCGTAACCTTGATCTAATCCATCAGCAACCCTTATTTGAGGTTTATGTAGGTCAGATAGCAGTTGCTTCGAGGCCGTATTCGCTTGACCTATGGTCATGGTCTTTCATTGACAGCCTTCATAGGCACGGCTCATAGGAATGGTAAGATGAGTAGTGACTAGTACTAGATATTTAACGCATTCCAAGTGGGGAATATAAGGCAATAAGTCATAAATGTCACATGTACAAAATATTCATTTACATACTACTAGGAGCGTTCCGCGGTTTCAACCGCATAGTTCCCATCGCTGTAGGAATATGGGGATAAAATATAGACTATGTTACTTCCGGATAATATAGCTTTCCAATGGTGAAAGAATTTTTGAAATCGGCACAGTAGTTTTTGGGTTTATTTATTACAAACATACACACACACAAAAATACAAATTCCTCTTTATATAGTATAGATGTACCCAAATATATACCTATCGCGAATGTCTTGCAAAACGTCCCTTCGACATTCTGCGTCTGAGCTCTGCATAAATAGGACTATACCAACCTGACAGAAGAAGTTCCAGGGCATCGCGAGCCCCAGCTTGCCGGGGCACACGTGGTCGAGGTACCAGGCGAGCAGCATGAACAGCGCCGTCTGCGCCGCCATGTACACCAGCGCCACCAGCGCCGACGGCGCCTTCGGGTCGTACGTCGTCGCCAGCGTGCTGAACGTCAGCCCCAGATCTGATGACAAACATTATTGATCATTCGTTCTAAGACACCCATTGTTCTTCCACTGGGATGATGTGGAGCGCCATGTGATGTGGCGACTATAATCAGCCGTTTTCATATTATGCTCCTGAAATATAACTTCTTAATCTCTTACTTACTGGGAGGCCCACAAACTATCCACCGTGCAAAGCATTCATTGATCAAAAAATTACATAATAAAGCTAAAGTTGAAATGTCCATTGTTCTACATAATATGTTAGCTAACATTTCGAATTTGACAGTCGACCATCGTCTGCAGGTCGTAAAATCATTGCGAACAAACAACCTTTTCTGAAATTATTCAAGAAAAAAACAGTGTTGAATGAAAACTAGCTCTGTGACATAAATGCGAGAAAATTATGACAAAAAACTAGTCAGGAGACACAAAACTAGTTCAACGACAGAGAACTAGTTTCAGATACTATGACTACTTACTGTACTTAGCCAGTATGGCCATCTGCCGCTGCAGCCAGCGCATGGGCATCGCCGGCACCACGCCCAGCAGCAGCTGCAGCGCTGGCGCCGGCGCCTGCGACAGCCAGTCCGTCAGGATCGATAGCGCGATGAAGATCGTCGCCGCCAACGTGTTTATGTACTCCACTGTCGATTGAAACATAATTGTTTTAAAAAAAATAGTCCATTGAAAAATTACATTTGGGTCAGAGTGCAATTTTATTTTATAGATATCATGGAGGGATTTGTTTAAAGTGAAATGCAAGTTTTGCCTCACGCTGGACACACACCTACAAATACTCGTTTATATTAAAAAAAACTTTTTATAATTCTGTTCGTTACTCAAGTGCAGACTGAGCACTCCAGGCAGCGTGTCTACCAAGACGATGAGACATATGATGACACTCACGGCTCCGCAGCAGGTACCCGCAGACGAAGCCAAACGCGACGAGCGTGCAGCTGTGCAGCAGCAGGCTCACGAACAGCAGCAACCCGCTGGTGTTCTCCAGCAGCACGGGCTCGCCCACCGTCAGCAAGATGCCGCCCGCCAGTGAGAAGCTGAGCACTCCAGGCAGGGTGTCTACGAAATGCGCAGCCGCGAGCATGCCGCTTGACACGCCTGACATCTTCATCAGCTCCTGGTAACACGGAATTAGCATCTATTGTATGTCTGAAAGACAACGTCGGAGTCAAGGTAAGAAGAGGCATGCTCCGGTGGTTCGGACATGTGGAAAGAATAGATGACGAAAGATTGACTAAACAGATATACAATGCGAAAGTGGAAGGATGTAGGAGCCGCGGAAGGCCCAGGCTCACCTACCACGACCAGATTGGTCGTGTATTAACAGAAGGTGATGTTAGGAGTCATAAAAACCGTAGAGCTTGTATGAAAAGGATTATAAATGTTGAAGAGGCGAGTGAGGTGTGTAAGGATCGTGCCATATGGCATTCGGTTCTCTCTGCCTACCCCGCTAAGGAAGTGGCGTGAAATTTAGTCAGTTAGTTAGTAGATTGTCTATCGAACGATACAGAATAGGGTACATTTGTGGGTGAAAAATAGATTATATTTAGTCCAGCAATACATTACACACATTGACGAGGTTACAGCAAATAATGGTTGTGGAGCGAAGCACCTTTACGTCAATAGACGCTTAATAGGCTAGGTACTCAAAAAATATGTGCGCAAGTTGGATTTAAAAAAATACTAAATACGTATTTTTTGCGTTATATAATACTCGAAAAATTACAAAGATACAAGGCTTCAAAGTTCTGAAATAGGGCGGTTTACGTCACTTGGACAGTAAAACTAGTTATAGGATGGTGTGCAAATAACATTAGATGAACCATTCCTTTTCAGTTTAATGTATTTAATTGTAGTTTTTTATATCTTAATTGGCAGTTGTTGACTGTCATTTAATGACTAACGTATTCATATTAGTGACTGTCATGAATCAGATGAATTTACTCTACTACAATATTTTTACCACCAAATAAATTAAAAATTAAATGAAAGTTGTGCAACATGCGTTAAATGTTACGTCAGCGATTAGTTTAGTGCGTGTGGATGTAAATGTAAATATATTGCTATGATAGATTGTCGACACTCTAAAGAGAAAGAAGTTAAGTATTTTAAGTAATTTGATTGATAAACGGTAAATTTTAAATAAGAACTAATTAATTGGTATGCCATTTTAAAATTTGGTTAGCAAATAAGGCAGCATATAAATCATTTGGCCAGCATACAAAGATTTTGTTAGCAATAATAAAAAACAGGCTGCAATTCTTGTTCAGTAAACAACCATGATAATGGTCAGTAATTTAAACATAAGCAGGCAGTTTGTTATGTTATTTACTTGCAAAATAAACAGTCTCGCCGCAAAATAATTATTTGGGCAGCAAGATTATACAATTGGGCAGCAGAGAAAACATTTTATAAGCAGTTTATTTATAAATAAATAAATAAAATAAATTCTTCAGACTGACACACCAATTTCCTAGCTCCAAACTAAGCTTATGCTTGTGCTATGGATACTAGGTGAACGGATAGACATACTTAAATATGTTTATAAACATCCATGACTCGAGTACAAATGTCCAAGTTCATCACACGAAACATTTAGCGGGATTCGAACCCGCGACCCTTGGTTTCGTAGCCAGGGTCTCTGACCACTCGACCAACGGGCCAGTCAAATTTGATTGGTATGCATATTTAAATGTAGGTTAGCAATATAAATACATAGTTGGATTGCGTTTTTATTGAATAATCAGCAGTGTTTGTTAAAAGTGTGCGCATGACACAAGTAATACACTAGGTGGGTATAAAATATTCATTGTTTAGGTAGGTACCTACTATAACAATAATTTGTTACATTTTTGCTTACCTCCATTTTGACCTCTATTACAATTATAAAAATAAATCAAATTGTTTATCATTATATAACACTATATATCCCAATATTACTAAATAAACCCAGTAAGAGAGAAAATAAATTAAATAATAATTTATCTTTATAAGAGATGCGCCCATTTTGTCCATGACAAGTATAATATTCTTGCTAGAATTTATTTTTTTGCAGTAAGCAAAAAAAATATTCTGGGCCTCTGTGTGCTTAATTGGAGCTTTATAATAGTATAGTAATTTGTACAGCCGAATATATATAATATTCGGCAGTAAATTCGGCTGACAAAATATACAATTTACTGCTGGTTCAGAATGATATAAACTGCAGAGTGACTTAGAAATATTTGCTGGCCATTTGCTTCTAAAACAGTATTTTTGGTTCGTTTTCGTATGTAATGTAAACTAAACTACTAAAATATTTTAGAATACACTAGCCTATTAAATAACTTCCGTCATTTTAGCTTCACTGGAAAAAAGAAAAAATATGTACACAATATTTTTTGGAACCTCATTGACAGACAACTTCTTTATTTAACGCCGAAAATGCATTAGGCACCGTTACGCCACCCAGGGGAGATCGACATGGTGAATGGTACTCTCAGGGCCCTCTGAAACGGAGGACCACTCAGCAGCCAATATAGATGGCTAGGGTATAATTAACAAGGCACCTGCATCCCGTTGACCCTCTCGCCGACCAGCCGGCCCACCAGCAGCGTGAACATGATGAGCAGCGAGCAGAAGCAGCACGAGCCCAGCACGGCGACTGTGAAGTCCGCCACCGCGGTCGACGCGCGCTCCACATACGGGAACTCTTGCAGGGTCACGTCCTGCGACATAACATGTTATTATTTGTTGGATACTACTCTGGGTAATGAATGATCTTGATCCCGTATGAAGGCTGCAGATGAGGTGTAGAGCAAGCCCACCCAGAAACATATGCACTTGACTTAAATACATGAATAAAAAAAAAATAAAACTGAAAATTACCAACTTTATCGCAAGGGGCCATCCATAAAGTACGTCACACGTAAAAGGGGACGGAGGGGGTCTACGATGTGTGACATGGTGTGACAAGGGGTGGGAGGGGTCCTAAGTTTCGTGACATCACATTTCAAAATCTAATATATCGTAATAATTTGCAATTTCTGGATGTAAAATTGCAAAACATGTGATGTCACACTAGGGAGGGGGGGTGTCCCACAAATGTGACCAGCTGTGGACAAGGATGGGGAATCAAAAAATCATGAAATTCGTGATATATACTTTATGGATGGCCCCCAAGTACATACGCTAAGGGATTCGAAACCGCGACCCTTGGTACCGTAGCCAAGGGTCTCAAATAAAACTAGATGGCCTGACAATGTCATGCCAAGTTTCAGGACTTTTCCTGGCATTTTAGGATTTCAAGGCTCTTTTTAGGATTGCAGCTGGATTTCGGGAATCGCAGGAAATTAGATTTACTGCTGATTCATCTAAATGAAATCAACTTCTAATTAAACAGTTTTCTTTTTTAGATCTTACAAATAATCATTACTTTACACGTTACAGTGGTAGTTAATTAAGAATCAAAAAATATCATACTTCAAGATGTTTCACATGGTAACCCTAACATCACCGCTATTCTCCGAGCTAATTACAGATGTAAACATACACGTACCTGCTTGATTTGCTTGCCCGTGCGCAGTTCGAGGAAGCTGGTGTCTATGGCCCATTGCAGTCGCATAAACGTCTCGTATATCGTGCCTGGAAGAGAGGCCATTTGTGAGTAACGCGATGACAGTACTTAAAACCTGGTTGGAATGTTGAATAGTGATATCAACACTCCAAAGAGATCGGATAGCTCGATAACTTAAGACAGGGATAGCGAACCTTTGACACGCGTGCCAAAGGTGGACCGTTATGCAAAAATTGTTGTTTTATTAAACATCACAAAATTATCAACAATGATTGTCAATAAAATCCACTTCAACCGGTCCCCGGGCACTTAAAGAACCAATTATATTGATATTTTAGAAACTTTAGCATGTTTGTTTAAAAAAGTTCACCACCTCTGACATACGATAATGAAAATTTTATTTCCGCGACAAAATTAAAAACATATAGCATATAATAAGAGTCCCATCTGTCTGTCTTTGTAGGAAAATTCATCAAAATGGCAATTTAAATAAAAACTCATCTTTGCTTTAAAATACATACATTATTAAAAATTTTAAATAGTTTTACAAACGTATCGTACTCGAGTTACTTTTTAACAGGCAAGTACGTAAAATAGGTAGGTACTTACTAACGACTCACAAAATACTTATCTACGTTACAAAACGGTTCTCAGAAAATTAGCATCCTATTAAATGTTAAAATAAAAAAAGACAAGATGTCGTTGTATACGATATAAAATATACTTTTAGTAGGAGATCCTAATTTATGTAGTGCGGACCATTTCTAGGCGAAATATACTAACTAACTAACTAGCTTCACGTCAATCTAGCGGAGTAGGCATGGAGAACCGAACGCCATATAAGCGAAATATGGCGTTCGGTTCGGTTCGGATATACTTCTATAGTATAGAATATTTATAATAGAATCTATACAATAAAACATATAAAAAAATTAAACATTTGCTCCATATATTTTTTTGATGAAATACAATTTAAGTTATTTTTCATCCAATGGCATGACTAAAAGGTGGCAGGACTGGGAAAACGCTACGAGCCTCTGCTTGGAGACCCCTGGAGGAACGTAAGCACGGATCCCTCCTATAGTACAGCATTAAAATCGGACACGATCCTCAAACTGTATAGTAACGCCACTGCTGACATCCAGGTATAAATAATCACATCATGTCATGGGCGTACGCAAGGGGCAGCAGAAGGGGGCTGCCCCCCTGGAACTCGTGTGCTAAGGTACCTGCTGGTGTATTTACTATCAATAATATTGTATTATCCCCCGACCAAAAAATATTGTATTGGCCCCCTGGATTAAAGCTGCGTATGCCCATGAACCAAATTGAATTGCTTAGTAACCTTGCAACATTGTTTACAGCCTCCCCTTAGAGAGTAGCGTGCGTCATTCCTATATTCTGCGAATAAAACATGTCTTTATGACGCGTTCCAAAGTGTTATCGTTGTAAATTAGCTTGATTAAATGTTCAATTGTATATAATGAATATTCAAATTGTCTCACGATATTCATCCGAACAGAGCACTATCCACTGCTGTATATATTTAATTGTAAGTAGAGGTAATTAATGATCTATTAAGACGACAAAAAAAGACCATCTGGATTTTAAAAATCTATGTATGTATTTATACCACTAACTCGGCGTTGAGGGAAAACATCGCAAATGTATATACGTACGTATATACATTTGAGAAAATCAGAGGTACATGTCCTTGAACCTGCACCCCTCGGTTAAGAGGCCACGTGTCCTTAACCCATGCTAAGTTCAATAGCTATCACCACTCCCAACGTATAATAATCAATATCGCTTGTAGGTAATAGCACAGTACGAACGAAGTACCTAATGGCTTTATTTAGAAAATCAATACAAAGTTATCGATGACTCGCACACCACCGTCGTTTGATATTAAGCGCCAATAATGTTTGTACATTTTATAGATCTATTGTTTACGTTATGCCTATTTCCCTTATGCTTATTAATATTATAAATATTATATTGTACATAATCGAACACTGTATGTTTATGTTAGATTCTTATCTGAATACTACCCACCCACCTGGTTTCGCTCAAAATTAAGTTCTATCCATCATAAAAAATGTGAAAGTAATTTTGTCTGTATATGTCAGTTTGCCGCGTCACGCTTAATCTACTACGATGTACAATTTTTCTGAACGTATATAAAAAAAAAATTGCATATTAAGCGCCAATAATGTTTGTAGATTTTATCGATCTATTGTTTATGTTATGCCTATTTCCCTTATGCTTATTAATATTATAAATATTATATTGCATATAATCGAACACTGTATGTTTATGTTAGATTCTTATCTGAATACTACCCACCCACCTGGTTTCGCTCAAATATTAAGTTCTATCCATTATAAAAAATGTGAAAGTAACTTTGTCTGTTAGTTTGCCGCGTCACGCTTAATCTACTACGATGTAAAAAAAATTCTGAACGTATATAAAAAAAAAATTGTACTTACAAACAATATAACCTTATATATCATTGTATACCGTGCGTCTTGAGCAAATAAACTATTTTGATTTTGATTTGATTTGAAATGTTGAATGCATAAAGTGTATACTCTGAGAAAGAGGCACCATACATTTTACTCCGAAAAAATGTAAGATCCCGTGTGATGCACGAAGGGGTATTTTAAAAATAACATCACGACCGTAATCCTTGAAGGGGTAGGCAAAGTAAAAGGGGCAGCAGGCCCCCTTAACCACATTCAGCCAAAAATAAGACTAGGCGGGTTAATGGAAAAATTTAGAAGGTATTTTATGGAGCAGTAAAAATATAATTAAATACATACGTAAAATCATATCTTTTGCTAACTTTATTATAACGTAAACTCAACAACTAACTAAGCATTCTGACCAGAATGGCAATAGGCAGTGGATTGACAAGGGTCGCGACGAGCACGCTTATACCACGCAAGAGGTCGCATTTAAAATTTTAGGTATTCATAAATTTTGGGGGGAAACGTCGACCCGTTGGGTCACAGCGCGGGTCGCAAGGTCATCGCTTTAGCGGTCAAGTGAGAGCGTTGTGCGCGGTCATTCAGTGAAGGCCATTTCTGCGGCACAACTTTACAAATTTTAATCATCCAGCAGAGCAAATCAGATTGACAAAATCTACATTACCGCGAGTGGACTCGGCAAAAAGTTAGATACTAGATTCTTACCACTAAAGCCCCATTCATAGATGCCAGATTTAGCGAATCTGTTAGCGAAGTTATTAGATACAACGCCTGTCATTTGATCTTATTAACTCTTACACTGGGGGACCATTCGCGGATGCACGGAGTAGACACAGGTACCCGCTTAAAACCAGCGTCGTGGTCTGCCTGACATCAGGCAGTCTCACGACTGAGCTGAGCGGGCGCCGTTTTGGCACACATTTGTTATATTTCGATGTTTCCATATTTTTCTTGTAGCTTGTGTTTATTTTGCATGTCGAATAAAGCTTATCTATTCTATTCTATTCATTCATTTTAATGTGCAGCTTTGCTCAGAATGCAATGCCTACTCAAGGGAAGTGGTGCAAAGCCCGTTCATAGAACTAAAAAACCTAAAGATACGTGACTATTTGTAACAAAATCTAGAACTAAGCTACCCATGTCTGCGAGATGTGCGGCGCACATAGGCGCTAATGTAATTGGGCTAACATGCCAACGCATTCTACTGAAACTATTTTTTGGCTTGTCTGAGTATTTGCACACAGGCGCTACTCTGCCAGCACCCCCACATCCTTACCATTATTGCCATCCCAAAGCTATAATAGTATATGCAATATAGTGCACACAACTGGCACACCGGCACACGCTACTTATATTATGAGACGACCTAACTACTTAACTAGCGTAGTACTAAGTATCGTCTGGGGCACGTAGCTGGCAGCAGTGCAATAACATGCGCCGGCGCATACTATAACTTACATGCTCGGCTCACAGGAAGTACAAGTGAAACGTGAGAACGTATTCTAAACAAGGTACATGCTTTAAAACAGAATCATCATCTTATTGGTTCGCAGATCAACTCGGATTAACGCAGGATATTTTTCTCTTCGAAGTCGAAGTATGTCGAAAAGCAATTCACTCATGACATTTTTCATACAATCTATTTATTACCTAAGTTTATAATATTGTTTTCTAGTTAAAATAAATAAATAAATTCTCCAGACCGACACATAAATTCCCTAGTCCTAAACTAAGCTTGTGCCTGTGCTATGGATAATATGTTTAATATGTTTATAAACATCCATTACTCGAGTACCAATGTTTATGTTCATCACACGAAACATTGAATTAATGTGAAGCTTATATTATGTCAGTCTCCGATTTATTGGTCTATCTGTACTTTAAGGATTCTCAAGAAGAAGGAAAGGGCGAGGAGGGTGGTATGGTGCTATGCTTGTTTGCCAATGGTATGTCACGGACTAGTAAAAAAAGAAGGACTCTGCGCCACTAACTAGACGTTGAAGCTCCTCAGGTGTTCCAACTTGACACGCAACTTACGTCACACATTGACATAATAAGTGCTCCAAATGACAGATATCCGTTAACTGGTATCCTATCATAGCTCACTCACACATGCATAAACGTGGCTTCACGCTAAAGTATGACAGCGTGGGGTCCTTATTTTTTTACTAGTTCGTGTGGTATGTATAAAAAAAATGCGCTATTTAAGGCCCTTAACGCGTTTTACTTATCCTGCCACCCCATGTACCGCCCATTTATTATACAAAAAAGCCATCTGAAAATGTTGCGTAACCCATATTCCCGTTAAATTCAATGCCTTACGACTTTATTTATACATAAATTATATCTTATAATCGTACAAATGTATGGTTATATATATAAGTTAGCAGTTTATGAGTCACTTCACTACTTTGATTATGTGGGTGATAAGCATCCGAAGTATTTCATTGCATTCCAATTTCCAGGCCAAGCACGTCAGATTAACAACGCAGACGTGTCGCAACCGTCGCGGTGTTTTGGTCGCCGCGTTGACAAAACGTTTTCTTTTGAACGAACTGACGACAGCCAACAACTCTTAACGTCAACTGAACAAATACACTTTGCATTTAAATGCAACAGACATATTACTGGAAATGTATATGTCGCAGGCAATTTGTATGATTCGGCATTTTACAAACAGCGTCGTCCGTTTAAAAACGCTCGCTGTTTTGAAATATGCCGAAGGCAAATTGGCGACTCATTCAATCAGTTGTTATAATTTCGACATTGGTAGTACTTCTTCGGTTCTGGCCGTAGGGTCGCAGTTGTACCACTCCTCCTCGCTTCGCTCGTCGTCGTACCTATTATTTTAACTACTACCTAACCTGACCTAAACTAAATACTTGCGGCATACTGTATAATGACCGCAATATACATTTTGCCTTCGGCATATTTCAAAACAGCGAGCGTTTTTAAACGGACGACGCCGTTTGTAAAATGGCGAATCATACAAGTTGCCTGCGACATATACATGATTATGAGTACAACACAATTGCTAGGACATATATGTACAATTACTAAAATAAAAGCTTGTATGTATGTATGTATGCATATGCGCAATGAATTATTCTTGTCGCTGTGACCAGTACATGTTTCCTTCTTATAAGGCACTGGCGTTTGCTCGCAACTCCGTCCGCATATTTGCATTAAATGAAATTCGATTTGTGGGGACTATCGTCTCGGGATCTTTTGATTTTCACGGGGTAACAAATATCCTATTACCTACTCCTCATCCTATTACCTCTCCCATAGTTTAAACTTCAACCCCGTGTCTCGACCACTACCTTATATTAAATATATTACATTGGAATCACGTAGAACACACCCGCAATCCCCCGAGGGGTAGACACAGTCTAAAAAGCAAAAAATCTCCAATATCTGCATTTAGCCAAAAAATAAAGTTCAGTTGGGATTTTTTTTTAAAGTAGTGACAAGTGACTAGCTCGTCGCCTATTAATTGGTAAAAAATATTAGCGTAGACCACGGACTAGTAAAAAAGAAGGACTCCACGCTGTCATACAATAGCGAAAAAATAGTGAAGCCACGTTTATGCATGTGTGAGTGAGATACTTATGGATACCAGATATCGGATATCTGTCATTTGGAGCACTTATTATGTCAATGTTTGACGTAAGTTGCGTGTCCAAATTGACACGCACACAGCACCTGAGGAGCTTCAATGTCTAGTTAGTGGCGCGGAGTCCTTCTTTTTTTTACTAGTCCGTGGCGCAGACAAACTCAATGCCGTTTCTATTGAAATGAAAGGAAATAAAATGAAATATATCATAATAATGAAATTATAATCTAATTATACACTTATAAATCGTCAGAAAACAATTAACATAAACCGGTTCGAAAAGTAGATTCTACCAAGAAGACACCGGCAAGAAATTCGATAGGTACTCTTTAAAAAACCAAGACTTAATAGCTATTAGTTACAATTTCTTATTTAAGTTAAATCTATCAATGCAGACTAACAGCCTAATCTGAGGCCAACCATATATTTTTATCATTTTAACAAGCAATTTTCAAAATAGTAGTTTTAATATATAATTTAAACTTACTGCCCGAGTACAATCAGTGGTTTGTGTCTACCTATCTATCATACATCCGGTGTCATCGGAGGTGGCAGCAACCTTGATGAGGCCCTGAACAGTCAATGTAGTCTCGTCACGGCTATTAAGCGGGATCTCTATGGCGACACAACGGACAACTAACTGTAATAATTAATTTAGCTATCACTTCGATTATATTTGTACACTAACAATCCGCGACTTGACACCGTCATATACTTACTAACATACATGGGCGTACACAAGGGAGGGCACGGAAATGGAACTATGGAATGAACCTATCAATAATATTGTATTCCTCTGGACCAGAAAAAAAAAATACTCCCCCCCTAGACTGGACAAAAGCTGGGTACGGCTGTACTGGCTGGCACATCCCCCTCCCGTAGTCTCCCATAGAAAACGTCGACCTAGGAACGTCGGCTCAGCAGCACGCGACACAGTCAAACACGTCAAGTCGCCCGTCGTTCCGTCCTCGCCGGCGAGGACTCGCGTCGCGCCGCCCCCGCTAGCTCTTTATTTGCGTAACCGGCCCGCGCCCGGTCGCTTCTATCCCCAAACCTACGTGCGTCTGCCCTCTCCAGCAACGTCCCGAGCCGAGGATCGAGCCCCATAAGGGGCGCCCTCAGGCTGTTGCCTAAATTTTAGGGGTGAGAGTTTCCCGCTCCCCCTCAGTCCGGTGGGTAGTAAAGGCCGCCTTCGGCCAACTATCGATGTCCTCTCAAAATAAACTGGCTGGCATATTCTACAAGTGGTCGCCGAAGAGGGAGGGATCAAAAAACCTTAAAAGGTCACGTAGTATGGTTACGAGATGTTAGGAGGAAGCTCTGTCCTTAAAAAGACGAGTATACCGGCTAAACCCTCGATATGTACCGTCTAAGTATTTAGTTAGGACCGACACGGGATCGCGCAACGCTAAAGCATTGTGTACAAACTAAACATCTCGGCTTATGTTATCCCCTAACTAAAGCATTCTTCTATAAAAAGACTATTTAATACAAAAATATTTATCGAAATCCGTCCGATAAGCGCTTTTATGCAAACTCTTGTTACGATTGTAATTTACGTATTGTTTTTTTATTTTGGCTTTTATTATGTATATTAATAAAATAGATAACAAACTTGAAAACCAAAATTTAACACAAATTTTTAAATAGGTATCAGAATAGTATTTTCATTAAAACATGAAAACGTTCATCGTTGACCTATGCAATATTTATTGATTGGTCGATCGATTAATTGATTGATTGAACGAATGATTATGACTTGATTAAATGATTGATTGGTGGATTGATTGATTGATAGATTTAATAATTGATTGGTGGCTTGATTGATTGATTTTCTGGAATAAAATACTTACCGAAGTTCTCGTGGGGGACCAGCTTGCTGTCGGCGGCGAAGTGCGTGATCGTTAAGAAGTGCCTCTTCATGCGAATGGTGTACTTGAGATTCTGCGGAGCCTCGGAGTTCTAGAACAATCCACGTGATCAGTTGACATCGTGGACGTATTGTGTATTGGTCACTCGTGCGAGACACGAGAGGAACACTCATATACGAGGAGTGCTGGTTCAAAACCGGTCACATACCCTTTTTAATTCAAAGGACGGATTTGTACCACGGCGATAAGGATAAACATCGTTATGAAACCTGCACATTCAAATAACCCGCCATTATATGAATCCGTATTTAGATTTAAAAAAAAAACAGTGATTCGTGGCCGGGATTGAACCAGTATCGCTCCCCCTCGTTTAAGAAGCGTGTTTTCATACCATTGATCTACCATCGCTCCCTACCTGAAGATTATCGCTTACATCTACCTATATATTAATATGTGAAGCAAAAACTGTGTACCCCTTTTTATGAGAATTACGCGGACGGAGGAGTATGAGATTTGGCACAGTTAAAGTTTATATGGAGGAGTGTAGAAAGCTAATATTTCAATAAATAATGTATAAGGAATACTTTAATTAAGTAAATAAAAATTAAACTAATAATGTTCAAATTTAGACCAGTAGGCGATTATTTCCCACAACTAAGCGATTTGTTTTTCCATTTACAAACTAACATTTGAAGATATTAAGATTATGGTATATATAACAGCTGGGCATGGTAAGTTTATAAACATACGAAAATATTGTATAAACGTCGGACCGCACATTTTTGTATCCATTCGCAATCGAGAGCCAGTAAACATCTTACTATGTTTATAAACTTTTCGTTTTTTAGAGTTCCGTACCCAAAGGGTAAAACGGGACCCTATTAGTAATACTCCGCTGTTCGTCTGTCCGTCTGTCTGTCTGTCACCAGGCTGTGTCTCATGAACCGTGATAACTAGACACTTGAAAATTTTCACAAATGCTGTATTTCTGTTTATTGTAGCCGCTATAACAACAAATACTAAAAACATAATTAAGTAAATATTTAACGATGGCTCCCATACAACAAACGTAATTTTTTACCGTTTTTTGCTCGATATAATTAACGGCAACAGGTAGACGGTTGATGTATTCACAGATAATTTAGTTGTTTAGTGTCTAATGTTGTAAAGGTAATGGTAAGGAACCCTTCGTGCGCGAGTCCGTCTCGCACTTGGCCGGATTTTTAATATTCGGCGACATATCGAAGGAGTACCAATCCGAATCGCACTTGGGTGATTTCTTCTATTGATTCCTGGATCTGCGCCTGTCCATAAGGATAGTACTAGCGATTGCAATGCTGAATCCAGCAATCCAGCCAGACCCAGCACAATTCTATTCGTGCTGGTTCAATGCCGCTGGATTTCAATCCCTACTAGAGATTGGAATGCTGAATCAAGCAATCCTGATTGTGCAGGACTCAGTTTGATAGCTGAGTCAAGTAATCATGGGCTAGCCCTAGAAAAAAACACCGCTGGATTGCAATCCCTAGATAGTATGTACAATCTTAATGACCTTTCTAGCTACTGACGATTTATAAGTGCTTATTTAAGCCTACGTAAATATCGGGCTACGTAGTCGGGCTTTTGGGTATGTGACTGAGTAGGCGACGAGCTAGCCACTTGTCACTCCTTTTCCACAGCTTTCCATCCAACCCAGTCCACTGTCCCATGTTGGTCTGGGACTTAAAAAGAATATGCCAACTGTGGTTCTTACCTAGCATGTCGTAAAAGGCGATTTCGGGTTTTGGGTGTGTGATTGTGGGGGCGACGGGTTAGCCGCTTGTCACTGCTTTATCACAATCTTCCATCTAACCCAGCCCAGCTTTATTTTTGGCTGAATGTGGTTGAAAGGGCATGCTGCCTCTTTGACTCTGCCTAGCCCTTCGGGGATTGTGGGCGTGATGTTATGTATGTATGTAAATAAAGATCATTTCATTTCAGTTACATCCTACGCTTAGGCGAGGTCAGCTTAGTCCATGATCTCGGATTTAGCGAGTCTAGCTTCAATCAAGTAGGTATATCTGATCGAAGGGGTCTAGATATTTATTTCGTTAAAGTGACTAGAACTAGGAAAACCAGTCAAATTGAATCATAGTGAGTAGGTACAAACAAGTTTAACAGCTTAAGCTGCACATAACTAGCGACATTGAACACGATTG
Source organism: Glyphodes perspectalis (assembly GCA_951394215.1). Classification (NCBI taxonomy): domain Eukaryota; kingdom Metazoa; phylum Arthropoda; class Insecta; order Lepidoptera; family Crambidae; genus Glyphodes; species Glyphodes perspectalis. The sequence continues at coordinate 13,032,911 of OX596217.1, forward strand.
GTATTTTTGAAAATTCCTTCTTTATCGCTACGTATTCTCATAATTATTCTGTCACTATCAAACTCGTTCACATTGCGCACCTTGTGAACAATACATACATTTAAGTATTGATTAAATTAGCTTCAACTACAAACGGAAAACAACTTCTTGTAAAGTACAGATATCTGAATCTTAGCGGTAAGACTGAAATTACTGCCAAATATATTATGGCACGATAGGGATATTGACACATGTTACCAATTCATGTAAAGTTAAGTTATATAATAATAAATATAATAAAATTTAAAGAATATACATTTAGTTGTCATAAATTAAAGCAAATTAATTTAAATTGCGTTGTTTAATATCCATTATTGACGTGACTGCGAACGCCATCAAAGCGCGATGACGTCACTGACCGCCAAACAAGCTGACATATTCGTAAGAACTCACTCAAGATCAGGTTAACTTTGATAGAGCGCGAGATTTTTTATCGGTCAGTCACGTGACAGTTTGTATCGTTTTGGCGGGAATTCTAAAAATTAATTTTAATTACGTATTTTTTCATGAAATTATTATTTTCGTATTCAAATAAGGTCTATCTATGAAACAAAATCAATTCCAATAATTAGTCAACATCCCTATTTCCCGAAGACTATTTACATAAATCGTATACGACTACATAACTCACACTAAATGTAGAATGAACTACGAATCTAGGCCAGTATTAATTATAATCCAAATGATTGTATGAATCTCTACTCTAGATAATGTTGATACACGTGTATCGCGCAATTACACTGTAACTCATTACTCAGTCAGTGGCGAAGCCAGGCGACCAAGGGCCCTCGGGCTCAAAACGAACTGGGGCCCCTAATTAGGGTATGGAGATATATGGTTAGAAATTATTTATGACTAGCTGTGCCAGCGGTGTCACCCGCGTTTATGGTTAATATTATAAAGACTATTTCCGTCAAACATGATTTCTATGTAACTTTAACCATTAAGGCTGCACACGCGACGGAAGCTTAAAAAATGGAGTAACTTCTCCCGTTTTCTCAACATTTCCCTTCACTACTCTGCTTCTATTGATTGAAGCGTGATGAAAAGTATACTATAACCTGCCCAGGAGTATGAAGAATAATTGTACCAAGTTTCGTTAAAATCCGTCGAGTAGTTTTTGTTTCTATAAGGAACATACAAACAGACAGACAGACAGACAAAAATTTTACTGATTGCATTTTTGGCATCAGTATCGATCACTAATCACCCCCTGATAGTTATTTTGAAAATATATTTCATGTACAGAATTGACCTCTTTACAGATTTATTATAAGTATAGATGTAGGTAGATAAAACCACGCACAATTGTTGGTTAATATATTTGATGTTGTTCGTTTAACAGCGATACAGAGTGAGTTTTTCTTCTACTCTATGCAAAACGAAGACAAGTTGTTATGATGAAATATTACAAATTAGGGAATGGTGCCAGGTGCGAATCGCTGTACAATGCTCATGTGATTAATCTGTCCTAATTATTTGGTACATAAATGACTATGTGATGAGGGATGTAATAATATCATTAAATTAATACAAGTAGGCACAGGGGCAAATATTCATTGGGACCCCGGGGCACTGCCCCGCCTTGCCCCTGGGTAAGTCCATAAGTCTGATTAGATAAATTTACGTCTTTAAAATGCGTTGGCGCACAACACTGCACAGGACTGTAAGATTACTAAACGAGTGGAGCCTACCATTCCACAGCTCGGCCCAACATGAACCAGTGGCTTAATTACCGTGGTGCATGTAAGGAGGGCGGTCTGCTCCGAGCGGCACTCGTTGGGGGCACTTGCAGAAGCAAATTTGAAATACCTAGCATAACAGCAAAATTTTTAAAGATTTATTTAGTAAATAAACTATGTATTTGAAACCGCAAACCTGGAAAAGTTGTGCCGCGCCCCGGGCGACAGAAAGCCACGCTACGCCGCTGTCATAAACCAGTGACTATGATGGGACGCGCTAAGTTCAGCTAGCTCAAAGTTGAGTTAACTTAAAGAGCCGGTGCAGCATGCTGGTCCAAGTAACTGAACTAATGAGACTGGTGACTTACCCATTTCTAATCTCATAAAATCTATGACTACATATTATTTTTCTAACCCATTTTACTCGGGACTACAAAAGACTACCTACGAAATGCAAAAGTAACTGCAGTTCACCTGCCGTCTAACCATCTTTTCTAGCGATTTCACCATAATGTAATCATTTTCTGAGTCGTTCGGAATCTAGAACAAACTAGCAGTTTAATTTCTTACTTTCAAAATTCTACTTCTTAAAACTAATAGCGAAAAAATATGTTTAGTCATACAAATATTATATTTCACCAGCTGACCCGGTGCACTTTGTAACGCTCCGTTCTCGGATTTTCAATACCCATTTTTTTATTTACCGCGCAACTTTTTAATTTTTTTATAAGACAATAACAAACACAACTAAAAAATAATTAGCAAAATCGGTTCAGCTGTTCTCGAGATTTGCGCTTACTTAGCAACACATTCAGCGATTCATTTTGATATTATAGAAGCTTAGTATGTGTAAAACTTAAAAATGACTTGGCGTAGTTTCCTTGTTTGTCCATCATGGCCCTTAGATAGGGACTAGACAAATGAGGGTTTATTGAATTAAAACATCCAAAAGATGACGTAACTGTGACTTGCGGTCTTGTCACCCTCCTCATTTGTTAGTTTTCAGACCAAACTGACATGCTGTTAACAAGGAGCCAATAGTGACAGTGATAAGACCACGAGACTCCCTCGTGCCATCTGGCAGATTTTGTATTTTTGGTTACACATTCATAGTTATTTATAGTCACAGTCGTGGAAGTCGTATAAATGCGAACTTAATAGGGATGTTGACTGGCTAGTTAATTAAGATACTTTTTAAGAGCTGTCAAAACGAAATCACTTTATAGATGTATGGGCTTGTCAACGTGTGACGTCACTAGTTTGTATAGTCAACTGACTTAATATTAAGCAGTTTTTGTAAAATTAAAAAAATCTTAGACTCAATATGATACAAAATCAATAAGGCTTAACAGCATACTACGATACTTTCTTTTTCGGAATTGATATTTCAAAATTAAATATAAATGGTGTCAACATCCCAATTTTAAAAAATCCATAGGTGCGTGTTGGGTTTGAACCAGCACCACATATAATATAATGCATGCGCCCACGGTATTCACCTATCCGCTCTTCATATTTGTATATAGTCGGAGCAATGACCAGGTTACGGGCGGACAAACAGACTGACAGGATAAACACCGTCTACCATAGTCAAGTAAGGAGAAGGACAATCGATCCGCACAGTCAAGGCCGATCCTCGCTATAAGGCCGTCCACAGTTCATTCTCGCTCTGGTAAAATATTATCGAGCAAGCAATATATGTGTGCACTAGCTGTGCCAGCGGTTCACTCGCGTTTATGTTATATAGCCTATAGCCATCCTCGATAAATGGGCTATCTAACACTGAAAGATTTTTTTAAATCGGACCAGTAGTTCTTGAGATTGGCGCGTTCAAGCAAGCAAACAAACAAACGATTCAGCTTTATAATATTATTAGTATAGTATAAATTCATACTATCCGTGACAGTCCAGTCTCTTTACGAACAATCTCGAATATTTTTTTATAATGAGAATGTGAATCTGTTTGTTAGTTACGCTCTTTCATACCTAAACATAATTTATCCCCGTGTTCCCAAGGAAACGGGAACTACTTCGGTGAAACCGCGGGGCTACAATGACTAGGATATGGAAGTATGAACGCACAACAGACAGCGAAAGAACGGAATCGACCCGCACATTTATATAAGCGATGCTGCCGGGAAGCGGCCGGCGTCGCACCGGCGCGGCGCCGGCACAGATCCCGTTTCGCATCGAGTTGCCAAGAGTGCTAATGTTCCCAGCAGGCGCGTCCGAAGGAGGGGGTTACAGGTGGGGTTGCCAACTATACTGTTTTAAACAGTATTATACTGTTTTTTACTAAATTATACTTTTTACTGTTGAACAAAAATAAAGTATACAAAATACTGTGTTCAGAATCAAAATGCAAACACATTATTATGTGTTATACTTAGACGCTCACACAAATTTTTATTTAGTTAGAGGGCGCATGTAGTCATATTAATATCAGGCTACATCACATACATTGATCTGACTCCGAGGTAAGTAGCTTAAGCACATGTGTTACGGATATCAAAAACAACAGTGATATTACAAATATATACTTAAATATTGGAGATTAACACCCACACACAGAACAAACACAAGTATTCATCATACGAATATTTGTCCTGGGTGGGGATCGAACCCACAACTCTTGGCGCATGGGGCAGGGTCACTACCGAATGCGCCATCGAGCTTGTCTTGTCATGTGATGTAAGCGATGAACCGAGACACGACCGGCGACGAGCCGGCGCGGCGGGCGGCATCTGTGTCGCCTGTACCATTATTGCTGGAGTCGTGCCATTTATCCGGCTTGAACCGTACAATTTTAACGATTCTGTATGATTTAAAACGAGGCCCTTAACATCTGACGCATTAGTTTGAACACTCCGCCACTTGATACATAGGTAATTATCAAAGAAATTCACTTCCTTGGACCGCATTTGTTTATAGTCCTACTATAAACTTTATGAGAAAAAGTATTACCTTAGTCACAATCTTAATTATGAGATTTTTCCTCAACATCAAAATATTGAGGAGTTAGGACATGCTATCATCCACGGTAGTGACTGATCATATCGAAATTAGAATTACACTTGCTGCAAATACCTTCCATCTGATTCACATTCAGTCGGGTGATTTACTTAATTCTTTATCAAAGAAATAATATAAAAGTTAAATAAACTTCACGTTTATATCGTTGCAAACATGGATGGGAGAAAGTTTAATAGAAACATTGATACATAACAAACACTCCGATTTAAATACAATAAGATTAGCTTGTCAAAAACAATAAATAACTGTATAATGTATTTACATACCTCGAATATAACAAGAGCCTCATTATCCTTCATGGCTTTCCAACTTGTGATGTTAGATATCTCCGAAGTATCATTCAATGCATAGTAGCCAGTCTTATCACCTGTAGAAAAATATTAGGTTTTTACATGGACTAGTAAAAAAAGAAGGACTCCGCGAAGTTGAAGCTCCTCAGGTGATCCAACTTACGACACGCATTGACATAATAAGTGCTCCAAATGACAGATATCCGATATCTGGTATCCGTAAGTATCTCACTCACACATGCATAAACGTGGCTTCACGCTATAGTATGATAGCGTGTAGTCCTTCTTTTTTTACTAGTCTGAGTTTTTATTGATGTTTCAAGTAGTAAATAGTCACAAGTAGCCACTGTCTGCAACATCATATTCCTATCGTTAAATATAGTGCTTAGTCGCAGTCCGCTTAGACCAGGATCCAGGATTTTTCGAGTCTGGTAAGCCACTGCCGATCTGACCTTTGTAACCCTTTGATAGGGGAATCAGACAATTTGGATCATGGTAAAACATCTACAGTTGTAATGTTTCATTCAAATAATTGTTTGAAATTTTCATTCAAATAACTATGGATGTGTTATCATAATGTAATTTATCTTGTACCCATTTTAAGGATTACGAAGGTCAGATATGGATTTACTTTAACGTAATAACCAGACTCGCTAAATCCTAGATCGTGATCTAAGTGGACGCCAAGCAGGAGTTTTCTCCATTACAAGGCCCCAGGCTATTGCCCAGCATACCACCCTTTAAGCCATTGCTGACTTAAAGTATTGATATCTCTCAATACCAAAAGATAGAAGATACTTTATTTAACTAACTAGCTTCTGCCCGCGGCGTTTCTCGCGGGGTACATCGATGAAACATAGCTTATTTGTTATTCTAATGTATACGCTATACTATTGCAAAGTTTCATTAAAATCCATACAGTACTTTTTGCGTGAAAGAGTAACAAACATCCACACATCCATCCATACAATCTATCGCGTTTATAATAATAAGATTTAATTCTCACGGCACTTACTTTGAAACGTTTCAAGTGGTTCGCGATCCAGCTTTTTGCCAACTGACTCCATCAAGCGCCTGGTAAAATTCGTGTTTGGGGTGAAGAGGATGAAGGACGGAGGATGTGCCCAATTCAGTCGCGTGGGTTCCTGCAGGGAATGACAAAAGTGTTCAGTGTTCTGTCTCCTTAATGCACGCACGTAATCCCCGAAGGGGTAGGCAGAGTCACGAGGGCAGGATCCTCCTTAAACCACTTAGCCAGAAATAAAGTCGAATTGGGTTAGATGGCTCTTAATAAAGAATTGAAAACCTTTTTTTAATAATGCGAATATCAAATTAAATATGGTTTTCTTATTTAAATAAGTAGTTAGTAAGTTTGTAGTGCGCTAACCCATCAATAATTCATGCATACTAAATAAAATAAATCCTTCATAATTACACACCAATAGGGATGAATACTAAATCAAAAATCTATCATTCTATTTAGTCCATCAGTTAGATTATACAAAAATACAAGACACATATTTTTTGCTTTATGAAGTAAAAATAAATTACACAGAAAAAGAGCATGAAAGTTTTAAAGTGGGAGCTTGTGACATCACTTAAAATTGTACATAGGTGTGATGTCACATGCAACTCAAAGGCATCTCATCTCATCATCTTAGCGTTATGTCCTGTGCTTAGACGGGGTCTGCTTAGACCATGATCCAGGATGTAGTGAGTCTGGTAATTACATTGAAGCGACTGCCGATCTGGCCTTCGTAACCCTAAGATAGGGGAACCAGACAATTTTTGGATCATGGTTACAAAAAGTTATTTGAGTTTGCAGGTTTCATCACGATTTTTTCCCTCACCGTCGAGCTAGTGGTATAAATACGTACATAGATTTGAAAAATCCAGAGGTACGTGCCCGGGTTTGAACCCGCACTCCTCGGTTAAGAGGCGCGTGTCCTTACCATTGAGCTACCACCGCTCCATGAAGGCATCTCTATCTTTGTTAATGTTTGAAGGCACTGTATACAGTGCGTACACTATAAGTGTACGGACTGATTCATCATCAGCAAGAGATGTCTAACATGGTCTAAAATGAAAACTTATACTATTATAACTTTGGCTAGTTAACTTGTTATCAGGCCAATGTATGTGACAGTGTCTGTTATTAATCACTAGTCAACAAAATTACAGTCTTTTTTTGCCACATAACAATTCAATACTTTATTCTAATTATCAGTACCAGCATAATACAATTATATTATAAACATTTTTCCATCACGTCACATTTTATTGTCATTTGCCTAGAAACATTCAAATATCTGCCATTGAAATGATTGTTGTTGTATTATTTAATACATGTTATGGGTATGTACCTATATTATACTTTAAAGATGTAGGAATAATTTATTAGGAGTTGTTCTACACAACATCATCACACCCAAAATTCCTGGAGGGGTAGGCAGAGTCAAAAGGACAACAAGCCCCTTTTGCAAGATGAAAGATTTTGAAAAAGCAGTGACAAGTTGCTAGCTCGTTGCTGAAACAATCACATTCCGAAAATCCCATACATACATACATACATACATACATTCACCATCCATTTACAACATGCTAGCCAAGGAATACAGTTGGTAGGATTCTTTTCAAGTCCCAGACCAACATGTGTGATTCTGACCATAAAAAATACATTTAAATATTACTTACGGGTCTCTGGATTTCGAATTTCTGATCACGTGTGGAGGTAGAAGGGGTAACAACAATCATATTTTTAAAAACGAACACCAAAACGAACAGTAGAATTGGCGTTATATATTCTAACGCCGTGACGATTATCCTCCGCTTCCGCACGCACCAGTGCTTCCACAACAGCACACCAAATATCCTCCAATCCATTGTAAGTGTGGTAGACCACTCACTTGCAAGAGAATCAAAAAGTATGTCCCAATAACATCGTCCTTACATTCATTAAAGTTCTATAAACGCCCAACCGGGCAAATTAAAGTTTCCGTTTTATTTACGTAAAGAGTAAGAACAAAGTAACTTATAATTACTTAAGACATTTAGAGGAAAAGTAAGGATGATTCACGAGTCGATCGATTAATTATTTTACGATCGAGTTTTTTCCACACCCAAACCAATTGGACTAAATCGACGGCATGGATGGAGAAACGGTGAGGAACGCCACTGTGTTAATACTAAAAATTCAGCTACGAGTAATTTCGAGACACGGACACCACCAACAAAGTTCAAACAAAATTTAGATCAACACATTCATTCTGAGACAACAACATTGTATTCGTAATAAATGACAATGTCAGGTAGACAATGACAGTTAGTGATGTGACGTACAAACTCAATTGAATAAAACGATTTAAATAATTCGATTTATGTTTATTAAGTTATAAAATATTTATACAATGAAATTGAAATCTTCAGGTAGGCATTGTATTCAAAGAATTTCAGTAAGAGTTCGGCATCACCGCTCCCGCAACAGTTGCGGCGAGAATGGCAATCCTTGACGGATTTTCACCGAAAAAAAAAAATTGGTACACTTAATATTTCTGATAAAATCTCTACTAACCTATACTTATAATATAAAGCTGAAGAGTTTGGTTGTTTGAACGCGCTAATCTCTAAAACTACTGGTCCAAATTGACAAATTAGGTACTTTTGTGTTGAATAATCCATTTATCGAAGAAGGATTTATGCTGTATAACATCACGCTGCGACACATTAGTCATAAACGCGAGCACATATAATATATAAAAAGAATGGGTTTTAAAAATATATCAATCACCATCAGAGCTAATTGGGAAGCATGTCGTAAACGCCCCGTCCAATGTTTATGATTTTGTAAGTAAGAAACTAACCACTTATACACAAATTCCCTCAAAACCAGCTACTTTTTCACAATTTTTATCTAATCCAGCTCAATTTTGCTTTTAAATAAAATTAGGATAGTATGTTTCGGGGATTAACAGTAGTTACCAGATTTAAAATATTACGAACATTTTGGTTTTATTATTGTATACCATACACGAAATATACATCTAAAACAAAATAATACCTTTATAACTAAATTGGCGCTCACATATAGACCTTATCACATCAAGAACTAGGAAACTTATATGGGTACCTAAAAAATTAAGACATGTACCCGACTTTGAACTGTTAAATATACTATGCCCTTGCACAATCAATACTCGGTTACTGTATAGGAGTTTGGGGTGGAGCATGTAAGACGATTATGATCAATTTGGAACGCGCCCAAAGATCCTTACTTAAGGTTATGACTTTTAGCCCATTTAGGCCACCCACAAACCAATTGTTCCATAGATGTCAGGTTCTGTCAGTACATAAACTTTATATATTGCATGTTCTAGCCAAACAACATAAGATGACGCCATACAACGAAAGAAGGGCAAGAGGATGATGATACAACCACGAAAATTACATTAATAGCCGTAAAATCAAGAATGCTATTAAACCTTCAAGATGCTCAACTGCTTCAGCAAAAAGACAACAAAGTCATATGAGCAATCATTTGTATAATTTAATAAACATACACCCTCTGTCCGGTTACGAAATGAAACAAAAAAGCAAAAGTTGGTTACTTGAACTTGATTACAACGAAACTGAAAAACTGCTTAATGATAAAATTTGACGTACGAACATACGCACACACACACGCACATTTCCTTAATTATAATGTTACTTGATTTGTTTCTTACTATGTTTAAAGTCTCTAAATAAAACTGTATCATGTGTCCAAGGACGTGAGTGAGCACTGGTTTCTGTAACACAGGTTTGCAAACCTAGCACAGAAATCAGGGGTTCCACAATGTTATTCTGTAAACAGTTTATGTCAATAAATTATTATTATTATTATTATAACTAACGTATTGTAAATTTTCTTGCAACAATCTTTAGTAATGGCAATAAACCATATGTAGACACGATGCTATTCGATGTAATATAATAAGTTCTAAACAATAAAAATAAAATGGTACATCCCTAAAACCACAGACTAGAATGTTCTTATTCATAATCATTTATGAAGAAAGCTGGTTTATTTAAGTCTGCTATAGGTAAGGGTATAGAGCATCAATTTTATTTAGTTTTTCATGCAAGAAAAAGCACCGCCAACGATTATTTCTATTACATAATCCATATGTATTTGTCGGATTGACGGTCTAATATGGGCGTAGCTATAATCTTTTACAAGAGAAATAAAAATTATGGCTCTCGTTTGGCATTTCTATTCGGTCGCAGAATCGCCCTGTCATACAGTAGTGTTGAGCAATCATTACTATTATACGTATAGAGAAGCTATGTCAAACAAAAATATTATCACGAAACATGGCCTGAGCGTGTTTCAGCATTTGTAGCGCTAAAACTAACAATTATTGTCGTCTAATTAAGCTATTAAAACAGTACATTTACACAGAGTACATTTTTATCGCGACCAAAACGTCGTAAACGCCGTGAATTTCATGGCGCTTACGCGTATGAATGCCGTAGGCGAGTGACTAAACGCAAAATGGCAAAAAGTAAAGATTTGTAGCAATAGGAAAGTAAAAACTGTTGAGGGAGGTACATTTTCCCCCGAATAAAAAAATTTTGCTATAATTTCAAAAATATATTTTTTTTTTATATGTTTTTGTTAACTGTTGACCTTACCTATCATGCGATTTCGGCTTGACGTCGACTTTTGGGACACCCTGTTTATTATATAAAATACATCACGTACATTGATCCGACTTCGAATTACTTAGCATAATCCGTATCCGATAGCTGTAACAGAAAAGTAGGAATTCATCAGACGAATGTTTGTCCTGGGTGGGGATCGAACTCATAATAAAATTATAGAAAATACAAATAATAAAACTAAAACAATAAATCGACTTAAATTTAATTCTGATCTTATATATCTTTTTCTATAAAAAATAACTATAACTTTTCGCGCACGCTACCGAATGCGCACATCAACCTAGTAATCAGATTTAAAGTAGTCGGTAGGTACTTGGGGAGTTTATCTTGCGTCAATAGTATTTAATAATTCTGCCTACCCCTTATGGCATAAAGATCCATACCATAAATTATTATGTAAAATAATAATTTGACAAATATTTCCGTATGTAGGTACTAATTACACAAGTTTACAGTAATTTGGTTGTTCAATCAGTTAAGTGATTTTTTGATAAATTAGTAACAGCTGATGTAGATCCAGTTACCAAAATTGGTCAATCAGCTCACATTTTTGAGATATTTGGGACGTGAGTGACTAAATTTGGTTATAAGGCCTAGCCTTAGTATTGATGAATCAATCCAATAATACTAATTAGTAAATGTTCACCATCTATTTTGAAAAGAAAAATTTCAAATTTTTGTTAACAGCATAAATTATATCGTTTTATTGACGCCTCGCAGAATATTCGAAATAGTATAAAAAAAATCGTGCATACAACGGGCTTACAATATATGGAAGAAATATGGAAAAATTTAACTAGCTATATCTTTGCAGAGAAGGATAGTAGAATTTTGATTCGATGTGTATTGATATGTAAAGCATAATAACTATCAAATAGATGTATTAAGTTTATGTATAAATCATTTTTTAACTGTTAAAATAAATCACGAAAATCGTTAAAATAGCTAATTTTCAAATTTTACTACTCAAATAAATGTAAGCTGATAAGACAATTTTGATAACTGAATTGTATTATGCTGGCACTGAACAGTGAAAAAAGTAATTAATCGTTTCGGCAACAAAAAAAAAGTGTAATTTTGTAAACTAGTGTTCAGTCGTTTATTCGTGCGATCGATCAAGGTATATTCTGTCATTTCAAGTTTTCTTATTTACAGAAGTCATTCAATTAAAACGAGGTTTGTGTACGAAACAAGTCTCATTTATTTTCTCCAAACACAAGTACACATGATTAACAATTTAATAAATTACAGTGATAAAATTTTAAAAATGGTAGATGTAATGCTCAGCCAATGAAATACCTGCAACAAAAATAATGTTCCATTAGTATCCGAATACTACATGTAGGGAATTTATGAGATGTTTATCATGAATCAGTTACAATAAAGTTGACCTCAAAAAACATTCAGAACAGGTCTGTGATGTGATCATCATTTGGTTTCGAATTACTACAGTAATCACAATTTTAAAACGACATGCATGATGCTTGTTTCAAAATAAAATATTAGCTCTTAGACCAGTATTATAAAAGACCAACCACATAAGAGATATCTCACCTGTTCGATGTAATTCTGTAATCCAACGTAAAGCAATGCAAGTTTCTCCCACTAGAAAGAAAAACCATTGAGTAAATAAATCGCTCATATAGTCAGGACATAGATTTAACTATTTATATAAATTCAGTTAGAAAATAAAGCTGACCTCAAAATAATTCAGAACAGGTCTGTGATATTGATCATCATTAAAATAAATTAATTTTATCTCAACAACAATTTTGGGTTTAAAGTTCAAAATCATTAGGAATTTTACATACAGAGTATTTGAAAAGATGTACATTCCAGACTGGAGCACATGGGGTGGAGGCCTAAAAATTAGGCCATGTATTCTGATTTTAATTGATGGTGAATTTTACCAAGACTTACCTTTTTTAAGATTGACGCCGATTTTTATAATTGCCAAAAAATCTGAAACAACAAGACCTATTAGGCAATTTTATAAAACTAATCGCGAAATTAATAATTATTGAGCATCTTTCAGTCCTGTTGAGCTTGTAAAAACCGTCATGGTGGCATCAGGGCGGAGTTTATCATCATAAAAAAATTATTCATGATATAAATACAATAAAAAGTTTATCATTCAGGCTAATTTAATAAAATTGATTACCCGAATTTTATTAGGGGTTACATTATTTACTATATAATGAAAATGAACATTAATGATCTCATTATTTCTTAAACAATACAATTAAACTTCGGTAAAATAATACATTTAATTTAAAATGTAAACTCACCATTAGAAGTAGAAGATTGAAGCACTTTATCCCTCCTAATTAGACCTGTTGAAAAGTAAAAATAAATTAAGATTTTGTAATTGTTGTCACAGTGATATTATAGTGTTTGTGAATATCAGGCCTGTTGAGCTTGTATAACCGTCATGGTGGCATCTGGCTACGATTTATCATCATTACAGAATATATAATATTATATAATAATATACTTCATAATATATGTCTACTTAAATTGCGCACCATTAAGACATAATTTTTAAAATAGTACTATTTCAGATGAATACTTAAAATAAGCTTATACAGAAATAATATTTACCCATCTATTATAGTACTGGACAATGTGGACCGGCTAGTCTGTAAAACAAGTTTGAAATTAGTGACAATTCGTAATAAAAGAATTAAAAAGAAAATGAGGCTAAAATATCTAAATGTAATTTTATTCAATATTCATTAATCAGTTCCATTTGATATTTTAGCCTATATAATTAAAAATTGTAAAATGTTACCCACCTTTCGTTAGTTTCAATGCTAGAACGCACTCTAACAATAAAACACTACCTTTTACAATAGAAAAATTATAATTTAAAAATTAATTACAGTATAAGTAAAGAAGTCCTGGTTCCCCACTACAATCATTGATAACAACTTTTATGAATCAAGGGATAGCAATATCATTTCTTTAATAATATTATATTTATATAATTGTGATACTACATATAACAGTCTAGTATCACACGAATGTGGTATTTATTAACAATGCAATATATCGACCAGCAATATTTTATTTGTTATAGCTCTGGCGGCACTTACAAACTTAATGAGGCGACATAACTGTACCGTACGCAGCGTAACGAACGTAAACGTGAAACAATTTGGTGCGTGAGGCGCGCGAATGTTACATATATTACAACGGACTCGGCTACGCGATTACAGCTTGTCCAGGTATTGATTTAAGTCGGGAAGACCTTCCTTCAGTCCTTTCCGTTTCCTTGTCTCCTGCAATAAAAATAAAACAAAGATGTTACAGACAATACGAAAAAAAATTAAATGAAATCACAAAAAGATCAATAATGTCTAAACAAAATAAAAGTTTACATTCTATAATTGTATCGTCCGCGCCGTAGCATGCAGTCCCGGGACATAAGGATAGAGGTCCTGTGCAGCGTTTAGACGCGGTCGAGCGTTACTCTGCTTCCCTCGCACCGCCGGCACTGTCGCGGCGCGCGGACCCGCTCGGGGCCGGCCCGCGCGCTACAGAGCGGCACGGGTTGTGCAGGAAGCGAATGTACAATGCAATATCGGAAACTATTTAAATATACTATATGTCCTTGAAGACTGGCTAGCACGACTATGCAGTGTCGGATTATGCCAGCAAGGCCCGTAGCAAAAACTTATATAAAGGGTCTTGCAATAAGCTTACAATGTACTCAAGCCTGCAACTACGACACAAGATGAAGAACATCGCAGAGGCCTTCAATGCACTAGCACAGTATTGATGATATAACTGGAGCATTTTTTCCTGACTTGTGTAATTTAATGTTACTCTTTGGCAACCCATCCATTAACAATAGTAATATACGTGCCTGCACCACAACGTAGGGCTTGGAGGATGGCTCGCACGGGTCGCCGGGCAGGATCTGCCAGTGGTCGAACACGCACTGCGGGAAGGCCTGGCCACCGGTGTTGGAGCGCAGGTCGGCGGTGAAGCCGAACGACTCGTTGACGGGCAGGTACGCCTTCACCACGAACATGGGCGTGCCGGCCACCTGCGACTCCTCGAACACGTGCCCACGGCGTCTGTTCAGCACGCCGTAGATACCTCCGACGGCAACCTCGGGACACTACAAACACGTACATAAGTAATAGGTTTTAGCATCTGTAAATTAAATTAACAATATTTTTTGAAAATTCTTTATATTCCTAATCAAGGCAATCAATTTTTGCTATCGATTCAATTCAAAAATCAATTTCTAAATTCATGTCAGAGATAACAAAAATTAAAATGAATAGTGGTGTTGAAATTGCAATAACAATTTCAACTGCAACAATAAATATCATTATAACAGATTAAATACGATAAATGCCTGCGCACAAATGTCATTCGTTCATGCTTCATGCCGCAGATAACTAGAGCCAGAGAAGTAACGAAATCGCCGTACTCAATGATCCGTTACCAATTTCGGGCAACTTTTGTTTCCAACAAATAATCTCGAGGATTGCCAATATAGTATGTATGTTAAAATTTTGTTTGAAGTTGTTAGTTCCCCTATTCAGGCAAAGCGTAAAAAGAGCGTCGATGCCGAAACTTAAAGAACTGTTGCTCTGCCACGTCTCGGAAAGGCGGGACTATCAAACATGCTAGCCCGCTCAGGAAAAACGTGGGGTCACACTACATGCTGGGATATCAAATAGATGCTTCTGATCTTATTAGTGCAGCAGCAATGTTTCAATAGGCTTTGCTTAAGAATTAAATTTAAACCTTATGACAATGTCTAAACAGTATCTTTGTATTGGCCGTTGTAGTGTAGAACTAAGCATATAATAACATTTTTTTTAAATTATCATAGGGAATTGCTACTTCACCAACAAGACTAAAAAGCAACCAAATGTCAATACACACACAAGTATCATGCAGGATTGTTCTCAAAGGTCTCGTTTTTTGATATATTCTTCATAATTAATTAATAATTCAGTGAAATGTGCTATATTTTAGGTTTATTGGACTGATGAATTATCAAAAAAGAAAATTGTTGTAAATATTTCGTAATCATATTTCAGACTCACCTGGATTTCACACAGGTACACAGGCTCCATAAGCCTGGGCTGCGCGGTCAACAGACACGCGTACAGACATCTCCTGGTAGTGGGAATGATCTGACCGCCACCTCTGTTGGAGAAAATGACATTCATTACTTCATGATCGAATGCTTCAGAGTCAAATCACTTATGTAGAATAATTTAACGTTTATTATGACGGATCTGGAGATCCGACTTTCTCCATACAGAAGTTGATGGATACACAGACTACTGTAGTATAACTTGCATGTCTTCATCCAAGCATCCTACAAATATCACAGATGAAGTCACCATGGATTAGGTAACAGTTAAGAGCTTAACAATATGAATGTAATGAAATACACAAACTATTGTGGGCAATTACACTATTACATATGCAGAAATTTAACTAGCGATGCCTGTAACACACCTGTGGATAGCGTCAGTGTGGAGCGTGACATCGTAGATGTTGAAGCGCACACCACGCAAGTTCTCTTCAGCCATGACTCCCTCCTTGGCGGCCCACTGGAAGCCGGCCACGACGGAGTCCTTAATCTCGTTGAGGTACTGCACTCCCTTGGAGCAGTCCACCATGATGTTGGGTCCGGTGCCCTCGGGCCCGAAGCACCAGATCTTACGCGCCTCGGTAACGTCGTACTCGTACTTCTCGGTCAGGTACCGCGCGCGGGTCTTGAAGTCGTCGCGGGGGTTCACTTTGCCCTGTGGAACAAGTTGCGATTAGTATTGCCAATCTTTCACTACTTACCTAATAATCAAGTCTATTAATAGGAAAAAAATAACTTTTTTAGAACAGGATTAAAAGACGGCTACGTGTGCAATATTAAAGCGCTCATTTCGGCGGATAACACACTTAATGGAATTAATCAGTTGCACAATATTTCGTGCTAACTACAGTATTTGTACTCTTACTCTGACTACATTGTTTTGTCACATCCACTAGCTACGAGGGTCTGACAACACTTACGTCATCAATGTCCTCGGGCAGACCGTCGGGCATGGGCTGCGCCTTCATGAACAGACGGTTGTGCTTGTTGGGCGACTTGGAGAGGCACATCTGGTCAGACTCCTCGCTGACGGTCTCACGGTACGACACCACGGGGTCGGACTTCTTGATTGGAATGCAAGCGTGGTCTTCTTCTAAGTCCTGGAAAAATTATGTTTCATTAGTTTATTGGTAAAGAATGACAAGTGTTATTTGCTTTACTATAACAGGGCCAAGTTATACATGTTTTTTCAGGTCCTAATGTATAGTAATAATAACTGAACCAATAATAATATATTTAAATTTGATTTGATTTGATACAGTAAAATATGTAATTCTTTTTTGTGACAAAGACGATTATTTTACAACTTTCTAATATTTTTGTAAAGATAATCCTTCCAAAAAGGATTCAAACCTCTACGCCTACGAACAAGAACTTTAGTAGCTCAGCAAATAGTAGTTCGGCATATCGATGACTCTGTTTATAAATGGTTACCAACCTTGAGACAGATCTCAAGATGCAGCTCGCCGGCGCCAGCGACGATGTGCTCTCCAGACTCCTCGTTGATGCACTGCACCATAGGGTCGGATTTGGCCAGACGCTTCAGACCCTCGACAAGCTTGGGCAGGTCAGCAGGGTTCTTGGGCTCCACGGCCACGCGCACGACGGGCGACACGCTGAACTTCATGACCTGTGCCAGAAAGTATATGTTTAAGTCTACATAAATAGACAATGTTTTAGTGTAGACCTATTACATACTTACATTAGAATCTCTGTACTAAAGAGGTATGCAATAATGTGAATTAGTTTAAACATGTATCTGACAATAATGGGGTCGCCAGCCATATGGGCTGACAACCAATTCCGGAAAGAAGAATGCTTTAAGTCCTCTTTGACACCCAGAATCTTATGGAAATAAGTAACTGGCAACACTTGGGACTGGTCTCAATAAAAATATACCCCACATACGTATTTATAACTTCAAAACTACTGACAAGAAGATTTTTTAAAGTACTTTGATTTAAATAGGAAATACAAATTAAGTTACAAAAATAAACAAGTCCATAAACAAAAAAACACACCTTCATGTTGTGAGCGTTCTTGTAGGTGGTGATGGTACCAGTCTTGACCAGGAACTGGTCGACACCGACGAGACCGCAGATGTTTCCGGAGGGCACGTCCTCGATGGCCTCAACGTAACGGCCCATCATGAGGATGGTACGCTGGATGGTCTTCTCGTACAAGTCCTGCAAACGCACATTCAGATTAAAGTAAGCTTTGGCTGATATGAAATTTGAGTTATTGGTTTAGTTTAATTGTATCGTCCGCGCCGTAGCATGCAGTCCCGGGACATAAGGATAGAGGTCCTGTGCAGCGTTTAGACGCGGTCGAGCGTTACTCTGCTTCCCTCGCACCGCCGGCACTGTCGCGGCGCGCGGACCCGCTCGGGGCCGGCCCGCGCGCTACAGAGCGGCACGGGTTGTGCAGGAAGCGAATGTACAATGCAATATCGGAAACTATTTAAGTATTCGATATGCTCTTAAATATTAGTTGGCATGACTATACAGCATTCAAGTTATGTTATTTGTTACTTGTATAATTGAAACTTGAAAATATTCCACATAGAATATCTATATTTAATAGGTAACACAGTATTTAAATTCCTTCCGGACTTACCTCTTTCTTGCCAGGCTGGAAGTTGGGTCCCATGATGCGGGCCTTCTGTCCGGTGACGACTTTGCCGGAGAACACACGGCCGAAGGCGTAGAAACGACCCTTGTCGGAGGTCGGCACCATCTTGCTCACGTACATCATCAGAGGCGCTTCGGGATCGCAGTTCTGTGTAAAATTAAATTATCATGTAACACAAGTAATAAAAGCTGTCTTATTTTAACTGTATTACAGGTGATATTACGTTTATGTGGTAAAAAAAAATCTGAGTTGTATATATTGTTTCATGACCAATATTCATGTCCGACAATCTGTACAGCAGAGTCTACTAGGGTTTTAATTTTTTTGGTTTACATTGGTAATAAGATTAGTTTCTTTGCAAACACTATAAATGTGTATAACAATCTAACAAAAAGCAAAATATTAGATGTGGCATAATAAATGTATCTTGACATATGTTGCAAATAGTTCACAGAGAACTATCCACCAATCCAGACCAAGAGTTTATGTTCGTCCTTTTCTGCCGCTGGAGCATAGCATCAATCACTTTGCCCAGTATCAACGGGACGAAATATTTCTAATTATATTAACGTAAGGTTTATAGTTGTATGCCAGTGTTGTGTTTTCATTTAGTAGGAGGTTGGAAGATGCTGGTGTAGTCAACTTGTGACCATGAAATCGGGTAACTGGGAGTAAATTAACTGTTTATTTTTTTTATTGTAGTTTATTGTATTAACCTTGATACCCAAGGCAGCCTCATCGTCGTGGGGTCCTTCGTACAACATCTCCATACGGTACTTCTGGGCCACCACGGGGGATGGCAGATGGATGGCAATCATCTGAAGCAGGGCCTCTCCAGCTGGCAACCAGGTCCTCATGACAACCTGGATACACAAATCAATATACGTCAGATCATGCGATATACATTTTATATACTATTTTGATATAGGTTACGTTAGGTTAAATGTATCTGACATTAATGGGGTTGCCAGCCATGGGGACTGACAACCAATTCCGGAAAGAAGTATGTTGTAAGTCCTCTTTGACACCCAGAAGTTTATGGATATAACAACTGGCAACACTTGGGACTGGTCATTGTAAAAAAAGTTATGAAGGAATATATATCATGAAATATTCATAACAACATCAAACATAAAGTATTAAAGCTTATAAATGTCTACAGTTAACATCTTTGAATCACATCCATAGTTGTTATGTACATTTTCATTACCATGTTTTCCTTCTACTGAGCTAGTGTTAATGTTTGTAAGTTTGAAGCCGCACTCCGATATGAGGCGCGTATCCTAACTATTGAGCTACCACCGCTCCTAGAAGTTAAGGGGAGTGGCGTGAAGTAGAGTTAGTTAGTTAGATTGTTACCTTAAGGAGGGCCTTGCCGTCCTTGTCAGCGTCCTCGTGCTTGAGGGTGACTCCGATCTTGGTGAGGAGGCCGTCGATCTCCTCTTTCTTGAAGTTCATGATGGCGTCGAACACCTTGTAGATAGGGTCCAGCACGTACATGCAGAACGAGCGCTTGTTGTCGGCGTCCTTCTGCTTGGCCCACTTCTTGGTCTTGGCGTTGAAGAAGTTCTCTCCCCATAGCCTGGAGGATAGGTAAAAGTGAAGTATGTTGCATATTGGCGTAGGTTTGTGGTGGGTAAAAGCTAGCATGGGCGTACGCAGGGGGGGGGGGGGGGCGCACCTGCCCCCTCCTGGAACCTCGTGTGCAAAGGTACCTGCTGGTCTATTCACTATAAATAACATTGTATTCAAAGGTATTTTTCCTTGAAAGGGTTTCGTTCGGTTTATCGGTCGTAACCAGAACAAACCCCTTTCGTATGGCTAAGATAGATAGTTTTCATTTTCAAGGGGTTTTAAAGGATTTCAAAATCTTTTAAAACCCCTTGAAAATTTTGTATAGGTAAAACAGTATGATTTTTTTATTCAGATAGTGGATAACTTCTGAGTAAATCTGCTCTATTTATTTACTATCTATTCTAATATTACTTCTATTTATTTACTATCTAAACAAATACGACGACGATAATAATCACATAATGTGTAAAGTGCCATGAGATTGTATAAAAAACAGTCATCATTAGTCTACACGCGTTAACTGATAGACATAGTAGAACTTTCCTAATCAACGCCACTGAATGTAATAAATTAAGAAAAATCATATGTATGAAAGATGATTGCTACATGAGGATTAGAAGCCCCGCCCATAGTATGATTTGTTATTTAAACAAGTGCTCGGAGCAGGTATTAATATTTAAATTATCGCCGGCCATCAATACGCCACGTAGCGTCACGCGCGGAGTGCGCGCGCGCCGCGTGCCCCTCGCCCGGCAGCACGTCGGCCCGTGCTGATAGACCGACCCGAACGTAATTACTTTCACCGACATTTAAAAACGGTCCAGTAATATTGAAAGCCCCTTCAAAGAAGTAAGTTACGCATCGAATTACTTCGACGAATGAAACTAAACTACTTTTAATGGTAAAATTAGAGTGATTCACGTTAAAGCCAATTCGGTCCGTTTCGCGATTGGTCGAGAACCGTTAGCAAGGGTATTTGAAAACGCTACAAAAAAAACCAACACTTTTTCTCGACTTCGATGAATTGTATATCTATTCATAGATTCAATCTTTAAACTACGGTTTGAACAACCTTTTATTCGTGACCTATATACGCCACCCCACGTATTTCGCCCACGGAAAAAGCAAGTTTTAAATAAAGTTATTTTATTCTTTACCCCTAGGTAAAACAAATGGAAATTTATTCTGGCCATATTGTCGAGCTACGTAGGCGTTGAACCAAGAACTAACATCCCTACTATACGAACGCCCACACTTATCCATGAGTGGGATAAAATAACAACTGACAAAGGTTTATTGGAACTCGGTAAATATTTGCCTTTAGTACTAAAATTATACATTCATTTTGTATAAGTGTAGGCATTGTTCGTGTTGAATAATGATGAGATGATCTTTTAACGTTTACAGTGATCTGCATTCTACATACCTAAGTCTAATTACACATTACATTTCAACTTTTACAAATAAGTAGTATGTTTAAAAATAACAACAGTTCTATCCGAAAAAATACACGATTGTAACAAGTAATTGGTACTTGTTATAATCAAGATAAAATAAAAAAAAATGATTGGCAGAAGGGAAGTTTCAGTCGAAATATAAACAATTCTTAATTACCTGTTCATGAGCTTGACGAGGTCAATCTTGAACTTGTCGGCGTACATCTCGGCGAACTGCTTGAGGGTGAAAGCCCAGCCGTGGAGGCCGGAGCCGAAGCCCACGGAGCCCTTGCTGGGGTCTACGCGCACCTCACCTGCGAGACACTGGAGCTTAGTACCGTCGGCGTGTCACTCGTGTGCAAGGGGATTTAGCCCTACTCTCGATATACAGCTTAAGTAACTAATATTTCAATAGTTGCTGTACACTTCATTCGAGATTTTTCGATTCAGGTCGAGACACTGAGATCTCTCATTTTTTTTTAATTATTAAAGGAATTTTATGAAAGGGTCATGTGTATTTTGAACTAGCAAACCTATTCATTAATTGAACATGAGATATAAGTTGGTACCTTTATAACCTTCATTATTTGTACGTACTGGCTCGTAATAATGTCCTTCGCTATTAAATTATACAAACCTACTTACTAGCTACAAATACTGCAACATTTTCAATTATGTTGCAGTATTTGTAGCACTAGTTCTTAGCGGCCGCCGACTCGCGAATAACGGAGACCACATTCCAGATTTATCTGGTTTTTTCCCTACTAAGCTGGACAGCATCGTTCGTTCCAACGAACTTCCTGCATTACGTACGAACTACTTATCTTCGCAGAGTAATACGCATCATACATTGAACTGTTCGAATCGAGACTCGCACCTATTATGTAAACGCGAAAGTTCAATGTACACTAGTCCTCGAATGATATAACAATTGACGCCCCTCAACAGGCCGTGAGATAAATCTTATAACATGTTCTTCAATGTAGAGAGGATGTGAACTACCTGCGCACATCTGTTAACTACATAAAGACTGATATAAATCCGGTTTGACGACCAAGTGCTTCCCAAGGGGAAATTTATGGGGTAGGGACACAACAAAAATGTGTATACCTAGCAAGTAGCAATTTGTGAAAGATATACAAGCTATTATTATTACCCCATATTGGATTACATATATGGATTTCAGGTAGTCCCATGTTGGTCTGGGACTAAAAAAAAAAAGAACGCGCCAACTGTGTTTCTAGCCTAGCATGTCGTAAAAGGCGACTAATGGTATATCATGTTCTGGGTATGTGATTGAGTAGGCGACAAGCTAGCCACTTGTCACACTTTTTCATCTAACCCAGCCAAGTTTTATTCTCGGCTGAATGGGGTGAAGCTGAATGATTCTGCCTACCCCTTCGTGGATTACGGGCGTGATGTCATGTATATATGTTCAGGTAATTATTTTTTGAGCAGGTTTATAGTTAAGTCGACTGCTTATAAATCTATGTATGTATAACATAGCTGTGACACAGGAAAAAATAATGCAAATAAATGTAAGTGCACCCGATAAAATAACCCTCTGAGCTAATCAAATAAAATGGGATTTGAATTATTGTTACTGCAAAATTGCACATTACGACCGCAAATAGAACCATTAGGCATTTTAATTAATCCGTTAGATAGTCAACATAAATAACAATTTTCAATTGGCAAGCGATTTGGCGATACTAGATAAGCTATCAGGATTTAATTTATCAGATAATACTGTCCTCATATTTATCATTGCGAAAAAAATTTAAGCTTTCTATCGACTTTGGTTAATTGTTTTACAGTTTCCGAGTCTAATTACTAACTTTTTCGAAAAAAGTGTTATGACGAATAGAAGCATGACTATTGGTCGGCAGACTACACAAGTAAGCATGACCTTGGCAATGACGGGTTTAACCGTGCCCGTCGCGCGATCTCGCTTCACGTGTCGGGTCTGTGATGGATTGGGTGATAAGATTGCAACATTTGAGCTCACCGAAGTAAATACGAGTATTTTATTGTCTAAACAATATAACGATATCGCTTGATCCCTACAATGTTCAATATTTTTGTGATATGTCGTAATTTCTTTCTTTAAACTTTAATTGGCTGCCAGACAAACTACGAACTTCAAATTAATATCAATATAGACTGTCGTCAATCGGACTTGAAATAATTGTCTCCATCTAATAATTATAAACAAAGAATATCTTATTATGTATTAGGTCTACTAGTCACCCGTTTGTTCTTATAGAGACGTCGTCAAAAAACGCATACTTATCCAAGAACTAATGAAATATAATTTACCTCTATAGGAAACCTAAGAAATAAATCATACATGTTGTGATAGGAACACAACATTTCACTCTGAATTTGAACAAAAATTATTCCTGGGTATTTGTCTGTTTGACATGTCGCGTGGTGAGTCGGCGACGTGCAAGGAACCGTCTATCTAGACAGGCATGTGCATGCAACCCCAACTTTAAGAGCCCTGACCCACTTTGGTTATGCAGTAATAGTGCAGTATGTCGTTAGCTACCTATTACGCAAGCTTCTTAACTATAGCCGACATTCAAGTTTGGTATCCTTGAAGCATAAATCAATACTTTTCAAAGTCACTGGGGTCTGATAAAAGTTTGAATTTTTTTTAAGCAAAATAATCAGTTCAAATAGTGTACTTTCTTTTCTTTTTAAGTACAAGACTGTATTCGTAAATCAGAAAGGTGCATTATTGAAATAGCTCAGATCACTAACTTCATTGTGAATTATTGAATAAAAAGCAGTGGAATAATTTCAAATCTTTTTTGACATATTTACAATCTTTACATTGTTACCAAGCTAATCCACCCTTTGAAATAATTTTATAACAGATAAACAAATTTATTTAGGCTATTATAGGAAGCCATTTTAGAATACATAGTTGGTTTGTTCTTGAACAAACAATTTAGAATTAGCTTCTAAAAAAAATCTTAATGTTCATCCCAGCTAATTTAGTGTAAGTTGAACCACAAAATCTAATGATATAATTTTCGCAACATAATATGATTCAATATGCTGTCAAATCAGACCAAAGGTACATAAAAAAATAGCATGAGAAACTTACCCATGGGACCACCATCATCGTTGTAGGTGGCAATGATAACGTTCACGTTTTCAACAATACGCTGGAAGGTCTGGTAGAGTTCTTCGGACTCCAGCTGCAGCTCGAGCAGAGCACGGTCCATCTTGTTCATGAATAGGATGGGCTTGATGCGCTCAGCGATAGCTTGACGCAGCACAGTCTCGGTCTGTACGCACACACCTACAGAAAAATGTTTCATATGGTTACTTCCTGTTAGAGGTTAGGTGAGGTTCATAATAAATTTCTCATTTTCAAAAATTTTAACACAGCTCTATTATAGCTCTCTGACCAACTTTTATATATTCAATATCTGGAACCTTCTACATGGACCAAATTGCTAGATTACAAGGAATTGCAAGTAGTAATAGAGAGATAATATAATGCAAAGTTTGATCATTATTTCCTGCTTTTGAATAGTATCTAGTTTAATCTAAATAGTTTCTACTAATAACCATTATGTATTCAAAGTAATTGTACCTATCTACAATACCCATACAATACCTATATTGCTAATTTACCTTATTTACCTTATTACTCTAGAATGCTTTAGTATAAAATTAGTTTGAAAAACAAAGGAAACTTAAAATACCTGTGCAATTTAATACTGTCTTACCAAAGTCTTTTGCTGCAGACAAAGCTGTGATAAGAACAAAAAGTCCTCCTCGACTCACCTGAGACACAGTCCACCACCACAAGGGCTCCATCAGTGACACGGAGAGCAGCTGTCACCTCCGATGAGAAGTCAACGTGCCCAGGTGAGTCAATCAAATTGATTAAGAAACCCTTTTCACTCTTCTCACGTTGGTCAGGGTTTGTGATGAAGACCAAGTCCTTCTCTTCAAGCTCGAAGAACATAGAAATAGCACTGTGGACAATATAACACTTTTGAATGCAATCGCCATTTTAATTTAAAATGAAATATAAATGTAATAATAAATCAGATGGCCGTTCTAAGAATCTTCATAGTTTCTCAGGATTAAATGGTAAGAACAATCATCATATTAAAACATTATGCAACTGATATAATTTCTTTGTTTGTAGGTTATGTTACATTGTTTTGCAACAATAATCCTCTGTTTGAATATTAATTCGGAGAATTTCACAACATTGAGCATCTTTTGGGAAATAATTATATCATTTAAAACTTTTTTGGCTTTATGGTAAAAGAAATGCAGAAAATAAGGATGGAATGTTTGGATATGTCGCCATGTGGTAATTGTTTGGTAAATAGTACTTACGTAGACTTGATGGTGATACATCTGTCTTGCTCATCTTTGCGGGTATCCGTGAAGCGGGTTTCGCCGGCGCGGGCACCGGCAATGATACCGGCCTTTGACACCAGCGAGTCCGTCAGCGTCGACTTTCCGTGGTCGACGTGGGCGATTACGGACATGTTGCGGATGTTCCGCTTCTTGTCCATCATGACGCGGATCTCGTCTACCGTAAAGTTCACCTGTACAGACCAGAAAATGCTCCATCAACATCGTACACATCACAACACAGATGGTACACCACTTGTCATACGCACGTTTCATTTTTTGTAAATAACTAATGTTTGTGGCCCTCGGTACCCCCTATGCTAGCTAGCTACCACTGCGGTAGACCTTCATGCGAATTCACAAAACACTTGGCCCTTCCACTGCATCACTTGAAAACGTCACCCGACGACAAAGACGACGGCCGTGAAGAATTCAACAAACTTATCGCGTTATTATCACCGATACCATAAAATATAGCCACGGAACGCAAGCACAACAACACCGCTTCACTTTCCTGAACACTTTTGTGTGTTTAGATACTCACCATATTGGATGGTTTTTGATTTTTCTTTCAATAAATTAAGCTACCATACGCCAGCAATGGCGTACGCTTGAAAAAGGACCCGTTTCACGTCAGCCGGCCGGATGTGCCAAGTAATGTCAAACGGGTAAAGCATAGACAAGAAGAAGTTTAAAGCAAAAAAAAAGTCAAACTAGCAGATAAATTAAAATTAATGATAAATTATGTATTTAGCCCTAAACTCTAGCCGATCTTTAAACGCAACCAATAACTGTATCCTAGAAGAAAAATCTAAGTAATTTGTTATTGTAAACCTTAATCATTACTTTTATTGAATTTTATAAATAATGGAAAGATATTAGCAGAACTGTGAATAGGCAATATTTCTATCCAAAATGTTTAAAAATGTCACCTCTTCACGATAAAATACAATTACATTATAAAACAAATTATTTATCAATTCTGTTTTGGTCATTGTATTATTTTATTCAAAGGTACCTATCAGTTTTATAATGAACTTTCCTTTAGAGCATAGACAATAAGATTTACAAATGTATTGCATTATATTGACAACAGATGGAGTTGTCCAAGTATTAAAAAAAATATTTATTTTCATATTGTTTCACATAGATGGCACTACCAATCCTAAAATCAGCTATGATAATGTTATGTTTGTTTCATTAGTAAAATTATACTCGGTAGGTATATTAAACTGTAATCAGAATTTTAAATTCTAGCACATAGAACGAATGCATTATTTAATCATTGAGCTATTATTTAATAATAGTTCAATGGATTTAATAGAATATTCAGTAATTTTTTACATTAGTTTGAGAACTCAATACAGACTTAAACTTTTACCTTCATCCATGCAACGCATATAATATTTTTACCAACATTAGTAAGTGTGACCTATAACATATTACGACGTTATCCATAAATATATATTTCTATAATCATATTGATGGTTTGGGGCTAATGTATAATCTTAACGCCTGTAATATTTAAGTAGGCAAAGAAACATTGTGATCATTCGGTTCGGGCGGGGGAGAACCAAGTTGCAAGAAAAACTCGTTTAGGCACTATGCTAGTTTGAAGGCACCCTAGCCCTTTCGCCATAGATTAACAACAACATTAGGGTCAGTTAAGTGTAGGGTTAGTTAGATTGGCAAGGGTGCATTGGGGTTGATGGGGATCGAATGATTATTTCCTTTTTTGTAAAAAACTTCGTAAAAAATAAATATGCCTCACCGGGTTTAACTTCAGGGGGGTTAAACATGTAAATATGGAGCGGTGGTAGCTCAATGGTGAGGACAAGCGCCTCTTAACCGAGGAGTGCAGGTTCAAACCCGGGCATGTACCTCTAGATTTTTCAAATCTATGTACATATTTATACCACTAGCTCGACGGTGAGGGAAAACATCGTGATGAAACCTGCAAATTCAATCAACTTTGAATTTGTAACCATGATTCAAAAATTGTCTGGTTCCCCTATCTCAGGGTTACGAAGGTCAGATCGGCAGTCGCTTCAATGTAATTACCAGACTCGCTAAATCCTGGATCATGGTCTAAGCGGATCCCGTCTAAGCACGGGACATAACGCTAGGAAGATGATGATGGTTAAACATGTAAATATCCCTATAATACGCTCTCTAGTTTTACCTAAGGATACAAATAATCGTAGGTCATTGCGTCAAATGATTCTAGTCAATTGAATATAGGTACCGTACATATGTGTTAATGTTTCCTGACCACCTGATGAAACTGATCATAACAATAGAATGTGTTGAGAAATTGAGTTGCAGTTACGGTTGTCAACCGTACTTTATTACAAAGTATTGTAGATACGTTTTATAGGGCAGTTAAGGTCTATACTTTATATGGAAAATCAAGTACGCGAAAATACTTGAATACGCACGATTTTGATCTCTCTGGGATACTTTACGTATACCCAATATACCTACAATAAAATTATGTTGGTTTTGTTCGTAAGAATATTTTTTTAAAATTTTACGACAGTTACTGGGGTTGTTTAGCAGTGATAATGACCTGTTAAAAAAGTTACTAAAAGTAATGCAAAAAACTTTATCTATGAAAAAATCTGTATCTTTATTTTTAGAAAAAATAAATCGTACGTTTGGACAGAATGTACTTTTTTTCCTAGGTACCGAATAGCCAATATAAAACTATAAATGAACAGAAAAAAAGTTGAATATTAATACATATAGGTATGTACCTACTTACTTACTTTGTTGTCATGTCTGTTTTATATTTATTTAATCTATAATATAAAAATTAATCGCTGAATGTGTTGCTAAGCGCAAATCTCGAGAACAGCTGAACCGATTTTGCTAATTCTTTTTTAGTCGTGTTTGTAATTATCAGGTGAAGGTTCTTATGAAAGAAAAAAATTCAAAAGTTGCACGGAAAAAGAAATGGGTATTGAAAATCAGAGAACGGGGCGTTACGAAGTGCGCCGGGTCAACTAGTTTTTAATAAAAAATAATAAGCATTGTCAATTGAGTTATAAAAGCGGGAATGTAAAATATTACCTACTTATAGGTTAAAATAAATTATACAAAACTTTATGTACGCAGTTTAATTGCGCTCAAATAAATTGCACGGCGGTAAACATCATAACACTCTTATTTCCGTAGTACTGCTTTACTGCAGGTAATACTAAATTAGCACAATGATGAGCGTGTGATTTTAATAGTTCAATTAAGTAAATAATTAAATAAGATCATCTAGAACTCAGCCCAGTTTTATATTTGGCTGAGTATGGTCAAAGGGGCTTGCTGTCCCTTTGACTCAGCCTACCCCTTCGGGGATTGCGGGCGGCGTGATATTATGTATGTAGATACTTAGATATTTGACCAACATTATCTATTTTTATACTAGTCTTAGCACAACTTTTAACGTATCTGAGTGTACCTAGGTATACAACTATTATCCAAACACTTAGCTCATCGGGTATGCACGAGCACATCTCACGTTTTATCTTACACGTGATAAAAATACTCTTATCTTGATAGAATAATAAAGTGCATCTAATAAAACCCTGAAGGTGACCAAGACTATTAATAATGTCATTAAATGTTAATACTACCTACTCTGTTCTGTGTGCATCTACTTATGGACCCGCCCGCGGGCTCATCTGCATTTTACGTTTTGGTAAATGCAATATTTATGTTTGTTAAAAATGGCGTCACTGTTTGTGGGTCGCATAAATTAGGATTTCATATTTAAATCTTTATTTATAATATGTACTACCCAATTGTTTCAAGGTAGATTTACATTTTATTGATTTATTTATATTTATCTTTCGTTTCCAATGAGATTTTAAAATAAAATAACCATTAGGTGTCATATTCATTTTTAATTATGACACTCTTACATAAATTATTATCACGTCATGATTGATTATAAAATATTTATATTAGATGCTTCTGTCATCTTAAGAGACATAAAGCCGTGGTTATCCTGGTTTAAATAAATATTTTTGGACTCCTTTAAACCCTGACCATAAATAATCCCACACTTCTAGAGAGATGTCTTATAAACACAGGAAAATGCATGGTCCTAATAATATACTTACATCTACTTTTTGCCCTTTTTGCAACTTTCTATACTTATTTTTTATTTTAAGATAAAGATGTTTATTGTTTTTAAACTGTGCCATTCGTGCATCAAGCGAGTGTGAATGCAGCTTTGTTTGGCGCCCCAACCGGGGGCGCGTCAAGGTCGCGAAAAACATCAGCGTGGGTAAAATCGCCGATCCACCCTCTTTGTAGGGTAAATTCCCAGGAAAAATCGATACTTATTACAAAACGAGGGGATACCGCCGAATGAGGGGAAGTGTGTCTGACAGGATCGGATTTTTCGTCGAATTCATTTATTTTTCGTGTTTTTTTTTTTGTTGTTGCTGTATGTCTGTTTTAATTCTTTCTGTCGGCAGAAGTCCTGCGCACGCGACCTAGAAAAAAACAAATAGAATTTCACTTTCTTTTTACTCCCATTACAAAATTCTCGTTTTGATTCAATAATTCAGCCATAGAATGGAACTCTGTGGTCTGTGAATGGTACGAACATATAAGAGAAAATTAAAGAAACGAATGCAGTTTAAAAGGATCTCGCCATATGACACTCGGTTACCTTGCCTAGTAAATTGTACATTTAAATAAAGAAGAAAGAAATATTACACCATTGTGTATTATTTTAAAGCGCCAATAAAAAAAAAACAGAATCCCTGATCGGGAACTTATGAGTCAACGAACTAGCTCCTTGA
This sequence comes from Glyphodes perspectalis, assembly GCA_951394215.1. Lineage (NCBI taxonomy): Eukaryota > Metazoa > Arthropoda > Insecta > Lepidoptera > Crambidae > Glyphodes > Glyphodes perspectalis. Next base: position 13,063,622 of record OX596217.1, read on the forward strand.
ATGTTGACCAGCGTCGTGTGGCAACAGTTCGGAATTGGATCGCGCGTGCGATTGGCGCGCGGCGCTGGCCAGCAGCCAGCTGACACAGCGCGGACGTGGAGGAGGAAACCGACACTTCCGTGGAACTGTTGGCACCACGAAAATGCTAGCCCGGCGACTTCCAGCTATGCTCAAACTTAATTTTATTAAGGGTGAGGCAGTGCCAAAGGCGGATTTTTGATACAGGCTTTTTGGGCTGTATCAGTTAAAAACGCTTCTGTTGATCCGGATTTTTTGAACATAACGAGTGACTCCAGGTTACAAAAAAGACCTTCAGTACTTTTTTCTACTCAGCTTGGTTCTATCACTTGCGTGTGTTTAGATAATCATCGTTGAGATCGGCCACCAGGATCGATATTATGAGAATATTAGGTACCTACTTTTTATTGTTCTACCTACTCAGTCATACTATCAAAAACCTTTCCGTTATCAGGAATACATAAGAAATGTACAGTTTCTGACAGTAACAAAAGTCTACATTAAAGCAGAGTGACACCGTGGGCAGGATCTATTCTATATAATACTTAGTTGTAAGTTCCTTAAGGAAATAGCGGAATTAAGGATCAGGATAAAATATGAATACCTACGTAAGTCATAAGAAAATAATTAGGCTGAATATAATAATTGTTCAAGCATGCAGTCTCAGTGGTCATCACCTTCTAATCCCTTGGCAGATTGTCAAGAAGCGTTAGGGAACCTTGAACGTTTTACGGGACTTTTTTACGCCAACGATTCGCAGAAGTGGCCTGTGTTTGTTTATTGCTGTTTGTAAAGATAAATCTTAATAAATACGCGGTAATTTTGATTAAATGTGTTCGATTTTATTTGCTCTCTGTTACTTGGTAACACTTTTCACTATCACCGGTATATTTGACTTCTCTGATTTATTTATGTAGGATAAAGCTAAAATCTCAACGATGTTGATATTTGTATGAATTTTAAAATTAATTCAAAGAATTTTGGGTACTAATAAATAAATAAATTCTCCAGACTGATAGGTACACCAATTCACTAGTTCTAAACTTAGCTTATGCTTGCTTGTGCTATGGATACTAGGCGAACGGATAGACATACTTAAATACGTTTATAAACATTCAGGACTTGAGTACAAATGTCCATGTTCGTCACACGAAACAGTTGCCCCTAGCGGGATTCGAACCCGCGACTATTGGTTTCGTGGCCAGGGTTTCTGACCACCGACCAAGAGGCCAGTCTAATAGTGACGAAATAATTTAAGTATTTAGTTTAGATAGATTGATAAAAAAACGAAATGGGAAACTTGACTTCCGTAGGAATCACATGCCAAATTTTGTGATTTAGGATAGTTCAGCAAAAAGCCTTTGCCCTCAAAACAGTAACTCCACACGTAGATTCTGTCATTTCACTGCGCCGTTTCTATCAAGTTACATCAAAATTACACCATGGCGAAGCAAAATGAGAAAAGAGCAAAAAAGCCGCGTTAATTTTTTCGGGGCCTGCGCCGTGCCAACGTGTCTTGAAAAACTAGTAAAAGTTGAGTCCTCGGTGGCGTAACTATAGGGAGACAGGAGTGGCAAAATGCCACGGGCCCCCGGTTCCCGTGAGCACGGGGGCCCCCTATGCTACTGAATTGAAATTAAATACTGTTCTAGAGCGAGGCCCCTACTGATGAAATTGCCACAGGCCTCAAACGGCATAGTTACGCCCAGTGGCGGATTTACGGTCTTGGCCGCCCTAGGCCCCAGGCCATACTTATAGTAAATACCAACCGCCTCTTCTCAGTACTAAAGCATCATCAGTTAATTTTTTATCACGATTGGCCGCCTCTAATATCTGGCCGCCCTAGGCCCGGGCCTACTGGGCCTTAGGGTAAATTCGCCACTGGTTACGCCACTGTGAGTCCTCCTGTGTTATACATGTTAAACAGCGTGAAATTAATAATGTTAGTAAGAATGTATAGCACACGTATTTGTATTTGTCCCATGTTGGTCTGGGAGTTAAAAATAATGAGCCTACTGTGTTTTCCTTGCCTAGCATGTTGTAAAAGACGACTAGTGGTGTATCTGGTTTTGGTAATGTGGTAGATTGGTCGCAACGAGCTAGTTACTTAAAGTCTACCTACTTTTTCACAATTTTTCATCTAACTCAGGACATTTTTATTTATGGCTGAATGTGGTGTGGGGCTACCTGCCTCTTTGATTCTGCCTATTCCTACGGGGTTATGGCGTAATGTTATCTATAGTAATATTATAAAGCTGAACAGTTTGTTTGTTTGTTAGTTTGAACGCGCTAATCCTAGGAACCACTAGTCCAATTTGAAAAATTCTTTCAGCGTTAGATAACCCATTTATCGAGGAAGGCTAGAGGCTATTCAACGCTAACCATATACGCGGGTGAAACCGCGGGCACAGCTAGTATATGTATGTAAAGTACATTAGAGTACCTCCATACTATCATCTACTTTACCGCATTACATTTTTCAGTTAACGACATCGCTCATCTCTCAACACTGACGTTGAACTTCAGCGCAATTTTTCAACGTCCATGAATTCAGTTGAATGGAGCCAACGAGTGATGAATGAAGAGTTTGAACCTGCTTCCACGAAAATGTTGCGCAAGATACTATTTGATACACCTACGACAAAATTAACGTGCTATCTTACATGGCTTATGACTTGGGAATAAAGTCGAAATTAGTATAGCATTGTTATTGTGCTGCACTTTTCAAGATTGAAGTTGCCGTTGGGACATTTGCCAGTGTTTCGGGAAACGCATGAGACATATTGTAAATAAATAAACGTGAGGCAATGAAGGAAAATTTCTAGAATTCAGAGTTTTTCGAATAAACAGCCAATGAGTTCTTAGGGTAATTTTACTTGATGATCCAGCCAGCGTGCAGCTGTTGTTAGGCGATTTTGTCGGTGATTTCTCTCGACTGCGACAACAGTAAGTACCTACGTAGATATTACATTAGAATTTGTAATTCTATCTAATAGGTATTATTGGAGAGGAATAGGCAAGTTGACTCAAAAATAATAATTAGTCCATTATAGAGATTACAAAAAAATATTGCTCACGTATTTTTTCTTTTGTTCAGCAAACCAAAAATTACGAAGATACAGCGCGTTAAAGGTGCGCGTGACGTCACTTGTTCTGTAGAATTTTAGGAACAAGTGATGTAAAAGCGCCCCACTCCAGATCTTTGAAGCGCTGTATCTTTGTTATTTTCCGAGCATTTGATAAAGCAAAAAATACGAACTCAATATTTTTTGATAATCTGACTAGCGGACTAAAAAAAATATTTTAGTCAACTAGCCTATTAAAGTTCAGTGCAAGAAGGGCAGTTTAATATCGAATTAGCTTTTAACTAGTTATACTACTAGGATAGGGAAAATATTAAGCCTTCTAAAACCTGTATTTACTACAATTTAGGAACTTTTATCTATTATCTTAAAGCTTTTTAAAGGTTATTACAAGATACAAGATTGCCTTAATGACAAGGATTTATGGTTAACTTCATAATAAAGTGCAGTGATATCTAGTCTAAGTATAGATTAATTAAGTTTACAAATTTGGCATTTAAAAGAGTAACTATCGAGTTTCTTGCCGGATTCTTCTCGATAGAGTCTACCTTTCGAACCGGTAGTAGTATTATTTCTTATCCTTTTTTTTATGTATATAGACTATTTATAAGTGCTTTCTTGAAGTCCATATAAATAAAGATATTTTGAATTTGAATTTGCTTCAGGCAGGTCCGACCACTCACTGATGACTGATCAGGATCTAAGCGGCACCCGACCATTGGAACAAGTCACATAGTTACAAACTGGCCGAAAGACACAAAACAATTTAGAATGGTTTGCAGTATGGTTTATTAATCTTATTATGCGACTTTATTTTCCGGTGAGATCGATAACATCTTGATTACGATTTTTGAATCCGGAGCAACGACTTCTTCGGTTTGTTTACTCGTATTCGCTCGTCGCCATTCGACCTGAAGCGTCCCAACTTCAAAGTACGCTAAATAAACGCCTATACTTAGGTGGGTGCAGCTGGATGTGTCCGGCGCCACATCTGGCGACAATAAAGGGTGCTGTCGATTTGCTCTGCGCCTGCGCCTAAATCGGGCTCGTACGAGCCTCGCGCTCGTAACGTAGACTGAAGTGCTACTAGAAAAGCAATAAGAATATTAAATTGAAGACATCGGTCTAAAAGGTTTATCGTTTCATAAGAGATAACTTACTTCTAACCAAAACAGAGAAATACGTTTGCATTCTGCTTGTACCTAATCGATGTACAACAGTTTCAATAATCAGATGACATAATTATTCATCCGAAGCAGCTTTAGCTTGGCTTTTTGATATTCCTGTTACTTAAATCTCTTTCTGTGTCTTTTCTTAGTGATTTTTCATTATGAATGTTGTATGCTTAAAACGGTCAAAATATACTACCTACTTATAGTTTAGCTCTAGATTCCCATAATCTCTGTTTATAAAATTTTTAACTTCCTATCCTTAAAACATCGCATTAAGTAAACAATCAGTCTAAAAGCTTCAAAGCTCTGCGCGAGTGACACTTGTTGTTTTGTTGTCTTCCCATTTAAATCTATGACGCGACGCTCGTACTCTCTAATACCCTGCGCCCGCGCACTCATTGCCGATTTTACACTTGCTGAAACATTTGCAACCAATTAAATAGGATATTGATGCGCTAATTATTCGGCTAAGCCAAGTCGATTCGCTCGGTCAGTTCGGTTTGAGCTTTAGAAATGGAAGTGCTTTGTTTTACAATCATGTAGCGTAATGGCTCGTCACTTGTTAGTGTCTACTAGGACCATGATCCTAGATTATATCACATTAAAGGGACTGTTATCTGGTCTGATCTTACATTGCGGAAACAGATAATGAATCATGGTTACAGTCACGTGCTTTTCATTCTAGTCAAGATTTCATATTTAAATTTTAAGGTAACACGTCGATACAGAAATGGTTCAATTGAAAAACGGAAACCACTCTAATTGAAAAAACTTTTTACATCGGTTTAACATCTAAATATGTATATGAAGATCTTATATACATATTTACTTCCTGAATTACTTATATTTAATAATCTAATATGCGTAACTAGGTGAAATCTTGCTGACGTTAGAAATTGTAAAAAAAAATCTCAGCGTATCTTTGATGCTATCACAGATCCGGTTCAATTAATAAAATAAACATGCACCTGTTTCTATCTTATTTTCTAGTGGTGACTCAGTATGGCACACCCCCTGCACCTAATTTGAAACCGTAGGTGGAGGATATAGAGTAATCTAGTTTGTTTCACAGCTTTCTACTATCTTAAGATTTTCTTGCACAATCTTTATAAATATTGCGGAACGTATATGGTTCAGCAGATACGCGTAGGTGTAGGGTCAGTAACACGTATCTCATTTATTCCGTTAACTATAATATCTATCAACAGCATATGGATTACAGTTCTTAACCTGAGCATGAGCAAGCATGTTCTTAACCCAAGCATGAGAAATTGGGCATGAACCCCAACAGGGTTCATGCCCAATTTCATCTTCCTCGTGTTACATCCCGTGCTTAAAGTGGGGTTTGCTTAGACATGATTCTAGATTTAGTGAGTTTGATCCTAGATAGATATGGGAACCAGACAAACGTAGTTGTCTGTAATAGTTTTATTATGCCTGTTTTTCTTAAACAAAACGCGTCTTATTTCCGAAATTTGTGTAGCTAATTTTCGAAGCTTTCGAAGTTTTGTCGACCGAATATACGTGCAGACATTTCAACCAAAGAAGTGAAGAAAGAATGAAAAGATGGTTTAGTGAAATGCAATTGACATTTTACATACAACTCCTCTGAATAAGAAGAAAGTAGTAACAAAATGCCAACCTTACTCTTTTAACAATGTCTATAATATCAATTAGCAACGTCAGGATATAAAATATGCTTCATGTATTGTTGCTGTATAGTAAAAACAAAACTAGTGCCTAACGTAAGCACGTTTTGTTCCTTTTTCAAGCACGAGGTTTTGTTACTTCCTATGCTTTAGTTTTCCAAGTGTCCGCCATAAATCTCGCGGCGCCACCGCGTGAGTCAGCGATCGGCGCCGGCGCAGCTTTCAGTCCATTTTTCAGACAATCCGCGCTATTTCAGGACTAAAAAGCAAGACTCATCGGACCTAGGTTCGGTATTTTAGGGCTGATGACTTTACAGGCATTAACCGGTTTTGGATTGCAATAAATGAGGGCAATGACATGATCTTCTATTGACATAATCAGCTTTATTTCAGTAAAAAACATGATGCAGTGATTAGTTTAATAATAATTGAACTTTAAGTTCATTCAAAGAACACAATAAAAACGTATAATCCTAAAATATCGTCCTCTATTGGAGTCGGTTAAAATGACGTTATACCGTCAGCTGATCTACTTAGTACTCACTTTAGTCTATTATTTTTCAGCGAAATCATATAACTTTTTATTGCTATAACAAGTGAGGTAAAACATCTTAATGAAGCCCAATTGAAATAAGTCTGGATTCGAGACCGTGACCTGATTCGTCTGGCGAATAAGGGTTAAGGAGGTCAGATAGCAATCGCTTCTAGTTTATAACTAGAGTCGTTAATATAAAAAATAATGATGACTATTTATGGCTAGACTAAGGACGCTAGATATCAAAGAACAATTGTCTACTCCATTTTCCTTCTTGGTAAAGATCACAGATTTAGAAACTTTTCTTCAGAATACCTACATAATAACTATAAGTGATTGCTGGCTTTTGCATCCCTTAAACATGGTAACCATTGCAACAATGGAAAAATTCCGTCCATGAGTCCATGAGACTTCAAATTTATAACAATAATGTCCTTCTAACCGATATCGGTCACGGCGGCCAATCTCAATAAGGATTAGCCATCTGCACAAGATATATTATGGTGCACGAATGTGTGCGCTAACACAGGTGCACTCTCTATTCCTTCACTCTCATAGTCCGTCGAGACGGCAATTCGACATGACCGGTGCGAGGTCAGGCGCAGTACCAACGGCTTAACGTGCTTTCCGAGACACGGGGGTAACGGGATGAAACCGCTAACTTCCTGATTCCGGACTGTTACTGATTAATTCTAATATTGAAATAACCAGCCACAAAATTTTGTCCCAACCAGGGATTTGAATCCGGGACCTCTTGGTCTTACCACTAGACCAACGAGGCAGTCGAGCTTCAAATACAATCATCATCTTCCTAGCGTTATGTCCCGTGCTGAGACAAGGTCCGCTTAGACCATGATCCAGGATTTAGCTAGTCTGGTCACATTCATCACATCACATTGAAACGACTGCCGATCTGACCTTCGTAACCCTAAGATAGGGGAACCAGACAATTTTTGGATCATAGTCGAGCTTCAAATACAATGCACTGATTTAATCATGAGAGGCTAAGCGCTGCATTTTCCCTATTCGCCTGTAGGTACGAGTAGGTAAGTACCGCGCTGCATATATCAAATCAAAACATATATCAAAAATGAGTTGCCATCGGCGCAGTAAACTGAATTAGCGCAATGGTGTGACGCAGTGTAGTGTTACACATGTCTAACCATTTGTTCAGATTTATCCGTCCATAGTTTTCCGTATGGCCAGGTTTTTTCATTATGTTTATGTCATTATAGTCACTTAGAACAGTGCGGAAGGTTTTAATATTCAAAGGTCGGTAGTAGATATCTCAGCTGTCCAAATGAGGATTACGCGAGAATCATTAAACCGAAATTTGAGAGGTGCCAATCCAGATTAGTTTCTCATTGCAAACCAGGCAATAAGCACACCCAATTTTCTTACCTATGCCATAAAATAGTGATTATCATCAATTTCCTGCGCTTATGGGCAGTAAGCAGATCTGTTTATCCGCGAGACGGCCATGCAATGCAATAGGTATAATGTTTAACTTCCATAATAGGGTAGGGCCCTTACGATCGGTTCTCTGAAAAAGTCTACCCATGTGACGAATTTCTAAGGAATCGCGGTAAAAACATTAAGACGAGGAGAGTTTGAATTTCCGACCGAATGTCAGGATCTACTGGTCCGATTTGAAAAATTAGTTTTGTGTTGTATATAATTTATCGAAGAAACCTATATAAATTAACCATAAACGTGGGTGAAACCGCAGGTACAGCTAGTATAATATGAATTGAAATATATCTTTAGCGAGTCGAGTTCCGCTGGTAGGACTTCGGCGGGGGCGGAGGCGCCGCGACGTCGCGCCGCGTCGGCCGGCCGCCCGGCGCCTTCGCCCCACAAACGCTGTGTAGGGTTCACCACGCGCAAGGGTTAACTGCATTTGTTCAAATAGTGAATAATGGGGCTAAATCACGTATAGTGTAAATTCCGCTCCATTGTAAAGAATATTATAGCCTGCCAACAATTATACAAATTTTACTGTACTGTAAATAAGATGAATTGATTAACTGTAAATGTTTCTTCTCTATAATAAAAATCCTTCGAAAATTTTTATGTATGTATGAAGAGGTAGGAGCCTCTTTTTACTAATTTCCTTGCGTGTAGCAATGGAATTAGCTGATGTAGTACTTACTAAGTTAATATTAAAATCTTAATGATGACTATCTATCTATATTACCTTTAAGTAAGATGTTGAAAAATCTGATATTGGAATATTAATTAAATTACATTATAAAACCGGTTTAATCGTCCTTTTTTGAATGGCCCAGGTTGATCTGGGGCCTAAAAAGATGTAAGGGTGTTCCTTATCCCTTTGTACCTTTAACGATTTTAGTCTAAGTCAATTTTATATCAGACTAGAAGTAGTTTGACGCCATTGCTGCTTGGACTCTGCTTACCTCTTCAGGGTTATTGGGCGTGCTAGTATGTACATAATAAATGTAAATATGATCGGATTCTTAATACTAATGAATAAATAGAGAATAATATAATGTTTGTTTATATACCTTGAATTAGGTAAGTAATATCTAATTTAAGATAATATTTTAAGTTTAGCAACCCTACGCAGAGATTCTAGGAATTGGGGGAACGACGCAATAAGATGTACCCGTTCGGTGGGGGCAGACAACCCCTTTCAGCTAGTTTATTTTTAGCAACGTGCGTACTTCCAGGCCGTAAACTTGGCAAATGTGCAGCATTTTCCAGGCTGTTTTAGTACTCAAGGTTGGAGGCTAAAGAGACAATATTGTGATTAGCACTGTACTAAAATAGTAGGCAACCCACTAGCGATAACTCTGTTATTACAAGTGTACATAGGCTACGACGACTGCTACGGCGACCATCATGGATTCGGTATAGATAGCTAGACCAGGCTTCCCATAGAAGGCTAAAGATACCATCGGATTCAAAAAAATATATTTGTCGCATAACCGCTGTCGCTTGACACTCAATCGATGTCTCAAAGTGAAATATTTCGATAATTTTATCTTTAAGCTATTTCAAAGTATGTACTTAATATATAGCGGTGGTAGCTCAATGGTAAGGGCACGCGCCTCTTAACCGAGGAGTGCGGGTTCAAACCCGGCACGTACCTCTGGATTTTTCAAATCTATGTACGTATTTATACCACTAGCTCGGCGTTGAGGGAAAACATCGTGATGAAACCTGCAAATTCAAACAACTTTGGATTTGTAACCATGATCCAAAAATTGTCTGGTTCCCCTATCTTAGGGTTGCGAAGGTCAGATCGGAAGTCGCTTCAAACTCGCTAAATCCTGGATCATGGCTAAGCGGACCCCGTCTAAACACGGGACATAACGCTAGGAAGATGATGTACTTTATAACTGGAAATAGGTTTAATTTTCTGCACTGTAGTCATTTAAATTATATACTTATGAAACATATAGATTGATCATGTGTGTTTTGTAAACTACTTACCGAACTAGGTAATTAAAATAATGAGGAAAAGAATTAAAAAAAAAATTTTGCAAATTATTATACTTACACAAAAATTAACAGTAGACACGATAAATATACTGGCACCAAGTTGCATAAATCATTATAGGTACACCATGAAAATTGTTTACACGTGTACTAGAACACTCCATACTATTTATTGTTATTTTCTCACAGTAAGATGAGTTATGTACTGAATTAATTATACGAGATTGCATGTCGCTATATGGCTGTATCCTGCATAACCATATCAGGGTTTGTATTACATATGTGAAATAGTTTCCTTTATGCGGAAATAGTATGTATAAAATGTAGCAGGTGTTCGCGATATAACGTGGACAAAAGAAGCAGGTCCTTATCACCACATCAAACCAAATTAGGTCGAGTTTGCTGGGAACTGTGTGGCACATTGCTCTACTAATTATGCTGAAGGGGAAGAATGCTTAGGGGACACCCTTTTTTACCATGGGGGAACTCGTCTGGATTCCTGTCCACTTCGGGAGGAGCAAATCAGAATATTTCTGACTTCCACGGACGGACGTCTCGATATAACCCACTATGGAACGTTGTTGAAGGACCGAGGCTCCCCACCGCAGCACCGGTTAGAATAATAAATATCCAACTACATCACATACATTGATCTGACTCCGAGGTAAGTAGCTTGAGCACTTGTGTTACGGATATCAGAATCAACAGTGGTATTACAAATAATATACTTCAATATTGGATATTAACACCCAGACACAGAACAAACACAAGTATTCATCACACGAATGTTTGTCCTGGGTGGGGATTGAACCCCCAACTCTTGTCGCATGGGGCAGGGTCACTACCGCATGCGCCATCGAGCTTGTCATATGAATATCTGTAAAAGAGAAATAACGTTATCGCAAAATGAGTGAGAGACCTTATTGCTGTTTTGTTTTACAACTCTGCTACTCTGAAAACAATACTAACTAAAACAAAACAACTAAAGAAGAAACGTAATGGAAAATAGCGTTACCCGGTTTTTGGCATGACCTATTATGACCTTCAACTCATTTAACAAAAAGGTTAAAGGTAGACAGACCTATTATATAACTTGTTAAAAATAATATGATAGTTAATGTTTTGAAAGCTTTGCAGGTTGTATTGATGAGGAAACTTATACAGCTACAACACTAGTATCAACTTTTTTTTATTCCTTTACTACCATAAGCGTAATGGAAATAATCTATAAACTTGGTGCCATTTATCAATGGTAAATGACCACATACTATGCCTTCTATTTTACCACAGAGTTCTGCTACTTATGTATACATATCATCAAACAACTTTAGATTTGTAACCATGATTCAAAAATGGTCTATCTTAATTCCTATCAATTCAGATCTACAATAATTTAATTCCTATAAAAAAAAATCCTATAATAATCTCCTATCTTAGGGTTACGAAGGTAAGATCGGCAGTAGGTTCAATGTAATTACCAGACTCGCTAAATCCTAGATCATGGTATAAGAGAACACCATCTAAGCACGGGACATAACGCTAGGAAAGTGATGATGGAAATTAAAAGCGGCCTAAAGAATTACAAGCAGCTCGGTGGCATCCAATCTGCTAACTATACAAGACACGAAAATAAAAAAGAAACAAGATGTGTTTCTTGCGCCCCGCTGTCGGGCGAGCGCTGCGTGGGCGTCTCAAGTCATAATCGAGTAAGTAACGCGTAATCGGACCAGGTAGGAGTGACTCATGCGAGGTCGTGTTTTTGTTGTACACACACATGTGTAGTGTAACCTGTACACAGGTTACACTACACAGCGCAATTACATGGCGCAGTGGACTGAGTTACAACTCAGTCGACTGCACCATGTAATTGCGCTAACTCTAATCTATATATTATTACGTTAAGCAAAAACTTTGTACCCCTTTTTACGAAAGCTTCGCGGACGAAAGAGTATGCAATTTGGCACAGTTAAAGTTTATATAGAGAATGAGTGCAGAAAGTTAATATTTTAATAAAAAATGCATCAGAAATACATTAAACAAATAACAATAATTAAACGAATTTTGGTCGAATTTCGAACTCTGGGCGACCTCTAGTTAAATTATATCATCCTCCTATCGTTATTTTAATAAATAAATTAAATATCAGACTACATCACATACATTGATCTGACTCTGAGGTAGGTAGCTTAAGCACCTTGTGTTACGGATATCAGAAACAATAGTGGTATTACAAATATATACTTAAATATTCAATATTAACACCCAGACACAGAACAAAGACAAGTATTCATCACACGAATGTTTGTTCTGGGTGGGAATCGAACCCACAACTCTTGGCGTCACTACCAAATGCGCCATCGAGCCAGTCATTTGTTATGTCCTGCGCTTAGTCAGGGTCCGCTTAGACCATGATCCAGGATTTAGCGAGTCTGGTAATTTGAAGCGACTGTCAACTTTACCTTCGTGACCCTAAGATAGGGGAACCAGACAATTAAGATCATGGTTAACTCGGCTAAATAAATAAAAAATATCCTGACTGACCGTTTAAATCCGTATATATAATTCCGTAGTTCCAAACTAAGCATGTGATATGGATACTATGAAACGGATAACATTAATTCGTTGGTGCACAGCTTAGGATTAGAAGAGTTTGAAAAGTTGCGCTAAGCACTACATTTATTCATTATATTACAGCTTTGTCGATGTTTTCCGTTCCATTTTACTACATAGATAAAGGGGCAACGTTAAGTCAACTCAAAGGTTCGGAGCATTGAGCTGTGCTTGAGTTACTGGATTAGGATTTTTTTGCTGAGTTACTCACTCATGTCTAGTTGCGTGTGCTGCACGCCGACCAACACGTACGATATGTATCAGCCTTAAGGCTCTAACAGACATGATTTGAAAGCTTCCATCTCCCCGACCGTAATAAGAATATTTTTTTATTCATTTTTTAAATTTGTGCTTGACTTGTTTTCGGGCTGCTTATGAATATTGCTGGTACTTAGTAAACATAGAGAGTAAGGCTCTAGGTATGGAGCAGACAAAATATTTTTTTGATGATTAAATAGAAATTCCCACGGTATTCGTTGGATACCGTAGGAATTTGCGGATGTAGCTCTCCGAAGATCTTCAAGATGGTACAGGCACCCCACTCCGTCCTCTTGCGGAATGACAGGGTGTTACAATTAAATTCTAAGAATGTGCCGTTCACGCAACATGTCAGACGCCCATAATATTAAAGCACCATAGATGTTCTCAAATATTCTTGATCTCTTCTTATACCCGGCGATAAATTATCCAATAATCAGTCTTTGTAGCATATCGAGGAGTTAGCTAGACTTGTACAGAACCAGACAATTTAGATCATGGTTAGGTATTAAAAGTTGTTTGCACAATGCAGGTTGCATCACGACGATTTATCTCCGCCGAGCTAGTGGTAATACGTAAATAGATTGCAAAAAATTCAGAGGTTCGTGCCCGCGTTTGAACCCGCACCCCTCGGATATAAGGCCCATGTCCTTGCCATTGAGATACTACCACTCTTGACTTTAAAGTCGAGGCAAGTCAAATCTGATCCGATTTGGTCTGGTCTGGTCGGCATCCGATCAATTGTCGGCATAACCGCCTTAAGCTGCCTACGAGTGGCTTTTTATGAATCTATTGTTGCGTTTTTTTGCTGTTTGTACAGTCTGGGGTACAAATGATTTATTGAGTCGATAGACTAAGCATGTTAGTAGGTAGATACATTTTCTTTTTGCAAGATAGGCTGAGGCACTTAAAGCAGAAAATAGAGGTGGCTTTGAGGCGAATACAGTTTTAACTGTTCATTGTCGTCATAAAATATGACAATATAAAAGTTTTTGATAGAAATATCCCGCGTCCATGTGGAATTTTTTCTGACATAATATAAGCCGAATTAGTTCTCTCAGCACTGGTAATCTGCTAGTATAAGTTCCGTCAAAATCGGTTTAGCCGTTTTAGATAAGCCGGAACAAACGGATAAGACAAATACGAACCAAAGCTTTACAAGTGTTTTGGTTTTAAGTAAAGTATATAGTTATACATTAATATTGTTTTGTGATTACAAACAGACACTTAAATTTCATTTAGCTGTATAGACTTGACGAGATGATTGACAGAATTAGGCACCTACTTATTTAAATCGAAACCGCGGACATTAGCAAGTATCCAAATACGTTTTATACAGTTCACCGCCAAAGCATGAGTTTTCCATAATTTACATCCAAAACTATAAAGACATTTATCAAGTTGTTTACCCATACGGAGTTATGTAAAACGAAATCGTGGTGTGTTCGCCTTGACACAGCCCTGCCGCCTGTCAGCGGGTGACCTTACTGCTCCGAACAATGTTTTACAATACATGCACACATCCACAGTGGCTAGTACCTACTTGATGAGTGTTTTGGCAAGTGCTAAGTACATTAATGCAACAAATAATATCCAGTGTTGCTACCTTTTGGAGGTAGGAAAGTGACACAATCGGTCATTGAGAGAGAGAAAAAACTGATAAGGTCTGTATAGTAACTACACTAGAGCAAATAGTAATGCAAAGGAAATGGCTAACGCTATAAAACAACATACTTTTTAATTTTATTGATGCTTCTGACACAATAATACGTTATATGGGCAGAAATAAATCTCGTGAAAAACTTTAGTTGCTATTAACAAAATTATAAATGGTTTTAACAAGGTATCTCATTTAATGGATTGTCAGATACAGTCCGGGCACATCGTTATTAAAAACTCCATTATCCATTCCCTTAAACCAAGATTAATTACACCCATATATCATATATATATAAACCACGTTTAATTGATCATCACACACGAGCAATATTTCTCTCGTTGTTAACTTAAAAATATTTCCCTTCTACCTGTCCATCTGACATCCATTATCCACCCTGTGGTATTGACAAACCATAAAACAACTTAAAAATAATCTCATTTCTAACTTTAAGTGATATATGGACCAAAGAGAGGAATTCAACCGTCACAAATGCATAGGAATGCATCAAGGTGTCAGACAGAGAAAAAATAAAAACAAAACCGTTGGTCCTTAATGCCATAGACACAAAGTTGCTATTTTCAAATCGTGTTTTAGGGTTGCCTTTGGGTTTTTAGGGTCACCTTTCCATCGAGCAAAGGAACACAAACAGAATACAAAAAATGAAGATATCTGTCGGTTTCGAGAGTTATCGCGTAATTACTGTAAAAGGTCGTTTTAGACTTTTTTGGGGCTCGTTTGTACCCAAGTTGAGCAATAAGTATAATTTATTTTTAAACAAAGTTGCAAGGATCGAAACAAAGAAAGGTTGATAAGAGTAATGGCCGAAGACAATGCAAAACCTTCGACTTTTGGTTAAGCACTCGAGATATTAATTTTACAAGCAGGTGATTAACATATAATAAATAACTAAAGTCTGAACACGAGAGACTTCTTTAGGTAGATACGCTTGATAACCCTCGTAACAAGATATCTTGGAGATCCATCTTGTTGATTTCGTCTACATAATATACATACCTACACCTAAATAAAATTTAAGTTTCTGAGTAATTTAGTTCTGAGTAATTTAACTTTCTCTGTAATGTCATAATAACAGCTTTTTTACCAAATGCAGATAATTCGTATGATTGTTCTGTATTTGTTCTGTGTCGCGGTGTTAATATCCAATATATATATTTGTAATACCACTGTTGTTTTTGATATCCGTAACACAAGTGCTTAAGCTACTTAACTCGGAGTCAGATCGATGTGTGTGATGCAGTCTGATTTTTTTTTGTTCCAACTCATCTCTGAATCGGCTGAACTAATTTCAACAGGAATTTCCCTCGACAGCTAATATTATAAGGCGTAACTCTAAGGCTAATTGAATACTTTAGAAAAAGTATTAGGATCCCACGTAAAAATCTGAATCAGAAATCTGAGCGAAACAATAACATGGTTTATATAACGAAGTCGCATCGCAAAAAAATTTAGTTTGTAATAATCATGTTTATGTAATCATTATAATAATTTCAGGATTTATCTTGTTATAGGTCAAAGTGTGGAAAACTTGGCTGTGTCAGACATTGGATTTATATCTATGTATGTATAAATATATACATGTGAGTGTAGGTATAGTGTATGCTTTGCAAGTCAAACAATTCGGTACCTTTACTTACATATTTTATTTATTCTCCATTAACAGCTTTTACAAGCTCATATGGCATACCGTAGTTTAAGCATTTCGGTTCTTAATGTTTTTCAAATTCTTAAATGATCAAACTGAACTATTATGGTCCATCATCGACGCATTGCAAAAAGTATGTCAACACAACTTAATTAATGTTAATGAAGTCCATATTAGAGTATTTGTATCCCTAAGTACAAACCACAAAGCAACACATTTATAATATTAACTCGGATTAGGATATGGCTATGTAATGAGACAATTACGCAAGTATTGTCGTCCGCAACTACTGGCATTATCTCGCCCGCAGCTGTGCGAGTAATGGCCGCCTAATAAGCGGCGCAAGCGCAGCTGACACCGGTGTGCACAAGGAAAATAGTTGTTTGCGTTATAATGTGAATTAGGAATAGCATAGGGCCTAATATACGCCCTTGCGGTACGCCTTTTCGTCCTATTGCCTATGTTTTTTTATTTTCGATTTTTTTGTACAGATAAACAATATCTATGTTGAACAATTTGTCCCTTGCCTAGCATGTTTGATTGTTGTGTGGGCGACGAGATAGCCGCTTATCTCGACTTTTTCATGATTTTCCATCTAACCCAGCCCAGTTTTATTTTTGGCTGAATATGGTTAAAGGGTCTTGCTGCCCCTTTAACTCTGCCTACCCCGACGAGGATTACGGGGGAGATGTTATGTATGTATAAACAATATGAAAGGATGTTCTTACTTCTTTTTCGTATGATTTCATTAAATTTGAAATAATTTGGAATACCTACTCTAATGAAACTTTTTAGCTGTTTCTTGATGGGTTCTCTTCATGAAATTTGATGGCTTCAAATTTCATACACAAGCGAGATAAAAGGGCGGATCGATTGGGGAGCATTCAATATAGTCATGATGACTGCTGAGCTGCTACTTCTCGTTCGGTCTTTGATAGATTTCAATTTATTTGGTTATTATTGTGATTGTATTGAACCCAATTCCGACTAAACTATGACTAAAAGTCAATGAAGCAATCAATAAATCGTATTGGAGTCAAGAAATCGTATTGGACACTATTCTGACTAGACCCTGACTCGAAATCTATATGATCCTCGATCAGAAACTTTGGTTCGGTACGTCACTAGTTCTATTACCAAGCCTCACTCTGATATGACATCGACCGCAGCGAAAGTTTGTTTAAAGATCTTACTGCTATTCGTATTAGAGATCCTGACTTAAAACCAAGATCGTCCTTGACTAGGAACTTCGGGTAGGCACAGTATCACCAGTACCAATAGGCACCGGCATCAAGCCTCGTTCTGCTATCACGTCGACCGCAGCGAACGTTTGTTTACTCCTTATGCGATCCACTCTGACTCACTGCGGTCAGCAGGGCTGCCAACCACTCGAGGAAGGCACAGCCATCCTTATTAACTGAGAAGTAGGCGTCAGTCATCTGTTTTATCGACAGATTCGACCACCAACAACATTTTTTTATCAAGGGAACGGTGGTAGCTTAATGGTAATGTTTAATGGAAATTAATTAGAATTATCGAAAGGTCGCATCGGCAGTCGCTTCAATGTAATTACCAGAATTGCTAAATCCTGGATCATAGTCTATACTCCTCGACCATGGAATATAGAACATTTAATATATTCCATGGTCTCTAAGCGCTAGGGAGATAATGGATCTGTTTTATCGAGATTAAGTATGTTAAAGCTTTGATAACAAATTAAAGCAATAATTGTATTGAAGTTTCCTGGGTAAAATAAAAAGATATTTAGTTCGTCATTTATTACGAACGTATTTTATTTTTTAGCTTTATTAAATTCACAAAAATACAGTGCATCGAAGTTCTGAAGTGAGGCACATTGACCCCAGTAAACGCTAAAATTTGTAAAGATTTTACTATCGTGTTTTATCGTAATTTTTTGTATGCTGGACAAAATAAAAAGTTTAACATGTTTCTAACTCCGAGTTGCGCACTATGAGTTCTTAGTAAACAAGTTTGTGGCGCGATACGATCGGTAGCGTAGTTCGTTATAGAATCGCTGGCGCGCATTTGCCTAAGCTTTCTGGACGTAGTACCATGCAAGCCTCAATGCCTCTGACCTATAGGCCCTATGTATCTGGGCAAAAACAATATATTAGCAGTTGTCAACCCTGCCAGTAAGCGAATGAAACGTGTAAATGGTTAGCATTAATTTCACACGTTATCAACAAACCGCAATGGAATTTTGGACTAATAAGTGGAACAAAATTCAATACCTACTGGTTTTCGGTTGTAGGTATTACTGTTTGTTATTTCTGTCTCCAGACATGACCGGTATTTGTAGCAAATCATGGAGGAACCATAATTTTTTTCCCATTAATATTGTAAATAGAAACTCTGCCTGTCAGTTACCACGTCATCACGCTTGGATAAAATGAAATGCGCTATAAGTTTAAATCTTAAGGATATAGGCTAAGGCTAAGATATAGGCCAGATAAATTGATAGATTTAATCTCTGTACACAGACTAAATTCCATGCGGGTAGAGTCGCGTGCAAAAGCTAGAGTTTTTCAATATTTTGTTATGTTGTTTATAGTAGTTACACATACCAAAGAAAGCAATCATAAATTTAGGTCTTCAGATAAATATATAACATCTATTAGGCCATTTGAAATTGTATCAAATTTAAAATGTAGCATTAGCAATTATATTTGTTAACTGCTTAATAAATTATTATTTATTTTATCTCAAAGTATTGTGATTCAGCCTTGAGTCATGTGGAGGTCTAAATTATATTATTATTATTGATTTATAATTCTAAACAACTAACAAACATGTAAGTACCTAACATGTTTGTTAATCTAAATTAACTGCCTATTATTCATAATGATACCTAATTATTGTAGTTTTATTATGATAGTTAATTTATCGAAGCCGTTTAGTTCATTCTGATAATGTGACATGTTTTAACTCATATGGTAAAGATTTTTTCCTCTATTCCAGTTCTGGCAGGTCCCCCCAGAACATATGTCCCAAGGTCTATTTACTATAAGAACCTATAATTAAAAAAAATATTGTATTGCTCTACCCCTGGACCATAAGCTGCGTACGCCCATGAAAAGGGAAGCTCATAAGAAGATTTCTACATCAGCTGTCTTTAAGATATATTCATCTATGTAGGTATTACAATATTTGTAATTCTGTTACTATACCTACTTGTGTGCAAGCTGCAGTCACCTTGAAGAGCGGCCTTCCTCAAGTAATGACTAATGAATGCAATAGGAATCGTCTGCTTATTTGACCCTCCGTGAAACTATTAACCAGTCCTTTTATTCATAAACGCATTATAGTATCCAACTAACTAAACTACACGCACGCTATTAAAGTATCTGCTAAATTGATCATCTTCCTAGCGTTATGTCCCGTGCTTAGACGGGGTCCGCTTAGACCATGATCCAGGATTTAGCGAGTCTGGTAATTACATTGAAGCGACTGCCGATCTGACCTTCGTAACCATAAGATAGGGGAACCAGACAATTGTTGGATCATGGTTACGAATCCAAAGTTGTTTGAATTTGCAGGTTTCATCACGATGTTTTCCTTCACCGTTGAGCTAGTGGTATAAATACGTACATAGACTTGAAAAATTCAGAGGTACGTGCCCGGGTTTGAACCCGCACTCCTCGATTGAGAGGCGCGTGTCCTAACCATTGAGCTACCACCGCTTTTTATATCTGCTAAATTGATATACTTACATAAGTAATATACAAAATATAGGCAATTCTATTTTACTGCATATCAATTACATCATGTATTAGTAAATAATTCTTTTATTCAATGTAATACTATGTTGCTGCAATTTATATGCATCATATTGTGCATTTAAGACGAGTATTTTTTTAATTCTATAAGTAATTGTATGTTGCTACTTTTTAAATGCATCATAATTATGTATTTAGTATGAATTATTATATTATTCAGTATAATTCCATGTCTCTGTTTAAAAGCAGAATATTGTGTTTTTAATACAAATAATTATTTTATTAGATGTAATTACATATTTTGTGGAAAAACCTTCCCTGTGATGTTAAATTCTTATAATATTTATGTCACTTTATCTATGTACTACATACATGAGCACATGTAATTATTAATTTACATATTCATCATAAGTATTCCTAATTTACATAAGATTCATCAATTATTATTTAATGACTCATATAATTAATAAACGTATTAGGTATAAACCTCTGTCACGTGTAAATAATTGGTTTTTATTGTATGTATTCTATTTATTATAGATTTATTAAAAACGTATTCATATAAGAAATACGTATTTACGATCTTTGCTCAGATAATATTATACGTAATTGCAAAAACAAATTGCTTATTCCGTCCAGATATTTAACAACATTTAACGAACATGCTTCATATATCAAATTAAATTAAAAAAGAGCATACAGTGTTGATCTCATTTAGATAGCGGTGTACCAGCCAGACCCGCCATTAACACGAAATAACCAGAAAACTAATTATTCGGTCAATTTAACTCGTGTATCCTTCCGAGCTGAGAACGTGATTTTTTACTTCGTCTAATTTGTGGTCTGACCTCGATTCAATGCCAGACGGTAAAACTAGCCAAATTATTGTTAAGTAAACTATGGTCCACTTGAGCCGACAGGATTAAATTTAACGCAGCATAAGCTATTACTACGCTGTAATCCCGTGTTAGATTAATCTTGTTTAGCCCAAGTTAAGCAATGGCAAGAAATTAGGCCACCAAATTTTACCAATAGGTTAATTTTCTTAACATAACATTACATAAATCTGTTTTTTTCTTGGTTGGTCACACTGATGATGATTGTAGAAAACTTTTTTAGCAAACCTTTTGTTTAGCTAACTAACTATCTAATCTAGCGCAAGAATATAATAAACCTAGCCTATTACTGAAAAAGACGAATTGAGAACCTCCTCCTTTTTTTGAAGTCGGTTAATAAGGCGTATTGAAATGTTTATCTGCACAAGATGTGGGTTTGAATGGCTCATTTAAAACTGTACTCAGGTTAATTTCCTCAGTCAATCCGCAGCAAATATAAAACTCGCCACATGCGATAAACGGGACCTTTAGCCTTGTGCGGTGGGATCTCACTTCAAGAACGTATTTCCATTAACACTATTGTCAAACCTTCCATTATAAACTTTAACTTTAACGCCATAAGGTTCAACCAAAGATTATTTTTTGTGTTTTCTCGTGTGGGCGTAAGGACGAGTGGCCATCAATGCTTTATTACCAAACTATTATTATGCAAAGCGTTTTTATAGTTACGAATCAATATGGCGCATTAATTTCGTCTCGGCGAATCAATCATTCACATATTTCCTGCTTTATACGATAAATTTTCTAGAACTGTATATTTTTTGCTCATAAACGTTTTATTCAAGTTCCGAAACGTTAATCAACTTGGTTCCGAGAATGTAAAGTTTTTCTCGTATTTTTCGTGATTCATTTTTATAATTTTATATGCGAGCTGAAAGATAAAAATCCATGCCAAAACTATAGTTTGCCAACTAGGTCAATAATCATTAAAGAAAATTAGTCAGAAATACCGTCCATACAAACAAAAACTGCAAAAAATGTTAGCTTGAGCATCACGCACTTGAAATAAAAAGGGTTGACCATGTTATACCATTGATAGGTACCTCACATGTAGAATGTCTCTAGAACTAGATAGGGTAAGGCTATTATTATAGGTATACTAAAATACTTGTCAAAACTAGTATGGGAGGACAAATTTTAGCATTAAAGAAGATTAGAGAAAATCAGCCTTAAACCTGACTTCAAAGTGAAAGTTTTTCTACAAATCAGAATTAAGTATGTAAAGTTATCCAAGCCATTTCTATAGTCGTGACGTCGTCAAAGCTTATTTTGTAATTCAATGTAAGAATATTTATTATTAGTATAGATGTTTATTAAAAAGTGGATGATGTTTTGTGCTATCATGGGACACAATGAAAAATAGCATTTTTTTGAGATCTGCAAAAATTAACATTTCTATATATGGTTTTTTTTTTAAAACTTGTTGATTCACCTTGCGGTCATAAACTTTGTCATAAAAAGTTTCCCGATAAGTGGTAACCACTATTCACAATTTCCCATAGTTATATTCTGATCCAATTAAATTTGATTTTTGGATTTACATACATAACATCACGCCCATAATCCCCGACGGGGCAGGCAGGGTCAAAGGGGCAACAAGCCCCTTCAACCTCATTCAACCAAAAATAAAACTGGGCTGGGTTAGATGAAAATTTTTGAAAAAGCAGTGACAAGTAGCTAGCTTGTCGCCTAAACAATGACATACCCAAAACCCGATATACCACTAGTCCCCTTTTACGACATGCTAGGCAAGAAATACTGTTGGCACATACTTTTTAGTCCCAGACCAACATCGGAGTTTTTGGATACACCGGTTAAAAGATCTTTTTCGGAATCCGTCTAGTCCTTCCTGGATTGATGGCGTGATAGTGTGTATATTGTATAAGCTTAGTTGCCTTCACCACACTGTATCATGAAGATTAAACACAAAAAGTGCTTATCTAGTAAATCAATAGCAGACAGGCGTGAACAGTAAAAGCTTCGCACACGCAATCCTGGGTAGGGATGGCGAATTGTGGTGACGTGTCGGCCAATAAAATTATCCAACAACATGTTTAATGAAGATATGATTTTTAAATCAATCTTCAATTGTGTTTTATTTAATTCCGAAAAAGATATATTAACCGGTGTATCCAAAAAGTCCGATGTTGGTCTGGGACTTAAAAAGAATGTGCCAACTGTGTTTCTTGCCTAGCATGCCGTAAAAGACGACTAATGGTATATGGGGTTTTGGGTATGTGATTATGTAGGCGACGAGCTAGCCACTTTGTCAGTACCTATTCACAATTTTCCATCTAACCCAGCCCATTGTCCCATGTTGTTCTAGGACTTAAAAATAATATGCTAACTGTGTTTCTTGCCTAGCATGTCCTAAAAGGCGGTTACTACTTGTCTCAACTTTTTTACAATTTTCCATTTAACCTAGCCCAGCTTTGTTTTTGTCTGAATGTAGTTAAAGAGGCCGGTTGCCGCTTTGACTGTGCCTACCCCATCGGGGATTATGGGCGTGATGTTATGTATAATAAAGAAAATGAGGATTTATTTCAAGCACTTACATAGGTTGAAATTGAGTATCATGAGATTTTTGTTTGACAGAAAATATTTGACCCGTGTTTCGGTTTTCATATGTACTAAAAATAACCTTATACATACGAGTATATGCTTGTCAGAAACCTGTTCTGTAAAATCGATATGTTTTATTTACACTTTTTGAGTATGGTCGACGTTTTTTGAAACTATTCTTCAGTCTCACGTTCAAATATATTCAAAGATAGACTTCTTTGGAAAAATAGTCACCCCTAATGGAGGTGAGGCGTGAGGCGTGAGGCGAGGCGACGTCCTTGAGTGAGGCTAATCAGCCGGCCCCGCCTGCGAATACACTTCCGTGCAGCCATTGTGAAATATGATAATTAATTTAGACAGCTTTTCTATGCTATTATTTATTTAGCTAAGTTATTATTTATTAGATAGGCGAGAAGTGATGGTTCGAACTAGCCAATATGCCCGGCGACGTAGCTACAGCTGTGTCAATGATAGAGGGCCCCTGATTTATAGTGGCCTCAGTGTTAAGACGCAGATAATTATTTGTTATTTTTTTATTTATTTATTAGTAAAATTTACAAAATCTTAAAAGATACACATAAGTGTCCATGACAACATGTTAGTGATGAAAAGAGCCGATCACCACATTTGATATGGGGGTCATGAAGGTCATGTAGCCTTGGGTGACCCCGTCTTTTTCAATTCTAAGGATTTACATCATTTGCTCATCGGTGAGGGAAAACAACATAGGGAAACTACTAAATAACTGAGGATGTGCCGTAGCACAGTTGTCACGCAGTTGTTTTTGTTTTTGACTTCTAACGCAATTCTTAGGCTAACCAGTATCGTAATACTGGTTATCCTAAGAATTGCGTTAGATTGTAGTCGTTTCAAAGTAATAATAACACCTGCCAAACCAAGGATTAGGAATAGACAAAAACAAAAACAACTGCGTGACAACTTAAATACGCAAAAGTCAATCAATGAAATCACATGTAATTATTTTGCCAGATTGACAAATTTAAAACACCAAAATTGCGATGAGCTCTCTCATCGACCATTTGATCACTGGGCATTCAAAGGTAACACTGGATTGTCGGGCTCTAATATTTGTGATGGCCAAATGCCAACAATACGTTATGCTTACCAAATAAGGATTGTAATTGACTACAATTACATGTCCCATTTCTCAAAATAATACGAATTTTACAAGTTCTGTTGTTGGCAACAACACTCAAAAAATTGCAACGTTGCCTGAATGAGACACAAGCCAATATTATGCTCTTAAAAAATTACAACGTTATCATGTTGTAATATTTTTTCGTTACAAAATATTTAGGAAGCTATTCGTTTTATGATTGATTGACATTCATTTGTTTAATTAATACTTTGAGAATTTGCCATTAAATGTGGTTTAAGGAGTCTCCTAATCGTGCATAATAATAATGTCCTCCTAACCGATATCGGTTACGGCGGCCAATCTCAACGAGGATTAGCCAACTGCGCAGGAGATATTATAGTGCACAAGTGTGTGCGCAAACACAGGTGCACTCTCTGTTCCTTCACTCTCATAGTCCGGTGAGACGGCAATTCGACATGACCGGAGAGAGGTTAGGCGCAGGACCAACGGCTTAACGTGCTTTCCGAGGCACGGGGGTGTTTAAACCGCCAACTTCCTGACTCCGGGCGTTACTGAGTAATCTGGATATTGAAATACCCAGCCACAAATTTTTGGCCCGACCCGGGATTTGAACCCGGGACCTCTTGGTCCTTAGGCGGCGCATGGTAGCACTAGACCAACGAGGCAGTCATAAACTAAGGATGTTGCGTGCAGACCTTCACTTTTCATTTCTTCGTTGCCATATTTTTAGTGACTTTGGTCCTAAATACTTCGGTAAACAAAGGATAGTTGCAGGCAAACAACAAATCCTTGGACGACCAGTCTAACGCTTCCGCAGTGCTTGTTATTGTCAAAATTGAAACAAAAATAGAGGTTTTAGCAAGCACGTATTAATTGCTGTTTTGTTTACTGTCCTACTGCGTCTCGTTTAGACTCTATTGCGCGTAAAATCGACGAAATAAGCAAACATGGCTATTTTTAGAAGATGTAAAGAGCTAACTTAAGAAGGCTTAGGAAAATACATGTTTAAATTCAAACGAAATGATTATGAAGTTTATTATGCACTAAAACTTATTGTTGAGGTAATTATTCAAAATGTCAAATGAACAAAGCATTTGATTCTTGCGTCTACACAAAGCTTTTGATTGCGCGAGAATACGATAATTTTACACAATGAAAATTTAATGAAAAATGTTTTGTTCTGTTAAATATACAACCTCATTAAACAATGGACCTTATAGCAACGCAATAAAAACTTAAGTATTGTACCCTGTCCATCTTAAGAATTTCTTTTTGTTTCAAATTACGAATAAATTAACTTCAATAAGCGTACATAGTAATTTAAATAAATATACTCATAATCTGTTCAATTAGCTAATTTAATACATAAAAAGAGATTGAAAGACCGTAAAAGCATAAGTTTTTACAAGATAATCTGATATTCAACTTGCGTAAAAAATACATTACGTACTATGGTTATAAAATCATTTTATTCGCATGAAAATTGTGCATCGAATTACAATCGCTTATTAATGATATGGGTAAATCTAATAAAAAAAACTACTCATAGTTAACAAGGCATATTGCGTTATTTGAACTGAAAGACAACAATATTATGAAATTGAAATCAATAAATTGAAATATTAACTGTTCTTAAAGTTTTTCTTATACCGTTTCCTACGATAATACCTACCTAAGCGGTTGGTTTTATACCTATTGAACAAAATAAAGACGCACAAACACACGGATTTATATTTATTCCACATAACAGTACAATTTCAAGACAAATTTTGAACAAAATGTATATTTTTTTATATCGATTATAACGTACGCAGTACCGACATAATATGTTTCTAGTTATCTAATTCGATTAATGATAATAGTAGAATCGGAATCATATCGATTCGATCATTCGGACATCACTGAGCTGTCAAAAATATTTTTTTATAGCGGACAGTGTCCATAAAGTAACATAAATTGTATACATAGTCACAGACCAGGGCACAGTTAATTAAACATTTTAATGCGGGTCGGTGACTGATTTTTTTTTACCCATATTTTTTTTTCTTACTAAAGAGCGGTGGTAGCTTAATGGTAAGGACACGCGCCGAGGGTTCAAACCCAGGCACGTACCTTTAGATTTTTCAAGTCTATGTACGTATTTATACCACTAGCTCGACAGTGAAGGAAAACATCGCGATGAAACCTGCAAATTCAAACAACTTTGAATTTGTAACCATGATCCAAAGATTGACTGGTTCCCCTATCTTAGGGTTACGAAGGTCAGATCGGCAGTCGCTTCAATGTAATTACCAGACAAAATCAAATAAATCCAAATAAATCCTGGATCATGGTTTAAGCGGACCTCGTCTAAACACGAGACATAACGCTAGGAAGATGATTTTTTTTTTTCTTACTATTGACTAGGTCTGTACCTTAGCTAGTAAGTCATCCTCAACGAAATATAATTTTATTACCACTTTAATTAACCATTTGCAGATGCTTAATATAAATAAATTTGTTTTTATTTTACTTTGTTCAAGATTATTATTACTATTATATTGTGATTTATCTCTCTGGCCGCCTGCCAAGATAAAGTGACGAATTGGACAAAGATTCCGAATGTTTGAAATTCCTGTGAGCTATATAAATAGAGTTTATACAATTGTCTCTATCAGATAATGTTTGAACGTTTAAAACGCGAGCCTTACTAGAAAATTCCTAAGATAACTTATCTGTGGCAGTCCCTTATTTGGATCAAATAAAGTTTCGAACGAACTAGCCCGCAACAGAAGGTCAGCCATATCAAACTCGTTATCTTAATGAGGGTCAGTACTCAAGACCCTTTCAAGATACAAAGAAGGCATTAAAAATTTTGCAACACATGAAATTCTAGGAAAAGTAATAACTAAATTATTTATTGACGCGAATGTGTTTAGTCATTAATGGATTAAGCTCTAGATCTATATCTAGCAGGAATATAACTAAAATTCTACAATTCTGTCTAATAATTAATACAGGCAATAGATTATAAATTAAAAAAATTGCTAAATTTCTAGCTACGCGCGAAACACCAGAACGCTAAGACCGATTTAAATATTTTATTATTCTCATGTAGAAAAGTTCAAGGAAAATTTCGTGAAAATAGGTTTTTGAGATCATAAAATCCAGACGGGCCGCCGGCATGAAAAGCTTTAATGGGTAGATATCACAAATTTCCAAAAAAGCGTGTACAGCTAAATTATGTTTAAGTTGCTATCCTTTCTAGTTGCATTACCCAGTTAATCCAATGTTTCCTCCACCTTTATGTTATCATCATCATCAGTAAACATGTTGCGGTAGCTTAGCCGGCTAAGTCATCGCATTAAGTAGGTATCCTTAATTCCCCTATTAGCATTCTCGCCTCATATCAGCAGACTGCAACCTCCAAGCAAATATGTATACTATTTGTTATTCTATTTATAACATAAAATGCCTTATAAGTGTGTATTGCAAGAGACAGTGGCGGATTTGACTTTTCTTTGGTCGTAGACAAGTCCATATTATGCTCTCCACTTCCCTCTTTTTTTTTATATAAAATATTTCCTGAGTTTTCTGGCGGCTTGTCCTCGGTAGAATTTATATTTCGAACTACTGGTATATTCTTATTTGAATTCGAAATTTTGATTGATTTCTTAAGTTAATATAAGCCATAGCAATATGTAATTTTAAGGTCAATCACCGCAAACAAGAGAAAAATGCATAGATAAGTAAAGTAATAGTCGATAGATCGGTGTCCAATAGGTAACCGAATAAGATTCTGGCGCTCCGAGGCATTGCCCAGGGCAGCTTGTGGAAACAAGAGCCTCTACTAGCTATACCAATCCGCCACTGGCGGTAAGACTAGAGTTAAGATCAAACTGCGCGCTTACAGTTGCGCGCCAAGTCGCGTGCGCGTGCGCCGGGGCACTATGCTATAATGCACCATTTTCTAACTTGTAGTCCTCGAACCCCTTGGGTAAGATATTTTGAGAGCTCTGAGCGCATATCTTAAACCTACCGTATAAAATCTAATTGGCTTTATTGTGGAAATTCCTGAAAATCATTAGAGGTTCGCCGTAGAAAAATGTTGATATGATAAAGAGTTTTATAGCTGATGGTAATGTCACCTCTATATCGCAGTAGACAGGGTGAACTTTATGTACCTACACCTATATTATTAACCTATATTTAAAAAAATCGTCTTCGCCACCCGTTTTATTAATTCAGCTTGCGATGCGATGCACATGCAGCAGTGCGATAAACATATATCGAAGAGTCAAGAGTGAACCGCACGCTGAATCGTATGCAACTTGCACATTGCACTGTAGCGATATGCACGTGCACATAGGTTGGAACGCTGGAACGCTGGAACAATGCGATAGCGGGTAGTGATGTCACAAAGCAAAAGTTGGCGCTACTTGCCCGAGTTGTTGGTGGACTTCTGAATAGGTACAAAGTTGGATCTATCTATAACCGTGTCTTGTCAATCATGTATTACATTCAGCACACGAGCAAAGGAAATGTAGTAGGAAGTATGTTTTGTTTACATATCAAATTAAATCACTTTTCCTTTAATAATGATGTAGATCAAGTTTAAAATATAACGTAATATTTGTCTAGTTAAGTAAGAGTTTCATATTTGGTTACAATTCTCTATTATTAACCGACTTCAAAAAAAAAGGAGGAGGTTCTCAATTCGACTGATTTTTTTTTTTAACAATTTCAAATCAACTCTACCAATTTATCTTTTACGCTACCAAGTAGGTAGGTACCTACATGATAATTTCACCGGCTCGGTGTGAGTAGTTATCATCAGGGCACCTAAATGTTCAAATGTGCATATGTTACCGGCAATGTGTATAATCCAGGCATTCTATACAATAACGCCAATAACGGGGTCGTTCAGGCAATGTATAAAATATTGAGATTTTTCGCGTATTAAATTTTTTACCTAGGTATTGTATAGAATGCCCAGGGATTGTATAGAATGCCCAGGGATTGTATAGAATACCTATTGAAGTGCGGGCAACGTATGCAATAGGGTGATAAGCTAGAGTCTAGTTTAGAGTTTTTTTTGTAAAAAGAAAGGGTTTGGTTAGGTTAGGTTAGGTATTTGTTTCTTTTAAAAAAGTTTAGGTTCAGTTATTATCCAATTTAACGAAGTGATGAACTAGCATGGCGTCAAAAATTCATTGTGTTACGAGCTATTTGGTCACTTCATAATATTGCATCTTATCCAAATCAATTTGATTTGGTTAACAGTGCTGCCGCGCTAACAGTAAGAGCAGTAAGTCAAAAATTACCAAGTTGAGAAAATGGCGGTTAAAGATTTTGATTAAAATTTTGCTTACTACTTCCTTAGCTTAGAAGTTTTAATAAGTCTGGTTTTTTCACTATGTAGCTTAAATAGAGTTCTTTCATGATACATACTTAATTATTGCTCTTTATTTATAATAACATATTTAATTGACGAAAACTCCTATTATATCTAGTAGGAGTTAAATAAATTTGCACTGATTACTTAAAATAACTGCAGTAAGTACCCTAGTTACTGCTGTAATGCTAAGTATTCCATACATACGATATCGATATTTTGTATGAAAGTATGTATCACTTTGGGATAAAAAATAACTAAGATGTAAGCTAAATAGTATAGATAATTATATATCATTTAGAAGATCATATAGTAAGCAATCTATACCTACCTTCAAATATAGTAAATAATGTATAGGTTTTTTTCTACAAGGTTCTTAAAAGTGAACATAATTTAATTTCTCAAGCGGTATGCTTTTGGTTTTATGTATTTAACTCACTATATTTATACCTCAATCCATTTATTTATTATATATTTTTGATATGAAGTAAAACTGATTGAGTTAATGAGTGTTTGAAGTAGTTTAATTGGTAACGATGAGTAATAAATGAAAGAGTAATGTTTAATTATAATAATCAAAATTGTGATTGTTCAAAACTTCTTATCAAAATAACAGACACAATAAATTAAGAATATTTCTTCCAATACTTAGAGCAAAAGATACCACCTAATCCTGTACCCATTTCTAAAATATGATTATATAATCAGTCTTCTATAAAATCAGTAATAATAACTCCTATCAAGTTTTATATCAACAATTTAAGAAAAACTTAAGAAAGCTGGCTAGTTTTTGCATTATATTTATTTAAAAATTCGGGGATCATGGGCGTGATGTTATGTTTTTTTTAAATTTAGGATTCATTATTTATCCTAATAAAATACTTACAAAGTAAAAAAACGTTAACACAATTTGAGATCAAAGACACATTATAATAAAATCACAAAAGAGTTATACTTATTCTAAGAAGGAACATTTCTAGAATTGGGATGTTGACACTATTAAAATTTAATTTAGAAATATCAATTCTGAAAAGAAAGTATCGTAGTATGCTTTTAAGCCTTATTGATTTTGTATCATATTGAGTCTAAGATTTTAAATTTTACAAAAACTGCCTAATATTAAGTCAGTTGACTACACAAACTAGTGACGTCACACGTTGACAAGCCCATACAAAATCTATGAAGTGATTTCGTTTTGACAGCTCTTAAAAAGTATCTTATTTGACTAGCCAGTCAACATCCATATTGCGCTTCCGTCTAACAGTATAATAAAAACACTATTACAAACAAAAACTATTCGATGTTAGTAACATGTTCTGACACTGGTAAGTTTAACCAAAACCCTTTTCTGTTATCTGGCATTAATGTCAACAGTTTGTTTAAAATCTCATCTTTGATAAACTTTGGTATTCTTCTAGGAGACAGTTTTTTTTTTAAATTCCGGAAACATTTGATGTTTAAAAATGTTTGTTTGTAGAAACTCCAAACACTGTTCTTCTTCCTTATTATGGTTGAGCTTATATTTGAGTGGGACTTAAGTACGTGGGACTACTGCTTATATACTAAGACATTAGGTAAATCAGTTTGCAAAATATGGTTGACATAAAAGCAGCGTGTGTGATTACTGCTGTCATTCTAAGTATCCAATAGTTAAAAGTTTTTGGTTAAGCTCATTTACTCAACAGTATGTTCACTTACTGTTTTTATTATTAGTGAAATATAATTAGGATATTTGAGGTACACTAATTACCGTACAGTAAGTATACTTCCTGCTTTTATGCTAAGAAAAAAGAAATAATTACATTGACTTACTGCTGCAAGCTCAATGTTTTTTTTAGGTTCCAATAAAGCTAGAAAAACATGATAAAGACCAGTTTATAGAGCATTACGTGGCGATCCAGGATATGTACTTAACTCATTTTTGAAAAAAATCGACTTACTGCTCTTACTGTTAGCGCGGCAGAGTGGTTAAAAGAGCGTACTGGACCTTACGTTATACTATTCCAGTTAGTCTCCAGGACCCTACTGACAAAGCTTGCCGCTTATGTCATCATCTTCCTAACGTTATGTCGCGTGCTTAGACGGGCTCCGCTTAGACCAAGATCCAGGATTTAGCGAGCCTGGTAATTACATTGAAGCGATTGCCGATCTGACCTTCGTGACCCTAAGATAGGGGAACCAGACAATTTTTGGATCATGGTTACAAATTCAAAGTTGTTTGAATTTGCAGGTTTCATCACGATGTTTTCCCTCACCATCGAGCTAGTGGTATAAATACGTACATAGATTTAAAAGATCCAGAGGTACGTGCTCGGGATTGAACCCGCGGAGAAGGTGCGTGTCCTTACCATTGAGCTACCACCGCTCTATCGCCGCTGATGTACACACACTATTATATTCATTACTTGACGTACTTTCGGTATTATATACAATACCTAGGCAAATTATGAAATAAAATATATTTCATACATTACCTGAACCCTTTAGGCATTCTATACAATACGTGATTAAACAGATTGCCGGTAACATATATACTTAAAGGTATGTACCTACATATACATACCTATACATACTATCACGTGGGGTGTTGACATGTAAAGTATGTATGTAGGCAAGCAAGGAACACAGTTGGCACGTTTTTAAGTCCCAGACCAACATAGGACTATGATGACTTTAACGCAGTGTCGCTCCACTATACTCAACGTGCAATGGTAACTGCACCAAAGTGCAATGGTAATCGCGCGTGAATGAAATACGCAGGTGTGCAGCCTGCTCCGAGATTGTATCAGCGAAGTTCCGCATTCGAGTCCGACCAGTGCGTTGTTAAGCCTGGGAACCACGAACTACTAAGCTTAGATTTGAATAGTGATCCAACCAAAATCGGATTTGCAACAAAGCTGGAACTAGTAAACGTTTGAGGCCCCGCACTTTAGGGGCCTCGGGGCATTCTACTCTGGTTACTCTGAGTGACAGTATTGGGTATTGGTTTGCATTATGCAGACAATGCGTTAGCCACTTGTGATTATTAGGGGAGAGTTTCCCGCTCCTGCGCCAGTCCGGTAGGTAGTAAAGGCCGCCTACGGCAAACGACCGATGTCCTCTCAAAAAAAAAAAAAATTTTTTCACAATTTTCCATCTAACCCAACTCTATTTTATTTTTGGCTGAATGTCTTTTAATGCTTTCATGGCTCCTTCTGATAGATGACTTCTAGGTGATTAAAATGTGAATTTTTACATCCATAATGTACTAATTCACATTTCAATCATTAACATTTGATCTTTTAAAGATCAAGTTAACTAGTATGTGGAAACCTATTTATTATCTTAGCAAAATAAAACTAATTCAAATTGTTTTTAGAATTAATTTATTTAGATAGGTATATGTCCGTTGATGCGACGTTATCAACATACTATTGCTAATAATTTGCACACAACATTCAAGTCGAATTTGTATTAAAAGAAAGCAAATCGATAACAAACGTGGAACGAATTAAAAATTTCCTCTTTCCGGCCGCTTACGTCGATGCGTAAAATCCCACGACATTTCGCGGAAAGTTCGCAGCTACAACGTGTCACGTGACCTCTGCAAGCGGTATCTTGGTGGAGTACCAGTTATGGTAAATACCGCCTCATATCAGAGGGATACCCGGTTCAAACCTGGCCCGTACCTCTGGATTTTCCAAATCTAAGTACGGAATTATACGACTTGCACGACGGCTTAGGGAAACATCGTGTTGAAACCTGCACAGCCAATACAGCAATTAATGTGTAACCATGATCCAATTTGGTTCTTCTCCACTTCACTAAGAACCGAGCATAACGCTGAGAATATGATGACACCTCGGGAAATCGTTGGCATGTTCTTTAATTTAGACAACGAGATTTCCACGGTTTGGAGACTACATACCTAATAATATTATGCTGCGAAACGTTGAAAATTACATGAATTAGTGTGTAACACTCAGATGGATTGAATTAAATATTGCTTGCAATCTAGAATCTTACTGTTAACTTTATTTTATTAAAATGATTTTGTTCAAATATTTATTAGAAAGGGTGTTTAAGATCAATTGTCAGTATAAAATACAGAGGATGATGCAACAGCACCTAGCTACCTATAGTAAGTTAGAATATCCTTTTTTCATATCACGTGAATCTTCATTTAGTGAAATAGCGTATGAGGAATGTCATTAGACCCTCTTTAATCTTTCACAAAATAATCATCATAACTAATTCATTTCCCAATAATCACTTCCATATTTGATTGACAATTCGCCAATTCTCGTAACCATCCAGCATCTATTAACAGTGCAGTCAGTTAATTACTTTATTAATCTAATTGCAAAAGTTATTGCAATAATCGCTTTTGCACTTAAACCGACCTCAAGCGTGGCCGGATGCAGACCGGATGAAGAGTAGATTCTTGAGTCGCTTCTGAGAAAGTGAGTCATCGGCATCGGCTCACTGGCTCGTAGTAAATATTGTAAACGAGGCACACACACACACACACAGGCGCGCCGTGTTTGTACAAGAATGACTTTACGTAACTAACTAGTTCATGACATTTGTTGATGTGTATATTGGGCGTATTTTTTAAAAAGTAATATTTACTATTAATGAATCGTAACAAGTACGCATCTTATATTTATTTTGTTGTCATATTAGGCTTGGGATAGAAACGATGATATAATAATAATAATAAATAAATTCTCCAGACTGACACACCAATTTTCGAGTCCCAAACTAAATATGCTTGTGCTACGAATACAAGGTAATACTTAAATACGTTTATAAACTTCCATGACTCGAGTACAAATGCCCATGTTCATCACACGAAATATTTGCCCCTAGCGGGATTCGAACCCGCGACCCTTGGTTTCGTGACCAGGGTCTCTGACCACTCGACTATCGGGCCAGTCAAAGTATATTTACAATGGATCATGTAAGGGGAAATCCAATAATTCATTGAGGCGTTTAGGGGGTAGGGAAGTCTAAATCGAAGTTTGAAGCCTCATCCAATGCCATTTGGGGACTAAGTGGTGTCCTAGTAAGTCCCATGTGAAAAAATCCTCAAGATCACCTACCTACCTTATTAACTGATAATTGAAAACTGTCGCAGAACGAAGCTAGCAGTTATCATTTAAAAAAAAAACTTTTAATAGTCTTTTCAGGTCACAAGCGCGCCAGTGCATTTCAGTTTTCAATAGTATATTATTGTATTGAGTCGTGACGTGAGCTTGTATTACGAGTATGGGTCCATTTAAAACATTCAGACCTTGAAGAGGTACGTTATAGATGTGTTCTTTTCACCAGCTTGAAGAATATGTAGAACAATTCAATTATCATACTAAACTTTGACTTTCTATTCCGTCAGTGTCGGAATTTGCTAAGGAAACTATAGAAAGCATGAATCGACATAAACAATACTTAATTGGTCCCAGAGCCGGATTTACCATAAAGAGGCCCCTACGCGGATCCTTTTGGCCTAGGTTTTTATAACTTTTAAAGTTATTTTTAACATATCTCTTATTTTTGTTTCTAGGGCCACTCTGGGCTCCTGTTCGATGCAACATCTAGGCACTTATATATCTCCTAATGAACCTATAATCCAGCCCTGACTACTACATCAGAAAACTCTCGAAATGATTAAAGGAAATTGACAATATTTTAACGACACGCTAAGTGCTTATAAAGGTAAGTACATATTACATGTCCTTATTAGCACATTTGTACTTCGAAGGACTTGCTAATTGTTTATATATAATGGTACAAATTACGCGCACTCATTATCAGATTCGTATTTCAAAAGTCAGTGGGACTTTTTTACACCTACTATCTTTGTCTTAAAATAATATAGAAATGTTGCAAGGAGCGTAGGTTTACAGGGGATAGAAGATTTTCTAGCGTTTGTTGCCAACAATTACCACGGAACAAGTTGCACGCGTGGGAGTTTGTCTCCGCCCACGTCTGCAAACACAAATTTAAGGTTTCAAGAATATAAGTTATGCAAGTACGTGTTCATCCCACACGCTACTGATGGCATAAAAACTGTTTTTTTATTTACACTTGTACAGCTCAGAAGGCTAAGGTCAAAATAACATCTTACTTGCTTCTCAAGAAGACAAAGTAAATAAGTAGGCAATCAAATACAAGCATAGCGTCTAGTATTTTACTTCACTATTTACTTTAAAACAGGTTGTTCTCATCTACATTTACAGTCAAAATAGTGGCAAATACTAAAAATAAAGGCTTTGTGCGCTAAATTACGCCGGTGTGTAGTGGCGTAGCTTCCTAGGGGCAAAGTGGGGTGACAGTGCCTCATGTTAGTAAACATCTGTTTCATTTCACTCTGTATAACGTAGAAGAAAAAAATTATTCCCCCCCCCCCCCCCCCGAACATCCCCCATCCTCCAGTTTTCTTTTCAGTACCCCAGTTTCTGTTTTGCTCCAGGGCCCATTGCCACCTTTCTACGACACTGCGCCTGTAAGCAAACTCTTCAAGATGACAATCATTGTATTGTTTATCGTTCACCTCAGCCTCCGACAGAAATAGCGGGCGGGTTATAACAGTCTGTTTTGGTGTTAAAATAGGCGCACCGAGCCCGGCGTACGCGCACAGAATTAGAAGCCATTAGCGCGTACCGCATCTATTTCTACTGTTTGCTCTTTGCACGTGGACTCTAGAGTACTAGAAAGGTCACTGAAGTTACTATGTTTGTGACGTCATGTAATCGTGCTTGACGATGATTTAACTGCACGTTTCTACATTATCCTTCTTCTTTTGCGATCTCGTGATTGCAAGGATCAAGTCATAGACTAATTGTAAAACAACGATTGTAAGTTAATCGTGATAAAAAATAATTAACATATAATTATTATTAAATATTTGTTATATTTAATAATAATTATATGTACTTAAAAAACGATCTGATCTGAAACTGGAGATTTTGGACTATAAGGGAAATAAAATTGTTATCTGACAAGATCATAGACATTGTGGACCTAAGATGAATCCTTGGGCGACACCCTCCTTAACGGCTGACCTAGAAGGCAGCATTCCGTTGACGTTTTTTTTTTTTACTTGGGGAACTCCCACGAGCCGTCACCCTCCGGACGGGGATCCAGAGGGCGGTGTGTCGGACTCGAACCGACTAAACCCCAAGGTGGCCTCCATCGGCGCAGTTCCGGAGGAGCCGGTATCCCCACTGTCGGGACTATACAACAACTCCTCCGGTAGTGCGCGTGCCGCGCTGCGCGGCTCACCTCGCGCGGCGGTGGTCGATGCTGTGCAGCCCACGCCATCAGTCGTCGGATGCACAGCACCGAGCACGCGCGCGCGTCGAGACATGCCAGGCCACCCAGCATGTCTCAACTACTCCGCCCAGGATTCAGACGCCGATCGTCCCCGAGACCGGCGTCGTGGGCCCACTCTCGCGCTGTGCCCTCTGCTAAGTCAGAGGGCACGCGGAGAGCGTCTCGCCAGAGGGGGCCGCCTTCCACCCGGCGACCCAAATTGAGGGCAGAGCCCTGTCGTCGCGGAGGGAGAGCATCGAGACGCTCAATCCCTCCGCGACCCACCACGACGCGACCCAGCGCGCCCCTGTCGGGTTGCCGAGGATAGGGAGGCGAGCAACGAAAACACTCCGCTCCTCCTCTTCCTCGGCAACCCTGGTCCGGCTGCGGAGGTTACAGCCGGACCGCCGCAACTGCCCGTATGCCATTTGTGCAGTCGCGGCTCACCTCGGGGTCCCTCTTCGCTTCAGCCCTGCCATGGCAGGGCCTACTGAGCCCCCCCGGTACGACAAACCGAGGACCCCGGCGGGGGGGATCAACTTAAAGCCTGTGATTAAATGTATAAGGACACCATCATAAAATGAACGCAATCAAAAGCATTATGCAAATTACAGTACATGCACATAATAATCAGTTCTTGTTTTACGGTCCATTACGTAGTAACATGTCAAGGAGTATTACCAGTGTAATATGTTGTTGATTACATTTTCTATAAAACGTTTAACGACTTCACCATCTTTATCAGATTTATATCCTATCTATCTACGGTTTGTTTTATGTAACTGGTTTCCACTCCTGCACATATGTTAATATTGGCAATAAATGGAGACCAGTACACGCTGCAACTTTACTACATCATAAGTCTATATATTAGGTATCTAATATCTAATATAGTGTCATTTCCATTAGTCGCAGTTCGGTGGGCCCTGCTGTTTACATCGCGAACGAGGCTGAACAAATTATCGCCCGCCTGCTCTGTGCGCGGACGGAGGCCAGCACGCTGCGCGGGCGCAGCCTCTTAGTCTGCGCGACCAACATTGCAACAAATGTTGCAAAAAGCTTGTCTATTGAACTGTTCACACTTTCATACAGAAAATTTCAAAGTCAAACATTTTTTTTAAAACATTGCACTGTACATGTTTTACATGTAATCAGAAGGTGTTAGACTTAAAGTAAGCATAATATCCCGTTTAAACAGTGTCCTGTTCTCTCGTTGTAAGAGGTGTACCTATCTCGCAGCCCACGACAACAGTCGTCGGATGCACAGCACCGAGCACGCGTGCGCGTCGAGACATGCCAGGCCACCCAGCACGTCTCAGCCACTCCGCCCAGGGTTCAGACGCCGATCATCCCCGTGACCGGCGTCGTGGGCCCACTCTCACGCTGTGCCTTCTGCTGAGCTAGAGGGGCACGCGGAGAGCGTCTCACCAAAGGGGCCGCCTTCCGCCCGGCGACCCAAATTGAGGGCAGAGCCCTGTTGTCGCAAAGGGAGAGCGTCGAGACGCTCAATCACTCTGCGACCCACCACGACGCGACTCAGCGCGCCCCTGTCGGGTTGCCGAGGATAGGGAGGCGAGCAACGACAACACTCAGCTCCTCCTCTTCCTCGGCAACCCTGGTCCGGCCGCAGTGGGCTACAGCCGGACCGCCGCAACTGCCCGGTAGCAAATCGTGCAGTTGCGGCTCACCTCGGGGTCCTTCTTCGCTTCAGCCCTGTCACGTCAGGGCCTACTAAGCCCCCCCGGTACGACAAACCGAGGACCCCGGCGGGGGGGATCTCGGATTCCCCTACCCTAACTGAACTAAATTAGTTAAGTGTTTTTTTTTGTCTATGCCGCCACGCCGGTTAATAAGAAGCTTCTTTACACTGTATAAATAAAATCTTTATATTGTATAATTAAAAACTTATATACTGAAACTAAACCACCAGTAAAGAATTACAAAACAAATATGCCTATTTAGTTCCTTGAAACTAAAGATAACAA
This sequence comes from Glyphodes perspectalis, assembly GCA_951394215.1. Lineage (NCBI taxonomy): Eukaryota > Metazoa > Arthropoda > Insecta > Lepidoptera > Crambidae > Glyphodes > Glyphodes perspectalis. The sequence goes on from OX596217.1 coordinate 13,102,699, forward strand.
CAACTTCCAACTGCTTTTGAGTGTAAATAAGTGTTTACGCAACACTTTAGTTGTTCATTATCAAATATTGAATCATGTAATTTGAAAAGAACATCCGGTAGGTAAACACTAATTTTCATAAGAATTTGTTGAATCATTTCCAGGATGAAGACTATCCGACAATCAACCCCGCCTACTACTGTCTTAAACAGTTATCCATTCGTACTGGGGATTGCATGATTGGATCCACAATCCCTCAATGCAGTTGGATCATCATCCTTGCTGGACCCAGTGGTGCAGTTTTACGTATACGTCATTAAAGCAGTTGATAGTATATTCCTACATTTTTATCTTTATTGTTAAATGGATATATTTTTTAAACTTAGTCTTTTATCTTTTGCAATAGTGGACACGATTCTAACATCGTTTATAATCAGGCAATCAAGCTGCTGTTTATTTGGACCCACAAGTTATGATTTCAAATAATAAAATATTGTAGATTAGTAAGTCCTCGTACGTAAATATCAAAAACGATTCAACACCATAACTACAGCACTGATCCGATAACTTAGTTTAGCGAATGCTACATACATACTTTTATGTTTTGAATTTGAAAGACAATTTTGATCACGTAATTGTTATAATAGGAAGTAAGGTTACATACAATGACCTAAACAGAACCAGTAGCGCACTGACACGTTTAGAATGAGAAAAAAATATTGACCACATCATCACCTCAAGTTTAGTGCTGTATGACGTCAGATCGCCTTGGTCCGAACAATAAACATTCGTCTATTTTTAGCCTCGCTGTGATTTATTGAGTTATAAGTTGTTAGTAATGAATAAGTTATTATCACGGAATAGGGTTGGTAAGTTGTTACGGTGAGTAAGAAATTAATTCACTTAATAATAACCATGTTTATATGGATAAAGTTGCGGTTTGATTGTATTAGTAACTATGACCAAATTTCACTTACAGCTTTTTTCTTATTTTCCTGGAACTTTGTTTTGCCTTATCATATATTTTACTTGGACAAGTATAAATATAAAATAATAAAACTTAGCTAAATTTGTCCAGTCATTGTCAAGTTTCGCTTAGCAACAAATTACTTAAATATGTCGCAGTCGGTCATAAGTACACTAAACGGAACGCAAGCGCGCCCATAGCGACAATTCCCGTTAAAAAAAAGAAAAAAGTTTTTGGCGCGCTTTGAAAATCGTGGCGGTAAAGAAGGCGGGAACGGAGCTCAGTATTTTTGCACTCCAGATACTGCTTATGAAAAACGTTGTCACGGGATTGTCCCACGTGTCGTTTTGCTTAGTGCCGATACCGAAACCCTAGGAGCCATAGTTTGTTATTGTTAATTTCAATTAAACCAGTGATTGTTAATCAAACGATTTCTGATTGCACGATACCTAGCAATTTTCTGCCACATGATATCTAATGGTTCGGGCCTAAATCTTGACGATCGTAGAAAATATAACATGAAACATAGTAATAGATTGTAATAGATCAGATTATACAACTCATCTACTGTAGGCCCATACTTATTATGTATAATGCTTTATATTTAATTAGTTATATGTTTGACTTACTAACTATATTTTGTTTACAACGGGAGTATTGTTTAACATAAGTAGATAATAAAACTGAATGATAAGAAGGCATTTTGACCTTTACAAATAAATTCAAGCAGATGTAAGTAGGTTTCACATTGTAGAATTAAAATACACAAGTCTATATAGATACAAAACATTAGGTTTCCAAGTTACTAGTGGCAAGGAAATACGGTAGCGTTTATTTAAGCATGACTCAAATTTGTTCAATGTTATTACTGTCATTTACTTTCAAGAGTTTCAAGCATTAGCACATACATATTTAGTACAATAAAATTCAAGAGTTGATTCTAAAGCAATTACATATTTTGAAATATGTGATCTAAACTGTTTTTAAGCTTTATCTTACCTTAAGACTAATTACATTTAATGTAAATTATCAAATATTTTTAAAATGTTCTTTGGTTCATCAAGTTCAACGGTGGCAGCCCTGTCAGGAAGTGTCCAGCAGCGTCCATGGTGTCAGCGATAACATCGTGATCGGCTGCGCACGCGGCGACTGCGCTTCGGCGATGACTCCCGCTGTCGGAACAAACACGTCTTTAATTAACAACAAACGCCTTTGTATCTCTGACTTGATAGTTAGTGATTAAGAAAGTACAGTAAGCTGCGTATTTATAATACGGTCCCAATATACTGTCGACTGGCTCGATGGCGCTTTCGGTAGTGAACCCATGCACCATGAATTGTGGGTTCGATCTCCACCCAGGGCAAACGTTCGTGTGATGAATACTTGTGTTTGTTCTGTGCCTGGGTTAAATATCTAATATTTAAATATATATTTGTAATACCACTGTGCATTCTGATATTTGTAACCCAAGTGCTTAAGCTACTTAGCTCCGTGTCAGATCAATATTATCCATGTGATGTTGTCTGATATTTATTTATATTTAATATAGGTAGATATTCGCAGATGTAACTTCATTCTAATAATGGGACGTTAAAAATAAAAGGATAAACAACCAGACTTGAAACAACTCAACTTGGAACACTAGGAAGAGGTAAGGTGCAAAAGTGTTCTTTATTATCATCACTATAATGCATATTACGCTATTGCAATTAGACGAAGATTGCCTTAGTCCTGCTCTACAAATGATGGGTACAAAGCAGAAGCTACATTTTTCACTATAACAATATAGGGAGGTACACAGCCTACCCCCTGCTCTTAATCAACACCAAAATCTAAGAGAGTTTAAAAAAATCGCCATTCCCATGTTCCTAAGAATCGCGCAAGGAACCTTACACACTTTGACCCGTATTACCTATACGTCATATTCGAAAAATTTCAAAATTCAAAATCTCTTTATTTATATAGGCTTCAAAAAAGCACTTATAAATAGTCAATTTAAATAGAAAAAAGGATTACCACCGGTTCGGAAGGTAGAATCTATCAAGAAGAAACCGGCAAGAAACTCGATAGTTACTCTTTTAAATGCAAAAATTTACAATTTCGTGCTTAATAATCTATAGGTACTTATTAGGTAACAACACTGCAGGTGAACACTTCATTATGAAGTTAAATATATATGCTTATCATTTAGGAAGTCTTCAATCTTATAATAGCCCTTATAGGTGTACTACAAGGATGTCTCATTGCACAATTTAGACATCCTTATCGTTGTAAGCGATCTCTGTAAGTTAATGAGTCTCGTTTTTCAACTTACAAATAAGATTTGGTGGTTGCTTATTGGATTCATCCTACCCTAGAATCATATATGAAAAATTTCGATTTCATTTATTTTTAATTTGCTCATTCGAACCTCATTTTGAGTTCCAGCACCATGTATGTATCATCTTCCTAGCGTTATATCCCGTGCTTAGACAGGGTCCGCTTAGACCATGATCCAGGATTTAGCGAGTCTGGAAATTACATTGAAGCGACTGCCAGACAATTATTGGATCATGATTACAAATCCAAAGTTGATTGAATTTGCAGGTTTCATCACGATGTTTTCCCTCATCGTCGAGCTAGTGGTATAAATACGTACCTACGTACATAGATTTGAAAAATCCAAAGGTACGTGCCAGGGTTTGAACCCGCACTCCTCGGTAAAGAGGCGCGAGTCCTTACCATTGAGCTACCACCGCTCTAGCAGCATGTATGTATACTGTACCTAAATTTTAAATAAAGGAAAACCTTTTATTGGCCTTATTGTTGTCATAGTTTGTATTAAGCAATATCATATGTAATCGCTGTTGGTGTTCGTAAATAAATAAATAAATTTCGGAATTCTTCAAAATACAAGTTTTACGACCTAACGTGTCATCTACGCAATAGATTGTAAACTCGCTTTACAGCCATGCTCACTACGCCCGTTAATATTAAGAGGCACGTCTAGACCAATTTAAAGCTGTATTATTGCATCGTAATTGATTTTGCAATTAGGCCGGCCATTTAAATAGAAATGCATAACGAGATAATAGCATACTTTGTAATTAGGAAAAACCAAGTAAACAGTATCTAATGGTTTGCCAACCACAATATTAACCTTGGAGTAGGCACTTTTTTTTTAAGGTAATCATAGAAAAAATAAAATTCTACTAGCGACCCGCCCCGGCTTCGCACGGTGAGCCTAAAACAATATAAAATTATTATACATATAAAACTTTCTCTTGAATCGCTTTATCTATTGGACAAAATCACATCAATATCCCTTGCGTAGTTCAAGAGATCTAAGCGAACAGACAGAAGCGGCGACATTTTTTTATACTATGTAAAGATTTATTAGCAAGTAAAATACATTTTCTCACGTAGGTATATTCATTTTCATTTCACTGGATCAACTTCTCTATTCACACACGAATGTCCGCTAAATAACCATCACGAAATAATAGCGTAGAAGTAAGTTTATCTACTAAAATAGATTACATACTTTTTTAATATTAATAACTTCCATTTAGAGCAATAACAAATTGAGCCATTGTGCTGGGTCCCGGTAGGAATAACAATTGAACCCGCACCCACATTTGTCGTCCAATTAATTTTATTCACCACTCCATCAGGCGAGACCATTGTGCGCGCGTGTGTTCTTTGATCGTAATTATTACAAGCCACGAAAACAGAGGGTGAGGCGTCCCCTATTGGGGTTAGCCATCGCTGTGTTTTTGCATGCCAAATATATGGGTAACTGCTTTTGTTAAATGTATGTCAGTAATAGGGTAGTCCACGCGAGCACGTATCAAATCTGTTGTTGGTACTTTTAATTTAAATTTTCATCACAAAAAAATATTGGGGACTAATTTTATTTTCTAAAAACTTTGGGGCCTCTTTTGATTGATACGGCTGACTATAAAGCGATCTACGCTGTTGGATGTCAGGATAACGAGTCCTTTGGCAAGTAAGTAATGTTGCTTACGCCTTACTTACCGAAGGACTCGTTATCGATATTTATATTATATCTATATTTCAAATCGACATCTTTAGGTGACATCACCTAAAGATGTCGATTAAATCTAGAAAAGTAGAAAATCTTTTCACTGCTTTTAGTATTAAAAGTCTTTATTCGCGGCAACTAATCTCCATAACATTATCCAAAAATATTAGCTTTCTTCCACAAACTAGTCGGCGGATTTCTGCAAGCTCTTCAAAAGCAAGGCATACAATACAATATGAAAAGTTCGTAGACCAGCAGTAAATTCTTGTTTCTAATCCGTTCTGGTCTTGATTCTGATCCTGAATAATAAACCACTTGGAACTTCAGGGTTTCGCAAAACTGTACCCAGCTCAAAATGTGGCTATTAAACTATCGTGATAGATATATTGAGCACCATTTAGCTTCGAGACAGTTACGACAAAACATCTCGCAAGTATTACAAATTTTGTTAGATCACGATTGTTATTACAATACTTAAATCGTTTTTATGAAGTGCTTGCGCTAAACACTCTTAAAGATTGGCAGTAATTGCCTACAAGGTTATAGTGTAATTTTCGTGTCTACTTAAGCAGCGTGCATTATTTTTTGTGCATTCATGTACGTTGGGATGTCCTTAGAGTCTTTTTGGGTAAGTTGCTAACGGTCACAGAATATAAAGGTATCCACTGATCAATAGTTTGACTGGCACATTTGGTAATAATGTCCTACGCGCCAAAAGTTGTGGTTTCGATTCGTCTCTCCAGACCAACTTGGGACTGTTGCTTTGTTCAAATGGAATTTATCTGGTTATTACATTGAAGCGACAACCATCACATCAGTTCATTCGTAAGAAATATTCAGAGGTACACCCTACGGTCCCAGGTCAGAACCAGAAACCCTCGCAAGTGAGCGCCAATGAGCTACAATTGCTTTACTTTTCAGAGAACTGCTACGGCTGCTGGCAAAAACATTCATAGCATACAGCCAAGAATGTATATAAAACTATACCTAATAGAAAGGTGTGTACTGTACTGTAAAACCAGTCGCTGATCAAGTTCTTGAACTCGCAGCTAGTTCGTGTCAATTGCCGCCGGTCGCTAATTAAAAACGGATATTGTAAATCAACACACGCGCCTGGCGAGCCCTGACAAATGGGTCACAGTACAAATTTCATTTTCACAACTGCCACCAGTCTCGTCCCGATGAAACCGGCTGCCAGGCGAAAGTAGACTTAATATTGGTTATGATTAGTGCGAAATTTCGATTTTCGCGGTTTTGCAACAGCAAATATCTGTTGGCAGCGATCGCGTGACTCAGTCGCTGACATTGGACCGCGAAGTCCATCTAGATACACTGTTGTACTCGCTCATTGTTAAGCCAAAGAGCAATTTTTAGCACCACCTAATGGTCCCTTGTTAGATTGGGACTCAACAAGAATGTACCAACAATGTTCCTTGCCGAGCATGAAAAATAATTAATGAAGCATTTCAATGCTCGCCGCATGGTCTATATTTCAGGTTGAGTGAGACCTAAATGTTTGGTAACAAAAAAAGGGCTAGGAGGCAATTCGTTGTTATAAATTTCTTAAGATCATAAAGAAACATCTTATGCTTACTTAAATTGTTTTTGGTGCAAACAAATCATATAAAAAGCAGAAACTGTACGTACTGTGTTGAACTTGAGCATATTGTTGCAATCTTTGTGTTGTTGGTATACCTAGGTATATCACGAATCTACCTAATGAGAGCAAAAACTGTTACTAGATGATAATAGAACGATTGCATATTATATTAGCATATGGTCGTGCTACCTAATACTTGTTATTGTTACGTTAAGTTTGCTCAAGGATTAGTTTTTTGTTTGTTATGCTTATAAACTATATTAAGCACAGACCGGATTACTACAAATACCCTTGGACTATATAAGATCTATCAACAAAAGTCTTAGACAGCCTTAAAAATTATAGTGGCCAATCTGTGTTAACCCTGTCTAGAGAAGAATAACTTAACAATGTTGTGATAATAAAAATGATATTAATAATGTAAACCATACAAAATAACAGATAATTAATACGTTTTTAAATTTTTGGTTAATATTATTCAGTGGGTTTTTTAACCTTGTCTATTTTTTCGTAATAAGGCTAAAAATATTTATTAAAAAACCACAGAATGTCTAATCGTGTAAGACCTTTGACATAATACTAAATAACTTTTAATATATGTCTCGAGTCAAGCTAACAAATTTTAAAATCTTTAACTGCACCCATGGCCTTAAAATGCATGTACCTAGTTGATAAATGTGAGAAACCTTTGACATTGAGAATTCTTGTCTGATGTGGCGTGATTTACGATCTAGCACGATTACGATTAGCCAGCAAGCGACAGAATCATTAGATGTCGTTCAATATAAGTTAGCCTGTCACGTGGGGTGCTCCCAAACCGAATACAAAGATACTAGCTGTGCCCGCATTTGTAGTTAATATTACATACATACATACATATCATCACGCCCATAATCCCCGAAGGGGTAGGCAGAGTCAAAGAGGCAGAGGCCCCTATAACCACATTCAGCCAGAAACAAAACTGGGCTGGGTTAGATGGAAAATTGTGAAAAAGTAGTGACAAGTGGCTAGCTCGTCGCCTACACAATCACATACCAAAAACCCGATACACCATTTGTCGTCTTCTACGACATGCTAGGCAAGATCTACAGATGGCACATTCTTTTTAAGTCCCAGACCAACATGGGACGGGAAGAATTTTTCAAATCGGACTAGTAGTAGTTCCTGAGATTAGCGCGTTCAAGCAAACAAACAAACCCATAACTTTAAAAAAATATTTATACATATGTATAAAACGAAATTTTAAGAACCGATCAGAAAGGTTCATAGGAAAAATATTTTGAATGAAATCATCGTCATCTCACTTTCGTAACTCTTAAGACATGAAAACCATACAAATGGCATAGTTATGTACCATATCTTTCCATATAGTTATCTGAATACGCCTCGTGAATTTCCTATGGTTTCTTTTATAAAGCTAGTAAGTGTCTGGATCGGATTCAGCGATCCGCAACATCCTCTCGAATTCCATAGAAGACATAAAATATTAAACAAGGCAGCCTCTCTGAACCGTTTTCGACGGCGGAACCCATGAGTCCACAGTTTTTGTTTTTAAGTAGTTTTGGAATGTTCTCGAACATTCGAAAACGCATAAATCGAATACGCCTTGTAATGTCTTCTAATCGCTTGAATGCATTACGGAGGCGACGACAGAGCAAGTAATGCCGCATCAATCTGTACATCAGTGTTCAACCGACGCCCACTGGCAAAGCGGGGCGTCGTTTATTGTCTTCGAGTAATGAATGGCTTGCGAAAACCAGCGATGGAAGTTCAAGGCCGGAGGATCCTAATGTTCTGCAACCCAGCTTGCTTTGTACTCGCTGGGAGGGGCAGTGACGTTTTAAACTTGCACTGAGAAATGTACGTAATTTTTTTGTAAAGAAATTGAGATGAACTGGCCATTCCTTAGTTCTTCGAAGCAAGAACTACGGAAAATAAAGTGACATAATTAGTGTTATCCTCAAAAAAAGAATACAGTGGCGGTGCTAGGCTAGGATGTAGGTAGCTAATGAGCTACACTACATCTGTAGCTGCGAAAAGCTTCCCAGGGAGATTGAAAAGAATCCTAAATCCACAGTATTTCCTTGATATTTCCGTCCCAATGTGATATATCACTCATAGTTCATACTATAATATTAAAATATATATATGAGTACCACTCATGAGTTTTTTATATTGTAGGTACTATATTCCAGGTCACTTCATTAATTAAACATTTGCTTACAAAACTGAAGAGACTAATTTCTATTAATGTTAATAATGATTGTTTTATACCTCGATGGTAAATGGTAATGGTGACGAGGTGATGGTGAAATGGATGGACAGGGTAACTGCCCGCCTGGTGATAGCACGAGCAGTGCTGAACTCTTTAAAAACCAATTAACTCCTCTTATGTAATATTTTTTTCAAAAATCTAACCGCTTGTGTGCAACTTGAGTAACCTCTTCTCTTGTTTTCCAAATAGCAGACCTTTCATTGGCGTTCATCGGGGTCAGCTTTAGGTAATCTTCCAACAAAATGACTTTTTCCATGTGCAACAGTGCAAGCTATTTGAAAAAAATGTTTCAATGTATTTCTCAATAATACTTAAAGGAAAATACGCTACCAAAGTGTGCCGGCGCAAATATTTAATTTGTTTAAAAGTTTCCGTGCTTGTCTGTGGCCGGCGAGTCGGGCGCCTTGACCCACTTGCTCAGAGGACGGACAGACAGACCTACAGAATGTCGCCGATTCCGTTCCATGCTTCGATCACGAATGTTAAACTCGATAGGTATACGAGAAGTGTGAGCCAGGATCGTAGCTTCGATCACGATTGATAAACTAAATAGGTATACGAGAAGTGTGTGCCAAGATCGTAGCTAAGGAAAGGATGTCACCCCCATCGAAAAAATCTTATGTATATGTATGTATATAGGTATACCTTAATAGTATTAAGCGCATCGCTGCACAACATTGCAATCTAATATTTTTTCCTTTAATTGGTACATAATTAAAATATATATGTATAATACATATTGTTTTACCACTTAATGTATCAATGAAGCATAAGTCCTACCTGATGATAAGCGGTAACCGTAGCTTAAGGACAACTGCAACACCATACTCGTAAGTACCACAAAAATGCTACCGACCTATCAGGGGGGTAGAAATGACAGACCATACACACATACACACAAACACAACACACACATACACACACACATAACATTACGCCCATAAACCCCGAAGGGGTGGGCAGAGTCAAAGGGACAGCAGACACAAATGACAGAGCAAAAAAAAAATACGACTGTTATTGAAATGTCAATGTGTCAGGAATTTAATCTTACTAATTACTTTCTGTGATATAGCATATTCGCTTACCGAACATGTCTATTAACAATCGCCCGGTCTTTGTGTAGTGCAATAAAATAAAGAACATCAAGAAACTAGAACATTTGCTCTAGGTCTCAAGGAGAATAAGAAAATAGGTAAATTATCGCGTTAGTTAAAAAAAAAATCATCAACCGTTTCTAATGCAACTATTTGTCGGCCCGTTATTAATTATTCGATTAAGTATCTATCTGGATAAAACTTGATCGATGGTCCATCATCATTATAAACTAACTTTATTTTAATAACTAGTAGCATGCAATTCAATACTTCGATAATGTGACTAATAAAATGTACGATTGAAATTGTCAGCATCACGATTGGCTAAGCAAGGCAAAATCAGAGCGTAACACGTTCCATTAGAAGTTGTGTCAGCGTCAATGATGTGATGACTCAGTCAACCATTCAATATCGTGGTAGTTAATCAAACTCTTAGCCTTAAATATTAATATAAAGTATATACGAGACTTTAAATACAATCTCAAAATAAAAAACATTACACACCAAACGATATTAAAATATATGTTACGACATTAAAAACTTTTTAGCTTGACGTCATATTAAATGTAGGTATATAGGGTAACTTTCTTTTATAATTTTGTTAAACATGATTTAACATTATTTCATCTATGTACTTCATCCTCTTGCCCTTCTCCCAGTTCATCTGGGGTCCGCGCAGCATGTCTTCTTCTTCCATACGTCCCGGTCAGCCGTCATCAAGCTTTCCACTCCCATTTCACTCATATCATCTTTCGCACAATCCATCCATCTCTTATTTGGCCATCCTCTTCCTCTCCATCCACTAACATTCATACTCATCACTCTCTTTGTCCTCTCTTCTCATAACATGCCCATACCAAGATAAACGGTTTCCTCTCATCTTATCTATCACTGATGCCACTTTCATACTTACTCTAATATATTTATTTTTTATCTTGATATTTATTTCATCTATGTACTTACCAGCTAACAATTTATTTTACTATAAAATTTCCCATTTTCAGTGCGTAAAGATGTGCGTATGCTTTGATTTAATTTAAAAAGTTTTAATCATATCAATAAATAAAATAATATGACAGATTTTAAGAGACTATCAATACATCTTAATTTACACATGCTGCTCCCAAAAAGCAGTCATAAATAGTCAATACCTATACAAAAAAAGAAAAAGAAATAATAGGCACTACCACCGGTTCGGAAAGTAGATTCTATTCAGAAGAAACCGGCAACACGATGGTTACACAATTTCCAATTTTACAATTCTATTAACTTAATTAATAGACGTCATATTTTATTTGCTAGTGGTTTAACGGTACATCTTGCATGGACTACGAAGGTAAGTCAGTATACTAAAGTTAATTATCTAATAATTGCTGAATCACGCCAAACTTAGGTACTTGTAAAATGTAAACACGTTGACACATTCAAATTAAGCGCTAATTAATGGACAATGCGCATTTACTACGTATAAATGGATTTACCCAACGTATTCCTTTGCCACTGACGAAATGATTTACAATGACGTATAACATAAACGTCACAGTGACTTTAACAATTATTATGAGTAGATTAATAAATTACGCCCAAATCGATAATGTTGTGTAATTTTCAGGATAAAAATACATCTACAAAATACCTAGTATTTATTTATCTATCTACGTAGATATGCAGACTTTGTCCTTAATGATCAGATAAGTTGTAGATATGACTTGGACAAACAACAAAATTTGTATACCTGCCTATCAATAGGGATGTTGACACCATCTAAGGGTCTTTAATTGTGAAATATTAATTCCGTGAAATAAAGTATCGTACTATGTTGTGAAATTTTATTGATATGAAATTTTATAGTCCCATGTTGGTCTGGGACTTGGCCCATGTTGACCTGGGACAAAAAAAATTAATGTGCCAACTGTAGTTCTTACCTAGAATGTCGTGAAAGGCGACTAAATGTTTACTGGCTTTTGGGTATGTGACTAAGTAGGCAAGGAGCTAGCCACTTGTCACTCCTTTTTCACAGCTTTCCATCCAACCCAGCCTACTGTCCCATGGTGGTCTGGGACTTAAAAAGGATATGCCAACTCTGGTTCTTGCCTAGCATGTCGTAAAAGGCAACTAATGGTATATCGGGTTTTGGGTGTGTGATTGTGAAGGCGACAGGTTAGCCGCTTATCACTGCTTTTTCACAATTTTCCATCTAACCCAGCCCGGCTTTATTTTTGGCTGAATGTGGTTGAAAGGGCATGCTGCCCCTTTGACTCTGCCTACCCATTCGGGGATTATGGGCGTGATGTTATGTAAATTTTATTGATTTTGAATTATACTGAGTCTAAGATTTTTCATTTTACAAAAACTGTTTTATTAAGTCAGTTGACTATACAAACTAGTGACGTTATAAACCGACAAGCGGCAAGCCCATACAAAATCTTTAAAAGCAAAAAGGTATACATACCTAATTTTTAATACCTAAACTTAACATGGTACAGGTATGTTTATTATATTTTTTAGGTACATAAGTATCTGACAGTGATTGACAGGCCCGTTGGTCGAGTGGTCAGAGACCCTGGCCACGAAACCGAGGGTCGTGGGTTCGAATCCCGCTAGGGGCAAATGTTTCGTGTGATGAACATGGACATTTGTACTCGAGTCATAGATGTTTATAAACGTATTTAAGTATGTCTTTTCGTTCACCTAGTATCCATAGCACAAGCCTATAAGCTTAGTTTGGGAATTGGTGTGTCAGTCTGGAGAATTTATTTATTTATCTTTGACTAGAGGCTAGTTAGTAGTAGACTTAACTATAGGCTAAGTATCTTTAACTAGAAGCTAAGTTAGTAGTAACTTAGATGAACTTATAATATGTACATTCCCAAAAAAAAATGTATTACTAGATTACTTATTTTTTTTATATTGCATTGTTAAAACTAACAGGCCATTATTATTCATGTGCCCATTCGATTCTTATAGGCTGTAGGTAGATACATTTCGCATTAAACTTTATAACTTTACTCCTCCGCCCTTTTTTTGACGTACTACTCGTAACACTCTAAAGAATTTTTTTAATTAATCACCACCGTTCGATGAGCGTGTGTAATTTGTAACGTTTATTTTCTTATTACACTACAACTCCTTTTCGAGCTATGTCTAAAATAAATATTTGGAATGTCAGTCTAGTCGAAGAATGGGGTCATTTCCGGACCAGTGGCCAACTGCGAATGCACTCAAACGCAATGGTAATAAAGTCTCAAATTGGACTTTCCAATTGAAAGTTCCTATAAATATAATAAACGTCAATTCGTTTGGCAAAACCAAACGTCTAAATAGGTGAATCAGTCTTTTCAGCCAGCTATATAAGTAAAGACTCGATTTACTGACAGGGCGTCGACAAAACGATCCTCACTTTGACAAGATATTTTTTTTGACTCAGAAACAAATGTAAAAAACTTTTTTATATTAAATCTCCCATTTTTATAGAATGATTATAAGCGATATACCTACGAACGAAGTCGCGGGTGTACTAGTTATTTCATAATTATGAATTAACTGTCAGTAGTAATAGTCGATACTAATGGCCGTTTCAAATTGATGACCTAGAAAATTTCCCATTTTATTTATTTATACTTGCCGAATCGGTGGCACATTATAGTTTTCTATATGTCTTTAAATAAAATAAAAAATGTAGAATGAAAATTTTAATTATAATATTTATAACTCATATATGACGTTCGTGGTTATTATTTACAGAGGCATATTAAATTTTACCATAAAGAATACACATTCCTGAAACTGGAAAAAACTACTTATTCAAGTAGGAAATAAGTAAACCGATATATTACAATCTATTCAGCAAGTAGTATACTTAGTAAGTACAACACTTTAAGGTAAAGAACCTTATCTTAGATAAATAATAGAATTAACACAACATTCACGGAATTGTTTAAGCAACATCCACATTCGATGTATCTTATCAGCACGGCAAATGTTTATGGACATACGTATACAATCGGAAAAATACATTTTGGGATTTCCTACATACCTATTTAGTAGGAATTTTCGTTGAAGCCGCACGTCACCCTAAAAATTAACTAAATTAGCGCAACACAAAATTACATAAGGTTATAGATAAAAAAGCATAAATTTACTACTAGGTATGTAAGACGGATTTCCAATAATAATTGAAGTTAAATATCGTTTACTGGTGAAAAGAATTACGAGAAAACCTGAATTAACAATAAAACTGGGTATGATACACACCCCTAGATTTTTTTTTACAAAATTAAATTAAAAGCCGAAGAAAAGTCTCGAGACCTGGATTTCATAAGGGCCCAGAGATCAAAAATATAACTACATACATACATAACATCACGCCCATAATCCCCGAAGGATTTAAGGATTAATCACATTCAGCCAAAAGAAAACTTGGCTGAGTAGGACGGAAAATTGTGAAGTATAAGGTCGCCTACACAATCACATACCCAAAACTCGATATACAATTTGTTGCCTTTTACGACATGCTAAGCAAGAACCACAGTTAGCACATTTTTTTTAAGTCCTAGACCAACATGGAACAATGGGCTGGGTTAGATGAAAAATTGTGAAAAAGTAGTCACAAGTGGCTAGCTCGTCGCCTACACAATCACATAACTGATCCCTCTTATTTTTTATGTATTGCACTGGCAAGACTTTAGACAAAGTGTACCTAACCTTTTGCAAGACATTGGGCTAAAAATGAGACCAAGACAAGTGGATCAAGTTTCAATATACCTAGCCAAAACCACAGGTGCTATCGAATTCACAGAAATGCCTATGTTGTACTCACACGAGTATATAAGTAAGTACACACTTATCTACATTATTACCGGTTAATTGTTATCAGCACTCTAGATTACGCGTAACATTCTTGTGAAACTGAAATTCAATTCTTTGTTACAACTTGAGGAAAATACCGACAATCGAATAGGTAAAAAAACCTGGCAGTAATTGCGTTTTCAGAAAAACTGCCGGTGGATTTAACCTTGAAGTCGTGAAAGAAAAAGTAGATCACTTTTTTCGTTGTATTGCAGAGGAAAATTTTAGGGTGATGTGTCGATTTAAAAAGTGGACTTGATATAAAAACTGACAAAACTATTTTTAAGGATAAAGAGTTTTAAACACACGTTGTTCACTCACTATGCATGCCAAAAAGCATTATTAAATGATTAAGTAATGTGTAGATACGCGACATAATATTGTAAATTGTAATTGACAAATGACAACTAACTATCACATAATTTTCATCTGATTTTGAGTAAATGCAATTTATGTAAAACGTCCATAAAATATAAGATAAATAAATGAAATCCTACCCAGGAACTGGCTAAAGCGTGAATCGTCGCAATAAAGGATATTTTGATGTCGAAGTAACGCGAAGGTGCAGAGAATCAGCAAATAACGAGCCACCTGGAGAAAGCTGCCAGAGGCCAGATGTATCAAGTTTCCTTGCGCCACGCCCACGCGGACTATCAAAAACAGCGGGTGAACACGCGAATTCGAATGCAAAACTTATTGAGAATAATAAACAGTCCTGAGATGCTTAACTATCTGTCATGCCAATTGTCTTCACTACCTACATGCTTTAAACTGAAATCCCCAGTGTTGCTAGCTTCACCCCCATTCTGGCTAATCCTAATACTATTGTTCAACTTAATTATATGTACTACCTATATTCGGTTCTCAACTATAGAAGAAAGAATCAATGGTACTATCAGACCAATGATATAATAGGACCCGCATTTTCGTTAAGAGCATTTTAAAATCAAACAATCTTTAAAAATAATTCAAAATCAGATTCAATATCTCTTTATTTATCTAGGGTTCAAAAAAGCACTTATAAATGGTCAATTTAAACAGAAAAAAAAGTATTACCAACGGTTCGGAAGGTAGACTCTATCGAGAAGAAACCGGCAAGAAACTCGATAGTTACTCTTTTAAATGCCAAAATTTACAATTTCAAATGCCAAATATATTTTAACTTAACGATTACAATTACGATGCCTCTCGTCTGGTACTAGGACTCAAAATTTTACAGAGAAATGCAAGATTATAACTTGAAGTATAAGGCAAATATAAAAGCGAGGAAAGCCAATGAACGTAAATATTTATTCATAACTAAATTGGCAGACAATATTTTGCACAGAGAGGAAAAATTTAAATGAATACTCGGGATATGTACCAAAATTAGCGTCGCTCAACCATCTGTATCGCTCAGCAATACTCTTAAGGAAAAATAAATTAGCTGTTTATTGTGGCTAGTTTCGTCGTATTGTTTCAGCCGCTCGCTACTCATTATCATAATGTATTTCCTGTAAATACAGGTTTCCTATTGAATGGTAATAATCTAGCATGTACGACTTATTAAGTGAATAGAATACAAGTATTTTACAACTGAATTCATATTCAAATTCAAAATATCTTTTTTAAGTATATAGGCTTTAAGAAAGCACTTAAAAATAAGACACAATACCACCACCGGTTTAGAAAGTAGATTCTATCGAGAAGAAACCGACAAGAAACTCGATAGTTACTCTTATGTCAAATTTAAAATTTTGTGAACTTAAATAACCTACACTTATACTAGATATCATTGCATGTGTACACTTCATTAAGAAGATAACCAACTATAAATCATTGTCATTAAGGTAATCCTCAACCTTTTATTGTATCATGTGTGTTTACAAGAACATGCAGATATTTCCAAAAAAAATCAGATACTCATTCTTTTTATACAAGAAATAGACACAGACTTGCTATTCCAAATCACAGACTTAATAAGAGTAGTAATTCCTTCAATATATTACCTCAAAGTCTCATTCAATTACCTACTCAACTCAATATGTTACCTCAAAGTCTCATCGATTTACCTGTACATAAGTTTAAATATAGTATGTAATACTGTCAAAAAATAACAAAAAGTAAGTTGGCAGACCCATTGGTCGAGCGGTCAGAAACCCTGGCCACGAAACCAAGGGTCGCGGGTTCGAATCCCGCTAGGGGCAAATGTTTCGTGTGATGAACATGGACATTTGTACTCAGTCATAGATGTTTATAAACGTATATAATTATGTCTATCCGTTCACCTAGTATCCATTGTACAAGCATAAGCTTAGTTTGGAACTAGGGAATTGGTGTGTCAGTCTGGAGAATTTTATTTATTTTATTATTTATTATACAATTATACAATTACAACCCCAATATCCAAAACACCGCCATTTAACACATGCATGCACATTTCTTCCCAGACCAACATAGACTAAATTATTTCATTTTCGAAATAACTTTTAATAATGTGTGTACGATGTATGTGAGAGGTTTACGTCAAATATTTATTTATGTACCTAGTCCATGTACTGGCAGAGTGAGACAAAGGAATAATTTTGTATTTGGTTTGAGTGTTTAAATACTAAGATATCAAGAGTCTATATTCGTACTCAAAATTAAAACTGAATTGAATAGTTATTCCTTATTTGTGTGGTATTTATGAGATACCTACACGGGTTTTCCCGAACAAACATGGATATTGACTGTTTCCTCATTGCCGCGTCTACACAGCAAATAAACGGCTGCTAATAAATAATTTAAATTTAATTACCGTACAGGTAATTTATTTAAATTATCCTTTTGAAATGCTATATATTATGCTACCTATATACAATATATAATTATATAAATGCCACAGCCATGTGCCGCTTTCATGATTTCAGTGACGTATGAAAATAATTTATGGAAAAGTAAAAACTGAGACGTTTAAATACCGCGTATATATTTTCAATATTTTCCAAAAAAAATATGTAAAAAAGTTATTGTTTGGAACTGTAATTATCTATATTTAAAATGTAAATTTAGAGTAAAAAATCAGGTTGAATGCATTTGCAATGGCAATCAAAGTATTTAATACATTGACTAATGCGACAACACAAAGACTCCCTCATTAAAAACAGATTGCATGTTTGGCTCTTAATGGACATTTATTATGAGATAAATATGTATTCTTTGTTGTGTAATGTAAATCTCTTATGTATTACCTTATATGTGCAATAATTACAGATTCAATAATTATAGTGTCACTGAATTGTAAATATAATATTAATGATAAATAATAATAATAGTATGACAGTGATAGTATCCATAGCTGATACTTAGGTATCAAAGTTACGTAAATACACATTTTTCTATTAATTTTCTAAATCAGTTATTAATTGTAAATCATTCTTCACAGAAGTTTTTTTATTTTATTTAACCCAACTTTTTTAGTGAGTAAATTTTATAGTGTAGTGATGATGTCCTCCGAACCGATATCGGTCACGGTGGCCAATCTCAACGAGGATTAACCGATCTGCGCAGTGTGTGTGCGCGTACACAGGTGCATACACAGGTGATTTTTCGTTGAATAACAACGTAAAATTGATTTTGGCAAGTAAATACTTATATGTCTTTTTTAACATTACATAACCTAGTCTTTTAGAAAACATAGTTTTACTCTGTTCAAAGTACCAAACCAAACTTCACATTTATCTTGCTAAGTGATTAGAGAAATATTACATACCTATTGCTTAGAGACTTCGTTCGTTAGTGAAGCACCTTGGAAGAAATCTCCGAATTATTAATCTGGCATATTATATTATTAACATGCATGTAGTTTAAAATACTCTATTTAATCAGTTAGTTTAAGACACTTGCGAAATATCTGCCAGACTGATGATAATGCTGATAAGATAGTCCTGCTTAAACATGGCCATCACGCAGTTAATACACATCATAACGTCTTGTTATTGCGTTCGTCGGAAGGATGAGATTACCTACCTACTAAAATTCGGAAAATATATTTACCTCTTAAACGATATTTTTTGTACTTAAATGGTTAATAGAGATACGGGTACTCGACCTCGTAGGTAATGTAGTAGAAATTGTTTGTTTGTAGGCACATTCCGCGATATAGAGACTATCGTATTGATGTAGGTAGTCATACGAACAAAAACAACATACATAACATCACGCCCATAATCCTCGAAGGGGTAGGCAGAGTCAAAGGGGCAGCATGCCCCTTCAACCAAATTCAGCCAAAAATAAAGCCGGGCTGGGTTAGATGGAAAATTGTGAAAAAGCAGTGACAAACGGCTTACCTGTCGCCTACACAATCACACACCCAAAACCCGACATACCATTAGTCGCCTTCTACGACATGCTAGGCAAGAACCACAGTTGGCATATTCTTTTTTTTAAGTCCCAGACCAACACGGGACAGTGGGCTGGGTTGGATGGAAAGCTGTGAATAAGGAGTGACAAGTGGCTAGCTCGTCGCCTACTCAGACACACACCCAAAAGCCCGTAAACCATTAGTCGCCTTTTACGACATGCTAGGCAAAAATCACAGTTGGCACATTCTTTTTTTTTGTCCCAGATTAACATGGGCCCAGTCCCAGACCAACATGGGACAAAAACAAATAAAACTATATTAATTAAATGGATATGAATTCAGCAAAGGACAACATGAATCTTTGGTTTAAAGCATACAAGGTATAGTACAAGTATTGTACGTACTTTTCACAATTATAATTCTAAATAGCTACTGTATAGCATTTGCTTTAACTTGGGTGTAGACAATTTTTGGGGTTTCTTCCCTAAAAAGTGGTCAAAGAGCTGTATAACTAGCTCTGCTTTCCGTCCGTCAGTAATCTATCTGAGGTATCTCAAAAGCATAGTAGTAGACAGATTGAATGTCACTTCATGTAAGGATTGTCACTGGAAACATTTGTATATTAAAAAAAGACGTAAAGTTAAGATTAAAAACTTTTAAGAATAAGGGTTAATTATTTTTACGGTGATACGGTATGCAACCTTGTTTTGCGAGCCTTTGCGAGAAATTGACATGCTAAACCGGAAACAATTTCGTTATTTTAAAACAAAATAATAAATGGTCGTATTAAAAAAAAAAAATTCTCCATATTGACACACCAATTCCCTAGTTCCAAACTAAGCATATAGGCTTGTGCTATGTATACTAGGTGAACGGATAGACATACTTAAATACTTTTATAAACATCCATGACTCGAGTACGAATGTCCATGATCATCACACGAAACATTTGCCCCATGCGGGGATCAAACCCGCGACACTTTGTAGGTTTCGTACCCAAGAGACTCTGGCTGGTTGGACCACTCGGCCAACGGGCCTGTCAAATTATTGCATTAAACATGTCATAAAAATAAATCAAATGTGTTTACCTACATTCTTTTGTTAAGTATGAATTTAAACGGCTGTCAAGCGAAGACAAAAACATTTTTCCTGTAAAGAATGCAGCCATGTGTCTCGTATAATAGGTAATTGTCCTTATTAACTGTCACATAACAACAAAGGGGATTGTGCGGTGGCCGGAGTTTGGGCGCGGGTAACGAACGGCGGGTCAACACACCCGCGCTAAGGAATACCATATACGATGCTAATTAAACGCCGCTATTAAAACTCATAATAACGGCACTGGAAGCGACATTTTAAGTATCAATCTAGGCACTTGTTTTTGTTTGGCCTGTCAGAGTACGAGCGAAGATATTTAAAATGCAAAAAGGTTCATTACCGAATATATTTTCTTGTGAAATTTTGAACACGTAGTAAGTTTCGACATAATTTAATCGCCGAAACCTTTCTTATTTATTATCATGTAGCATGACCTAACTTATAGATATCACAATTTTAATATTTTATACGTTAAGCTCACATACACACACACACCTACCGTTGTCAGAGCCACAATACTGGCAAACCAATCTGTCACTCCTGAATTATTAGTTTATTATTATCACTATAATCGATAGTATAAGTAGTGTATTGAAACAGTTAATAAAAGTTTTAATAGTGCAATGAACTTTCCCGGCTGTTTTGTGTTAGTCCACGCCTCCGACGCAGGGTGCGGGGGCGGAGTATTATCAAAGCCGTGCTTTTGGATTCAAAGCAATATGGTCAAAATTTTTTTTTTCTTAACGTCATGCGTCAGGGTGGGTAGGCAGAGAGCACATCCTTTCATTTGCTATAAACCAGGCGAATTGTTCAATATAGATCAACTTTGCTAAATACTGCAGCCTTTGCCGATTTAGATTGATAGTGAAAAACTATAGAAAAGTTAAGTTTGTTTCCCCTAAAAACCGAGTTATGTTTAGATATCAACGTGTTTTCAAATATGCAAAATGGCCCAATATATCAGTAGGTAAAGTTATTGGGCGTATAGTTTAAGCCACGACGATGTAATCGTAAATATAATGTCAAAAACCTGATAAAATTATCATTATCAACTTTATACGCTTTACGAGTCTCGGTTTCGAATCTCTACATTTATGTATATATACTATACTGATATTATAACAAAGTGGTACATTGTTTGGAATGCACATAACTTTGTAAGCAGCTAGCGGTGGCGCCAAAATTAACGTCGGACATTCAATGTTAATTCTTCGATCTACCCATTTGAAACATAAATTCCACTGGTTCTTCTTTGCATTTAAAGTATAGTATTTCTGTCTCGGTTTGATAAATAATGTAGCATTCTTCATAAAAGGGATACAGGTCCTGCAGAAATAAGTAGGTAGGTATGTGTATTTTACTAAGCCCACCATTACAAGTCAAAACAACGGCAAAAATATTTTATTCTAGAATTATTTGGATATATTACATGTTCGCTTATTCACATACAATACCCCTTGCAATTTGCCTAAAATGTAAATGTTAAACATTAACATTAAATCCAAACTCACGCAACACGTACCGTCACAGCACATGACTTGATAACCCCTTATCACGACCGCCACACAGCTGCTTAATAAAAAAAATGTCACGTGTTTAATAAAATTTAATTCGATACCGGACAAGCGCACACATGTTGGCAGCTTTCGTATCAGCACGATATGTTATCGAAATGATCAGCTGCAAGCGATGCATTTTAATACTTAATTGAAATGCAATAAAGTTAATTCGTAGTATTAAAATTCATCGCTAAAATGCAACAAAAAATATTATTCAATTCTGAGTTCTGACCAGTAGTTCCTGTGATTAAACCAAATAAACATACAATGAAACAAACTCTTGAGCTTTAAATATAAATTACTAAGTATACTTAGTATAGATTGTAAAAGTTCCCAAATAAAATCTTCTTACCTTTAATTAGCAAAAACGCAGAAACTATTGTTTATTTTTTTTTATAATGGAACTCAATTTTATTTAAACGTATACTTACCTATAGTTTGAGAAGCTTATTGTTCCTTGGACTCTGCCTAGCCCATAGAGAATTGCAAGAGTGATTGATGGCAGATCTACTTAGTTTCTGAAACTAACTCGAACGAATTCAAAGTCAAGCAAGACATGTAACTTAATAAGCATTAACATTTGTTTCACTCTAGTCACTTTTAATCTGCAATTATGGTACGTAACTTGACAATGTCTATGACATTCTAAGTCTATGACAATATTTTCCCTTAGGAGGATATATAAATACATATAATCGTATCAAGACATGTCTAGTACTTGCTTGAACGTTGTTATCAGCAGTCTCTTTATGATTTCAAATTAAAAACATACTTAAAAGATCAGATATTTTGCAAGGCCATAGAATCGTATGATGATTAAACTAAACTAAAACCATGTGTACTTGTAAAAAAAATCTATCTTCACGCTATTGTCCCTGTGGGAGTAGGTAAAGGGAACCGAACGTGTACTTACTTCTAAATGATTACCTCTATTTAATTCCAGTAGATATTAGCGGTGAACCGGTAAAGTTGTTGGAACTGGCTAGCTCAAGTGAGCTCATTACGGCGACAAGTTCTCGCTAATCAGATGTGGTGAACTTCAGATCGCGCTCGCTTGTGCAACGTCTCTTGTAACATAACACGCTTACAATACTCGATTATAACTGTATACAGTATAACAAGAGGCTCTAACAAAATAATTTTTAATTTATCTTAAAAGGGAATTTCTCACCAAGTCGCTAAACCAAAGAAAATCTGCTAAATTCATGTCAATAACGAAGATTAACCACTTTCATCTTGAAAAAGGACTTCCTTTAAATTTATCTCGTGTGCCATATTTCCAAAATAACTATAATCATAAATTAAAAGAGCTGTGGTAGCTCAATGGTAAGGACACGCGCCTCTTAACCGAGGAGTGCGGGTTCAAACCCGGCACGTACCTCTGGATTTTTCAAATCTATGTACGTATTTATACCACTAGCTCGGCGGTGAGGGAAAACATCGTGATGAAACCTGCAAATTCAAACAACTTTGGATTTGTAACCATGATCCAAAAATTGTCTGGTTCCCCTATCTTAGGGTTACGAAGGTCAGATCGGCAGTCGTGTAATTACCAGACTTGCTAAATCCTGGATCATGGCTAAGCGAACCCCGTCTAAACACGGGACATAACGCTAGGAAGGTGATGAACTATAATCATAAATTAAAGAATTCTTTCGTCTCATTGCATAGATAAAAATCAAGCTTTTCAATACATGGACTAGGTATCTGTCCGTTTACTTATTTATATCAACTAACTAAAATCTTGAGAAAAACTGCCGACATTACTATAAGTAACCTTTTTTTCGCATCCCAAGCCCGGGCATCCCCTTTTACCTGACCATGAAGGAATCCAATCCTCTATGTTTGTTAATACCTACTATTGGCTTAGTGTTACCTACGGAAAGTTATAGGAATTCCCCAATTAAGAGGTTTTCCTTTATAAAAACATTATGACAATCTAGCTACTTACTAACGGTCAAGCGGGCAAGTTCTCATTACGTTATGCCAATACCATGTCGCTGCGCCATCGAGGTTAATTAGTTAATTTAGCAATAGGAGCGGCCATGGCCGATTCTAGGATTTCGTTTAAAGTACTTTCATAACCCATCGGTTAAATAAATTCGTCGTCTCTGGCAAATAAATTATGCGTAACCACGGACTAGTAAAAAAAGAAGGACTCCGCGCTGTCATACTAGAGGGTGAAGCCACGTTTATGTGTGAGTGAGATACATATGGATACCAAATATCGGATATCTGTCATTTGGAGCACTTATTATGTCAATGTATGACGTAAGTTGCGTGTCAAGGTGGAGCACCTGAGGAGCTTCAATGTCCAGTTAGTGGCGCGGAGTCCTTCTTTTTTTACTAGTCCGTGTGCGTAACTAGAGTGTTAATGGGCTGCAATGCCTACTTACTTGTTTTGCGAGTGGAGTGTATGCAGTAGGTATCGTTGAACTAGTTACTACTTGCTTGACTTCTTATCGTGTGATTTTGTTTGTTATGAAAGTGAATGCAATAGTGAAAAAAGTTGTGCAATATCAAAGAAAACTATGTATACCTACTTAAGTAGTGCCTAGGTATAGGCGTAGTAATAATTGGGTTAAGTATAAAAATATTCAATATGTTACCTCAAAATCTCATTGATTTACCTGTGCATAAGTTTAAATTTTATGTTAAAAATTGTTTGATTAAAAAGGGCTACTAAGATAGAAGACTATTTAAATGATAAGAATATATGGTTAGACCCAGAATAGGCTGTTCGCCTGCATTGCTAAATTTACATTCACGTATAAATTGTAACTAAAACAATAAAAAAAAACTCCTCAAAAAAACAGATATCCACAACTTAAACACACGTAATAAAGACAAATTAAATCTACCATCATCAAGAATAAATATGTTAAATAAAAGCCCTCAATACATGGCCATAAAAGTTTATAATAATCTACCCCAATATATTAAAAATGAAAAAAAAAATCAAAACATTTAACAAGAAATTGAAACAATATTTAGTAACTGCATGCTTCTACACACTAGATGAATATTTTAAAAGTAAGTAAACATAAATAACAGGATGCATACAAATGTTTTAATTTTAGTTTATAAGATAGTTAGATATAAAATATAATATTTTTACATACCTGATAACCTAAATACATATATGCTTATATATATAAAAAATGGGGGAAATAAATCTCACTCTAATAATATTAAATATGTAATGTTCTAGTTTTAAGTTGAAGTTAAATTTTAATTTTGATTGTAACTCTCAAATTGCTATGCCCTAACAGGGTGTCACATAGGAACTATTTTAAATTAAGAAGACCCTTTATACCTGTGACGTGCAATAAATGATTTGATTTGATTTGATTTGAAACTAATAGTTATTAAGACTTGGCATTTTAAAAGAGTACCTATCGAGTTTCTTGCCGGTTTCTTCTCGGTAGAATCTACTTTTTGAACCGGTAGATATTGATCTTATTCTGTCGATTTTTAAGTGTTTTTTAAGCCTACGTAAATAAAGACAATTTCAATTTCAATTTCGATATACTCCTGCTGCAAATAAATACAAATACGGTAACTAATTTCGATCTAGCCGTCCATTTTCTTGATTGTCTGCATACATTGAAAACACCTAGGCAGTAGGGTTAAATAAGTCTGTAAGCAGTCCATACATGTCACCAGTCACGTCTGATCCATAAAATCCGCGTAGTGTCTGTTCGGAATGATAAGAACGACAACTGTCGTCGCAAACCTTTGAGGTTTTCCCGACCGAAGGTTCTTTCACCTTGGAGGCGCTCTGGTCATTCATGTGGACGAACAGGAGTGGACCTCGATCGTATTCACGTGTGTATAAATAGCATCGAATCCCGTATAACCAATTAATCGAATACTGTATAAACGGTGTCCATTCCTGTAAAGCTTAAAAGCGAATAGCAGAAATGGACTGTTAAAAAAAAGAAGGACTCCGCGCTGTCATACTACAGCGTGAAGCCACGTTTATGCATGTGTGAGTGAGATTCTTATGTATACCAGATATCTGTCATTTGGAGCGGTCCATGAAATCTAACATTTGGAGCGCTTATGTCAATGTGTGACGTAGGTTGCGTGTTAAGTTGGAGCACCTGCGGAGCTTCAATGACTAGTTAATGGCACGAAGTCCTCCTTATTCTATACAGATAAGTATTTTCAGTAGAACCGGGCGCACCTTCAGGGCACCTTCAAGTATTGTAAGTAAACAACACTATCATCAAATCGTAAGGCACAACAAACATTTTGCCGGCCTCATGTTGATCGCAGAATGACTAATTCCAGAATGTTTTGACAACAACTGACTCTGTTACTTAGGTACCAGGTCTTATCAGTTATGGTTTTGTATTTATGTTGCGAAAACATGCATTTATTTACCTACAAATGTTAAAGTCAAAACGCATTCTTAATCGTATTATCGGTCATTGTCGGAACAGCCACGATGTCTTCACCACAAATAAATATTGTCATGGAAAACTATTCTCGTGTTGTAAATTATATTTAGTTTATTTCTCCACTGTGCAGCACTCGCACAAGTCGTTAAAAATCGCGAAAGGTGACTTGGGATACATCTTACTATCAGGTTATTGATGCCACTAATACACGTTTTAGAGTTGGGTAATGGCCTAATATTTTGGGAAAATAAAACAACAAACGAAAATATTTGTTACATTTTTGCAAGGAACTTAAACACTTGCAGTAAGTAAAGCTCTTTTAACGTCTTCGCAAACGTATTATTCATTTATGACCATTATACGACGACCTTATTTTGAATAAATTAGATGGGATCGATAAATGTACCCAACATTTATCGACTAGACATGCATAGACTCAATAATAGCTTTGGGGTAAACCTCAAAAGTATTACTGAGTCTGAAATAACTAGAACACCAGACAATTATATTTTTCACAAATAAGCATTACTGAAATTTTGTACTACATATTATCACTTATGCCATTCTCGAAGGTGTAAACAGGATCAAAGGCACAGTAACTCCTATTTGCCACTTTTGGCCAAAAAATTAACTAAGTTGGGTTAGATGCAAAATTGTGTAAAAGTAACAATATTTTTGAACTAATTGCTCTTAACGCTGTCAAAAGAAGAAGCTAATGTAGATCTAATCACCCTTCATAGCCAGTCGTAATTATCTGTCTGAATTGGTCGAATACGTGAGGCGAATGGGTCCCACATCGGTGTCAGTCCCCCCGCCATGACAATGACTGACGGTCGCGATTCGCCGTATTTTCGGCGTGTCATTGACTCCTCGCCGCTACAGAACCGAACCAAATTATGTAAAAACGTTTTTCTTGTTTTTGACACCGCTTGTTGCTCTTTTTTCGCATAATTGCAATGTTTTGTGGTTTTTGGGACGATGTTGGTGTCCTCCATAAGGTTCTGTTCGTTTTGAAAATGTTTATTTTTGCTTAATTCCATATTGTGTAAAAAAGGTTTCAACGAGAAGAATGGGATCAGAGGAATTGTTTACAAAGTAGTTTATGAAGACACCATGATTCGACCTTATTCTGTCTGCCAGGGAAGACGGCTGGACTAGATTACAAGTAAATATTACGATAATAAAGAATAATGGAGGTATAAGGAAGCTTTGTGGTGGTAGCATTATTGGGAAAAATGTTTTTCATGTTCTGTATGGAAACTGAACTCGTACAACTTACACTTGACAAATAGGTTAAACAAGGTCATCTTTTAAGCGCATTTGCGGTTTTCTTCATTTACCTGTACTTCAGACGACGAGGATATTTGCCTGCTGTAAATTACCTTCCTCCATGAATTGTAAACTTATTAACGGTGTTATGGTTCACCAAAGGATCAGGATTTATTACCGCTAGCATATTAAGACTTTTCTAGATGACCCTATTCCAGAGGTCTAGGAATATTCCGCCAATTTAACATCTGGTGATAAAAGGAGGGAGGTAATCGTTCTGAACTTAAGTTATTTTAATCATGTTTATGTTGAAACCAGAAATATCCAGAACTAACGCCCTTAGGAGATACCCTTTGACACACGGGGTAATGTAATAAATTTTATGTCAGTCACCTATATAGAGTTTCTTGTACATTAACGTACATTATTCACATAATTAGGTGGTACAAACAAACACGAACATTAGATAGGTACCATTATTACACAAGAGTCCTTTACAGTTGTGGTTCAGATTCTCGAGTCTTTCCAATTCGTTCCCGCTCTAATAGTATCATAATATATCTAATAGTATCGATCATAGCATAGTGGGTGCTACACAAATAGTCTAGCTATTAAACCAGATTTACTAAATTTAGGATCATAATCCCGACGTCACCTTCACTGAAAAACTTACACTGAGATGATGAGATTTCTAAGTAAATATTCATAAGCAATCGCTTCATTGCATGCAAATTCTCGCGAAAATGCTGCAGTGTACAATTGATAAATACGCAGGTGTTCAGTCGCCTAGGCCGCGGGCAAGCCTTCAGCGAGCGCGCGTGCGCGTGCGCACGGCACGTGTGCGCTTCTTTGTTCATGACGCGGGGCGGGACAAAGGGCCGGCCGATTGCAATTGTTTCCACTGCCACTCCGCCATGCAATCAAGTGTTATCGTTGAGTATTAGCTATTTATTGCGTATCTTTTTTTAATGCAAATTATAGCCACAACAGAGCCCATTTTGGTCTGGGACTGGAAAATCGTATCGTAATAGCAACTTATGTTGTGAATTTGAGTTTGTGTTATCTAACACAGGCGGCGAGCTAGGTACTTGTTTCTACTTTTTTTAAATTTTCCATCTAACCTAACTAGATTCTAACTTTGGCTTAATGTTTGACGAGCTTTTTGCTTCTTTGACGCTTCCTGCTAGATTGCGGGCGTGGTTAATAATATACATTATAGGTACATATATGTATGATAATCACCACGGCAGAGCCGGCTCCTTCAAAGTCCATGGATCTGTGCAGTTCTACAACTTATCCCGGTTTTACCACATTAGTCCCTATTTTAGTGGTATTATTATCAGCTATTGCTCAGGCCGCCCAACGCTTGCACGAAAACGAAGAAGAGCGACGTTGTTTTAGATCAATGGTTCCCAACTTGTGGTCCGCGGACCATCAGTGCTCCGCAAGGCATTACATTTGGTCCGCGAGTAACTAAAAATGTTATTTGTTTTTAATTATTTTTAAATTGCTACAGTTTATTTCAAACCATGTGGTCCCTGCTGACAATAATGAAATGAAAGTGGTCCTCGGTCACAAAAAGGTTGGGAACCACTGGTTTAAATCAAGGGTACCCTACCGTTTAGTGACTGAGACGACTACTCTGATTTCATTTATTACGTGGTCGAAAATGATAATTTTAAAATAACCTTTTATAATTTTAAACGAATTATATCTATTTGTAGGCCTTCCCGAATCAAATAATAAATGGGTAGTCCACGCACAGGTTGCGAACCACTGGTCTAGACTATTGTGCAGTGCAGTCTCGCATAAGTTTAAGAGTAAATACATATGTACATTACATAGATAATAATTCAGTTTTTCTCTCAATGTCATTGCCTTGACTTTTTTCCAAGAAGTGGCAACTGTGGATGTGTTTCCTTTAATAAAGTATCTATACTTTGAATATAATGGTCGAAATGAAAAGGTTTTTTTGAATAGATATCTAATTAATCGATTTGATGAGAAAAATGAGGCAATTCCAAATTCTTACGATGCGTATGACGATAACACAAATAAATAGGTACCAAACATCGGGATAATTAATACGTACTTATATCTCGATGGTACCAAACATACAGTTTTATTTTAATACCTAAAAATTTACTGTCGATGTTCTCTGCTAATCGGCTTATGTCCAATCTATTTGATATTTTTAATAATCCTATATTGTATAGTAAGTACGATGACCTTTTCTTGATAAATACTATTTAATACAGAACTTAATATGAAAATAACTTATAACGATATGAGGGAAATGGGAGTGGATAGCTTGATGACGGCTGACCGGGACGTATGGAAGAGGAAGACATGCTGCACCGACCCAAGATGAACTGGGAGAAGGGCAAGAGGATGATGAATACAGAACTTGATATAAGTTTAATTCAATAATATTCAGAAGCAATTTAGTAAATACTTTCATGCTTCAATTCTAATTAGTAGATAATTGATTTGTATGAATTTTAATTGTATAAAGCCTCAGGCCTAGGTACATAACAGCAAGTTTGATATGTGTTGTTTGTTTGAGAGAACGTAGGTAGGTACATACCAATGTCTTTGGTCACTTTATTTGCAAGTTAACTGTATAACTTTAATTTAATTAAGTTATCATGTTTATAAGGATATTCCATACCTATTACTATTTGGTCGAAGAACTTGTTACCTTAATATTGGGAATTGCATTTGCATTGATAAATGCAAACGTAAGCAGTTCATTCTCGAAGCACGTCGTTTGTCACTCACACGTCACCGTATATTACCTGGGAATCTACGTGATTTAAACAAATCTTGTGTTCATTAAAAACCTGTGCATTTTCTGTCTGTCTCCTATTCGATTTAGATTAAAATTGTTAGAACACGTGAGGATATGAAAACACGTTCCTCAAAGAATGAATAAACTAAACTAAATAAAATATACCAATTCCTCCCAAAAACCCAAAGGAACATACAGAGTCCAACAGGTCCAGAGTCCATGATCGTAGTTTAAGCGGATCCTGACTAAACGGTACGTGGCATGGGAAGTATAATTTCATTTTATCAAGACTGGGTCGCTGGCCCATTCGTAGTATACGGACACAGACTATTAAAAAAAGAAGGACTCCACGCTGTCGTACTATAGCCTCGTTTATGCATGTGTGAGTGAGATACTTATGGTTATCAGATATCGGATATCTGTAATTTGGAGCGCTTATTATATCAATGTGTGACGTAAGTTGCCGGCCAAGTTGGAGCACCTGAAGCTTTAATGTCTAGTTAGTAGCGCGGAGTCCTTCTTATTTTACTAGTCCGTGGATACGGACTTACGTTGGGCGCGTTGACATTAAGATTAATTTTGCGTTTTATCTGGAAAACGAAGTTTCTAAATGTTTACGTTATTATTCAAGGTAAACTATATATAAAAAAAAAAGACAAAAGGCTACGTGCAATTTATCACGCGTTCAATAAGTGTTTACCTGATGCAACATCTGCATACAGGCTTGCAACCAGTGGCGCAGTAAGCCTGTTTTAAGCCTGGAGCGGCAACGAGCTGTACGAGGCCCCTAGTAGGATTGCGAGCAGTGTTGGTTGCTTGAAATTTAGGGGATGAGGGGGGGGGGGGGGGGGGGTACACTGATTTAGGATAATTACAGGAACTTAGAGATAATAATGAGGCCCCCCAGGACCAGGGTCCGGGGCGGACCGCCACTTCTGCCCCCCGGAATGGATTCTTAATTGAATGTACAATATTTTGTTTAAAAGTCCTTTTTGTCCCCTGTTGTCCGCTAAGTGTATTTCTTGTCTTATTATGTCGATGAATGTCACATGTTGGTCGGGGACTTGAAAAGAATGTCCCAACTATGTTTCTTGCCTAGCATATCATAAAAGGCGACTAATGGTATATCGGGACTTAGGTGTGTGATTCTGTAGGCGACAAGCTAGCCACTTATTACTAGTTTTTCACAATTATCCATTTAACCTAGCCCTGTTCTATTTTTCGGCAGAGTCTGGTTGGGGGGCTCGCTGCTCCTCCTACCCCTTCGGGGATTGCGGCCGTGATGGTATGTATGTGTGAGTGTTTTTTGTACCTGACTTTTAATAACTATTATCAATAGGTTTCATAAGTGTTTATTAGTTAAGCCATGTTTTAATTAATTAAAACTCTAAAATACTTAGGTAATTAATTCTACCGATGATGAGTGTACACTTTCACTATCAGGTAAAAGTATAATAAAATAATTATGGATAAAATTATAAATGGATGTAGGTACATACATACGTATAATGTTTTGATTTACTGCGACATTAATCGATAAATGTTAAATTGCGTAATTAGTTAATTCTACCGATAGGTTAATGATATTAACTGGAATA
This sequence comes from Glyphodes perspectalis, assembly GCA_951394215.1. Taxonomy (NCBI): domain Eukaryota; kingdom Metazoa; phylum Arthropoda; class Insecta; order Lepidoptera; family Crambidae; genus Glyphodes; species Glyphodes perspectalis. The sequence goes on from OX596217.1 coordinate 13,134,531, forward strand.
ATCATTTTAAAATTTAAGTAATTTAAAGTTGAAAATTCATATTCTTATGTAAATCTTGTGTTTTTATTTAAATCTGGCTCGGGTCGGGTAGTCGACGTAGCGTTCCATTGATATGGCGGCCGGGGGCAAACCGGAATAACATTTTTTTTCAATGTGGGGGCATACCGGCCGGGGGCAACCCGGAATGGGGGCATAACGGCCGGACCCCCATCGATTTGGGGCACTGTCGATACATTAACCCATCGATGGAACGTTTTCGATACAGCGACCGTCGATATAGTGACTTTCGGTATTATGAACTAGACCCGAATATTTAAGTATATATTTTTAATACCACTGTTGTTTCTGATATACGTAACACAAGTGCTTAAGCTACTTAGCTAGGAGTCTGATCAATGTTAATATTTATTTATTTATTATATAAATTCGATTTCGACGGCGAATTTCATGGGCATTGATTTGATACTGACAGACAGCCAGCTAGCAAGTTTTCCTTGTAGAGTAGGCACTCCCGAGTCACGTCCGCACTACTTCGATGCACTTATTGCATCACTGAATTGATAGCACAGTTCTTATTATTAATATCGCTAAAATACCTGAATAAATGAGAATGATGTATTATTAATTAATACATAATAGTTATTTTATTATTCATTCATTGCATCTTTCAATGACGTCTGGGTAAATGCACTTTTAATTACAGACTGAATAAGAACTACCTACATACCAAATGGACGAAATCTTTCTAATCTATGCACACAAAAGATATGTAGGTGCCTATTCTTTTTAAAATTAGAATAATATTTGATTCATGAACGTTAGGTAACGGTCTGACGGGTCACTTTAATATAATTTTGGGTATTCAGTAATAATAATAATATCCTCCTAACTAATTTCGGCCAAGGCAGCTAATCTCAGAGGATAAGCCCGCAACGTAGGAGATATTATAGTGCACAACACCAGAGGAATTACTGATGCAGTTTAAAGGCATTAAATTAAAAAATTACAAACCAGAGACTTGACGAAATTAATATTAATAATATGATAACTTTAAATGAGTGACCAAGGAATGCAATTGAATTGCCCATACAAACATAGGAACATACATTTTAGTTACCCATATTGAAACATATATAACGAGAAGGGCTCTAAACTGTATACTGCTGTTTACTTTTTTATATAAAATAATAATTGAAGAATCCCATTCCATAATTTTTAAATTAAGAGTCTGAATACTTAAACGAGCAAAACAATCGCTTCGGTCAGAAATGATTCGCAAACAATGGACGAAAGTGTGCCAGCAGCGGCGGCCAGGACGCTCGGCGGCGGTGACACCAAATTGCGAAATCTGGAGAAAGCGGCCGACGCCAGCAGCTTGTATACCTCGTTGATATCGTGGTAGCTCAGTAGTAAGGACATGCGCCTCATATCCGACGGGTGCGAGTCCAAACCGGACACGTACCTCTGGATTTTCAAATCTATCTACCACTACATACTACATACCCCTAGCACGGCAGACGGAAAACATCGAGCTGTTAGATATACATTCAAACAAATTGTTGGGTTCCCCAATCTAAAGGTTCCTTCGCTTCAATCTAATCACCAATCACATACCGCTAAGAGGATAGGTGGACTGATCTTTCGTAGATCTGACACACACACAAATACAACAGTAGATATGAGCCGCTTGAATCGAGCAACAACAGCGCTTTACTGATGTTGTATCAATGGAAAATAAACACAGATGTCACGTAGCGGCCCGTTCGCCGTTCATGTGTTTGTCCTGTTTGTTAATATTTCCTAATGTTATCTGGCTGGCCGAGCAATTTGCGTAGGTACGTTCGTGTTTGTGCTCCGACGTAACTACGTAATTGGAGATATGTATTAGGTTTACCTACTGGCAAAAGCTTAATCACATACAATATATGGGAGTATCGTGCGTTGCGTATTATTCGTCCATTCAGATAAGACGTGTAGCGTTAGCAATTACTATTTTTAATGAATAGATACTACCCTGGGCATACTCAACCCTCCTCCCCCCCCCTGGATACTACTTCAATTATGTAATATATTTTATTAATTACGTTCATAATTATAGTTATTCGTTTTAAATATTAACTTACACATATGCTCATCCTAAGACGGCATGACGAGAAAAAACGGTACAGTAACTCAATGTAGCGAGGTATACATCTTTTAAAATTAAACTATCGCATCATGTCAGCACTATTTATATCGCAACTAAGATTTATCCCCACAATTAACAGGAAAAATTCTATTAGAGACTGCCACAAATCTTCGTTACATAATCTTTGTATTTTTAGATGCGTGAGCGGTACAATAGTGCAATGAATCTATCTGATTTATTCGGGTACTCCACCAGGCGCGCAGGGCTACCGCGCAGGGCCCTAACGCCGCCGACTTTTTTTTTTTTTTTAAATAAAATACTTGTTAAAATTGCTTGCTAATTTATAGTTAAGATTGCAGGTTGTGTCTTAACTTTGATTCACTCTTTTTGACGTGATCACTTATGATAGGTATTAATCGAATTCATCCCAGCCCTAATCCGCAAAATTATGCAAGGAATTTGTCGATTTGACAATTTATTGTGATGATAGTCCTATAGATTCGTAAATTAATAAGGCGGGTAATATAAATATGTTGTATTGTAGATTGTGTGCACATTAATTACAGCATGCCTCACGACTTACCGAATATAGGTAGTTAAGTACCATTTAAAAAATATATATAAAATCGTAGTAGGTACCCTGTAGATTAGACGTGCCTAGTCACTTTTAAACTTTCCTCAAATTATCCAATTTAATGTTTTTTTTATTCTTATAGGTAAGTCAAACAAGAAATGCCAGTTTCATACTTACACATTAACAAATTTAACTTAATTAACTAATCATCCGTGAATATAGTCGGACGTAATGTATTATTTTTAACATAATTACTGCCTTGCGGCTAACAATTCCGGGTAATTCATTAACTACGATTTGATATTCAATTAATCTACCGCTATTCCGTAGGAGGCCTCTTCAGCGATTAGCGAATAATAATAACGCTATCTTTTCGATTCCAATTAGGTATTTATTACCAATTAAGGAGTGTATCAAATGATTAACGACATCAACGCCCTGGTGGTCTACGCTACGTAGACGCAAAAAGGAATAATTACTGCAATGACAAGATATCCAAAGTATAAGCTATTGTTTTTACAATTAGGTATTACTCCGATTACTTCAGACAGAGATGTCAGCACAATTAAAGTTTTAGAGGAATTATTTAATAATCAAGACTTGAAAAATATCGATTCAGAATTTACTCTCACGAAAACCGGTATGTGAAAAAATCAAATAGAAAATTAATAAAGATGCCGCGAATAGTGCTTATAGCGAATAGTCGAATACCGATTAATCGCCATTAACTTTGGCGCATAGTCGAATAACTCGCCATTATTATTCGATATAAATAAGGAATATAAAAATGATTTTTTATTGTTATTAAATAATAATGTCATATCACGTTTGTACCTACATAGTACTCTTGAACTTACCGATCATTTATTTGTTACAGTAACCAAATTTTTTTGTAAGGTTATGAGAAAAGAGTTAACATTTTCATATTATAATATTGGTAGTAATATTTCATTTATAAATGCTGGCAAAGTGGCAACCCCTTGTACCTATTTTACGGGGTTTTGTATAACCACACCGAATGTCGAATAATACTAGCTAGATATTGTTCGGTATTCGACGAATAACAAAAAAAAATTCGAGTACCTACTGCCGAATATCAAATAATGGCGAGTATTCGCGGCAACTCTAAAAATTACTTTATGCGGCATTGTATTAAATCGATATCTAATACATAAAAGAGTTTGCTTGTTTAATTAGCTGAACGGTCTAATCTCAGGAACTACGGATACGAATTGAAAAACTATTTTTGTGTTAAATATTCTGTTTATCGAAAAGACTATAGGCTAGATATAATCACGCTACATACATTACACATTTAATAAACAAATTCTCTTCTTTTTTGACTACAGAATTGTGACTAATTAATAATATATTGTAATTAATGTTTGTTTGCGTGTTTGTTTAATAAAATTAATTTTTATTTATGTTATTAATTTTAATTTTATTTTGTAATGACATTAATTATATTGGTTCATACTATTCGATTTAATTGTAATGGTATTTTTTAGTTTCATTATTGACATGATTATTGGCATGATCGTATGTATTAAATCTAATTAATTTGTATTTTAGTGCTAAGCTTATTGGCGTGTTGGACATTTCTGTAAGCCAATAAGTAAATTATTATTAATAAATGAATAAATAAATGAATTACCATACCATAGACGCGGGTGAAACCGCGAGCAAAGCTTGTGAGTGGATAAATTTAAAAATGATGAAACCCAGGAGTCTCGGGCAGCCCTGGAGACGCGGGGCGGCACGTGCGAGTTGGAGGGACGCCAGCGCGAAGGGACAGGTGTCCCCTCGCGCACACGCCGAGGTGAAGGTGACCCGCCCGCAGCGCAGTCCAAAGCTTACGCCCAACTATGATCATACAGCTTTGTTCATACACTAAGTACCTGCTCTTGCGTAGTCCAAGAAGTTACTTATTGTATTCCTAGAAGTATGCAAACATGCATGAACATAAAACTATCAAAATTAATTACTTACTTAAAAACCGAAATCTTAAAAAATATAAATACTTTAATATGTAGAATATTCATACTGATAATGAGTATGTGCCCTTTCTATTCTATTTCTTTCCTTACTACTGTTGTCGGACATTTTGGAAACCTATGGGTTTTTATTAACTCTTGTCAAATTTTAACATCGTATCATCGTAGTAACTTTAAAAAGGCACACAATTCTTGTAGAATTAATGTGACCGCTGCTGGACTATCGACAAAAAGGTGATACATATTGACAGTAACTTCCAGCAGTCACGCTTTGTATTGATAAAATTACCAGCTCTCAGCTTCGGTAATTTTAAATGGTTTAATAATATACCCTTGTAAATGTAAACTAAATCTTCCATTTTGCTTCTTAATACTGGCAACCTTATCTGGATTAGTTTATGTTCATAAACTTCGGACAAAGGCTTCTTTTGTTAGCTAATTAACAAAAGTAGGTATACTATAATAGATCTTCATTTGTCTACTTTAGTAGCATGCACGTCATTAAAAGTATTCCAACTTCAAGCGCCTTACCTATTGTGTAAACAATAGATATAGAATTTGTTATTTAATGATACTGACACAAGTTCTCATTCTTATGGGTCTGAGCTGCGAATTAAAAAAAAGAATATGTACCTACCTAGATGTTTTGTATGGGCTCTTATTAAAAAATCAGGACCCCTGGCTTGGAAAAGGCCACGTGAAACTACCCACATTGAAATTATATAATATGTATACCTAGGTAGGTATAGGTGGTACCTACGAAAAATATTAGATTAAGTACATATTAATTTATGTTGACGCCTGCTAACATTTTACTTAATTAGCACCACGGATTAGCACCTGATATTTCGGAATTTTTAGCTTTTCTTTACAGATTTACTTCGCAGCATTTAAAATCATTACATAATTTTGTAGCAACCTAGAGTTCAGCACAATACAGCTCGCAAGCGGTAGATAATCGGCCGATAAAAACTAGCTTTCAAATCTTTGAGCCGGTGCCAAGTTTAGTCTACAATTTATCTACAATGTGATTAGCTTAACAAAAGCCTGTTTTATTCTGAAACAATGCGACGGTAACCAACGCTAAAGCATTTCAACATATCTAAACCCGCCCCGTTCTAAGTACGGCGGGTCCGCTAAGATTTGTATTAAGTTTTTTTTTTTGTGTTTCGCTAGAATTATGAGTCACGACTGCAGAAAACACGGGTGGCAATCGACCTCACACGGTGTTTCCATTGGAACTGTTCCAATAGTGAAAGCTTTTTACAACAAACAATATTATATTGCTCGTATTCGCAAGGCTTCTCAGGTAACAACACGATTTCAATGCTCCCACTGCAGTGTCTTTATACAGGACCGATATAATCAACAAATGGACTGTATAAAAACATCAAGAATAAATATGGGTGTTTATGTGACACAGTGAGGTGTCTGTACGTACATAAGTATATTGAATAAATACGTACATGTTAGTAAATATTGCGGCTTGTTTTAAAAGAGAACAATGCGTAGGCCACACCGTTTGGTTGCCGCTACCGGCTTCGCCAAATCCCAAGCCTCAATGACCCACATTTCAATGTGAATTGAACTAGTGTTGTAAAATTTGTTTTTCAGCCGTTTCGGACATCCGGTCACCACTAATGCTTTTGGCATCGATTCTGCAGCTGACCTTCTGGATGTATGACGACTTTACGAGCGCGTTTGGATTTCTCTTGTGATGACATGTTAGTAAATATTATTAAATAATATCATCCAAATAACTAAAATATGAGTAGATAGGTATGTCGATGCCGTCATAAATTAACATCTGCACTTTTCCATAAAATTGTCTTTGTTTACATAACTTACTTTTAATGTGCTACAAGTACGTAATGCCAAATTTATCAATGATTATGTGTATGATAACTGTATGTTTGATGTTATAATAAATATCGCAAATGGATATTATCGCATTCAGCATGATTGTGCTCATTGTGAATTCTAAATAGTATTTTTTTATTGTCGATTATTTTCCCCGACTTTATTTTTTGCTGAATGTGGTTGAAGGGCATGCTGCCCCTTTGACTCTGCCTACTCCTTCGGGGATTATGGGCGTGATGTTATGTTTGTTTATGTTGTGACAATTTTCCAAAAATTGCATAATTTGCATTGCATAATTCCCATTTCCAATAGGAATTTTTATTATCATATTTTATTAAGTTTCCTGGGATGAACATGTCGGATCGAATAAATATTTACATTTTAAATCAAATTGAAACCTACATAGATCATAGACCTATTCTGGTTAGAATCTCAGACAAGACATGAGTGAAAACTCTGCTTCTGATGTAGTAAATAATAACAGGATCTACATATTATTTGATTTCTGTAGGGGAAGAAATATTTGGAGTTGGTGATCAGCGCCAGTGAAAAAAAGAAAATGTTTAAAGGGTATAATAATCTTCATAATTTATTTTCTCTTCATTCAATTTATCATACAATATGTAGGTATTCATATAAAACAATATTTTGTGTTAAATTCATAGAAATATATTATTTCTTTATCTTTATAAACTTACAAATTACTGTTAACATTTTGTCGAAACTTTTGTATAAAAATAATACAAATAGGATTGCGGGCCGTGTGCAAGGTAAAGAAACAAGTTTATTATGTGAGGGCAACGTTAGACACGGCCTGCGCCCCAGATATAACAATCTTCTTGTTAATTGGTATTATGTTACTTAACCTATAGAAGACAATGGTACAGAACCATTACTGTAGCACGTTAATGGTAACAAAAACAATATAAACATATTTAGCTTTAGTTTACAAAGCGTAGGCACTCGAGATTGCTACTTCATCCTAAAGGTAAACACTCGCACAAATAAATACGTACGTCTCGCAGTCACTCATCATCACGCAACACATCGGCCGCTCTATTGCGAAATGCTCTCTATTCGTTCACAAATAATATTACCAGGACGGCCTCACGTTACAAAAGTCGCGTCCTCTATAGTAAAGAGCACCGGGTCAGTTCTGAGAAAACATTTTACATACATCCATACCTATTGGGGAAAATACTTTGCGCAATACACGCTTTCTCTTTCATACAAGGCACACCAATCTCAGATTCAATCAGTTCAGCACTTATAACCTCAAACATAGCATAGCGAGTCGAAACGTTCCTTTTTACGAAGGCACTGAAACGCCAAATCTTTTTTAACCAAAAAAGTTAACCTTGTGCAACCAAAACGTGAACCGAAACGTCCGACAGTTGAACACATGGCCGCCATTCCGCGAGGGCGGCGCAGGCGGAATTTTAATTAGCAGAACATCCGCTCGTGACTTGGGTTTAATGCGCTGTTGTCAGTTTTACATTACAGCTATCTCTTTCGCACCGGCTGTCTCGTCTTTGCAAACTTTACCGAACGTTTTTCTTTGTTCACTACAAAAGCGTACAGTGATTGTCACTGCACATTGACTTGAATGAACTGATTAGCATTAAACGCTCGAGGAAAATATTAAACTTTGGGTAAATTGTGCAGAAATGAACAATGGAAATCCCCAATTCAGTGAGGCAAGAGCGGCAACATCGCTGAAACGGGAAATTCGCTGTAAAACTGGCAACGTCGCTTCAACCTCGTTCAGTCTACATACGAGTGACGTAGCAAGATTATCCTTTCTAGTTTCTACACTATTCTAAATGAGACAACGCAATACTGATACAAAGAAAACAACAGTTCTCCAACTTACAGTGGAAGCTAAAGCTTACGAAGTTGTGACTTGCGCTAAGTACATCCTCGCTACAGACTGTCAACAACAAACTCTGGGATTCAGTCATCGCGAGCGGCGGTTCCGCCATAACACATCACTGGCAACCTAATCTCTCAAACTTAACGATAAGTCCACAGCATTCACAATGTAGCGACTTCCACACCTTAACACTAGGGTCCATAATTAACTATATACACAGTAAAATTAACATCACAAATCGCTTTGTATGCTGCGTCCTGGCGGGCGCGACTAGTTTGGAATGTGGAGGAGGCGGGCGCGGCGCGATCAGAACTGCGCCTCGATGAGACAGCCGCCGTTGGCATGCTCCAGCACCTGCTGCTTGAGCCGGTGCACGTGGTCCTTAAGCTTCACGATCATCTGCGCCAGCTCCGCGTTCTCCCCCTTCAACACCTTCACCTTCTCCTCCAGCTTCGAGATGCGCTCCAGCTTCCGCCGCCGGCACTTGGAGGCGGCTACTCGATTCCTCTGTCGCTTCCTTTCCAATTTGATTTTCTCCTGCGTGTCCATGTCGATTGGCGAGAGGGGGGGCGAGCTGGCGGCGCTGGGCACCGTCTGCGGCTCGTCCTTGACGACGGGCGTGGGGTAGCGCTCCAGCGGGCGGTCGAGGTCGGCGTACACGCGCCGGCCCAGCGGCGCGACCGGCTCGCCGTGGTGCAGCTTGTCCAGCGCCTCCTCGAACGGCAGCGCGTACAGCTCCTGCTCCTTGGTGGGCGCCACCACGGGCGGGAACAGCCCCGCCGCGCCTGGCGTCGGCGTAGCCGACGTCACCAGCCCGTTCTGCATGATCAGCTTCTCGAGCTCGGGCGAGCCCAGCTTCAGCATGTGCATGTCGGGCGAGGACAGCACCGGTGCGTTGCCGAGCCGCGCGCGCTTCCCGCCTCGCAGGTCGCCCAGGTCCAGGGTGAGGGTCCGCTTCAGGTTTTCCACAGGTCCGCTGAGGGGCAGGTAGTGCTCATCGTACATTGTGGTCTCCATGCCGTGGCCGGAGTGCCGAACCATGTGTCTCCACTTAATGCTCCGGTATCACTAAACTCACAGCGCAAACTTCAAAACTTTCTCACGCGAGCGCGCACGTCTTCCTCCCTGAACGTTCCAATTGTTTCTAAACATTGGACAGAAACAGACACGGCTTTTATTCCATGACTCAGATAATCTATTTTTGGATATGACGCGATGTAGCGGCGCGCTGATTGGCTGCATATGGCGTGATATGCCAAGCCGCTACGCTGCGATTGGTTATCGCGCGGAGTGTGGCGCGAGGCCGCAGCGGGCTGTTTACGACTGCTATTACCGAGAATCGGCAGCACCCTTTCCACTGCCCAATCAACGACGTCTCGAGTATTAATTAATAACAGCGTTCGAATTTGTAAAGATAAGTGTACGTTAAATTTTTGAAAATTTTATTATACATTTTTGTAATTATTAACCGCTAGTAAATGCATGTATTGTCAAGTTTTACTGGAAATAAAGCTCCTTTTATTTTTTTATTTATTGAATATTTATAGTAAAAAATATAGGGCAGCTGATAAAAGTTTGAAACTTTTATTAACGTCAATTACCATTTTATCCAAAGCCTAAATAGTAGAAGATCCGAACCTAAGTCGATCTTCACCGAGCTGATAATAGAATGAAACATATTTTATAATAAATTTAGTATGTATATTAAAATGGGTAGGCTTAAAAAATCCTGAACTGACTATTTTAATATATTTTTTTAATTATTTTTAATTTAATGTTGCCTACGCACATAAAGAATCAGTTGCATTAAGCCACATAAAATTTACATATATTTTTCCTTTTTTTTGTAGTAGGGAAATCCGACATTTAATCTTCTTTAAAAATTTTCGCTGTCTTCTTTTGCGTCGCAGTTCTTCATGAAAATACTTTTTTATACTTTAAGCATGTCTGGTCAGTCACATACATTTTAGATTTCGTATAGACTTGACACAGACAGATGTCGCTACAGGCATCATTTAGACCGATTGAGAGATAAAACCGAATAAAAACGTTATTATTTCACTTAAAAAATATACTTTTTTATAAAATGAGTTACTTACGTCATTTTTTTGATAATTTAATAAATTTAGGTGAAAAACATGAATATAAAAAATTTTCTTCAGAAGCAAACCAAAATAATATTTGTTTTAAAACCATGAATTTTACACAGATGGCGTATTATTACTAAGAAACAACTAAACTGTGCTTGTAGCGGCATCTTGTATTATTCCTGACAAACAGACTAAACTTCAAATTACTCACCACTGTCGCTGTTCCTGCGCGAGTTATAACTTTTCAAGTATTCGCAGGGACCCTCTGTTGTACGTAGTATATTATAACTCTGTGCTTTAATTCAGGATATAATTTCTTTATTATCTTGATGTTGTAACATTTAATTATAAATATTTAGCCAACCCTTTTTTTATATTTTTCTAACTAAAATCATTATACAATATGTTTCATTCCTTTATTATTTATTTATTAATATTTGTTTTGGTTATTTGTGCATAAACTATATGATAGGTGAGTAAGATCCATAAATTGGATGAGTTGTCGTAATATTGGCAAGTATGACCAGTAGGTGCGCCCTGCAGGGGGGGCTCCGAATACTCCTGAGGTATCCCTGCCTGTCGTAGGAGGCGACTAAAAGGGCCTTTGGGGTCGTGGGGATTAGGGGAGGTGGTCCTCTGCCCTCAATCGTCCCCGGAGAAGCCGACTGCAGGTGTTACACCCGGTCCGTCAGGATAGGGTACACAGCTGTCTATGTGGTCGTGAAACACCACCCTAGGTGTTCTGGGGGAGAATACCACTCCCTCGAGATGGGCCGCCAGGCGGCAGCGCGCGCTACGTAGACTTTACGAGATGAATCCCGACAGTGGGGATCCCGTTGGTTTTGCGTTAGCGCCCGAAGAACGACAGCCTTGAGGTTTAGTCGGTAGGGTCTCCGGAGATTGCTACCGGTTTCGAGCCCGACTCACCCTTTTAGGTCCACCCAGGACTCTAACTGGATGGTGCGTAAGTAAGCATTCCTCAAGTAAAAAAAAAAAAAAAAAAAAAAAAAGTATGACCAGTAGGTAACAAAAACAAAACTCCAAAACTGTCTCCTCCTCCTTTTATCAATATTAAAGTTTGTCAGGAGTGATGTCGCTGACCAATCACAGTCAGAAAAGAAGCCAGATAAAAATTAAACCTAGGTACCTACTTAACTATTTTTTTAAAGTTGGCATGATTTTTCTAAAATCGCTTGAACAATGGAAACGTACAGCTGGGGCTCGGCTCGAAGGCGGGGTAGCCGTGCGGGGGAGGCGGGCGGGGCGGGCGGGAACGGGCAGCGCGCGCGAATGCGACAGATGATCTCTCCTCTCGCTCGCACATAAGATAACGCGACCAAATAGAAGGAAAATAAAGTGCACTTCTAAAATTCCTTCATTTACGAGGACCCATATTGTTTTATGTTATTGTTACGTTTGACCTTCAATTCCAAAGAAAATTTCGACCGATTTTGATGATGGACTTTATTTTTTAGTATTAGCATCTTTTGTACTGGGTTCAAGAGTTCAATTCAAAAATTTGATAAACATTGAACAGTTCAAACTGTTTAATAGATGGTATTGCATTAAATTGATCAGGTAGGTAGGTAGGTACCTACTTGATCAATTTAATGCAATTTGATTTATATCGTTCCCCATTCTGTCTGTGAATATAATACATACATACTTACCTATTTCCGAATAAAAAAAATGGAGGAGGCAAAGGTATAGGTACTAGGTCACATACCTATTACCTATACTTAATCGGGGGTTACTAATTGTAATTGTAGATACATCAGTTTGGTCTATGTGGTAATTTTAACGCCTAGCATCACATCGTAATCCTTCAAAAGGATAATGATTGTGATTACGATATAGGTATATTGTGACTTAGTGATTTTAAATTATATTGTATGTTTATATGTATAAGATTTAAAGTTTTTAAGCCGTTTCTCAATTAAGAGTGTTTCGTTAAGAACAATAAAATGCAGCTTTAATCTTTAGGATCTTACTTCCCACATAAATCCCTCATTAGAAAATTCTCAACTTTCTCAATTTTCACTTGTCACTGACTAATAATACGAATGAAACTATATTATTATGGTTTATAACTTGACCAGTGTATAATATATTGAGTTTATAATGATGTAGAAAGAAAGAAAAACATTTATTGACCAACACAATGTACCTAGGCAACGACCTAGCCACTTACCACTTCTGCATACATACCTACATAAATAACATCACGCCCGTAATTCCTGAAGGGGTAGGCAAAGTCGAAGGGGCAGCAAGCCCCTATAACCATATTCAGCCATAAATAAAACTGGGCAGGGTTAGATGGACAATTGTGAAAAAATAGTAACAAGTGGCTATCTCGTCGCCGACACACACACATACTCAAAACCCGATACTATTAGTCGCTTTTTACGACCTATGTAGGTACTAGGCAAGGAACACAGTTGGCGCATTCTTTCGTAAGTCCAAGACTAACATGGGACATTACTATGTATGTATTTAATTTTATTTCGTTAAAACCAGTATTATTTTTGGTTAAATTCAATTTAATTGCTACCTGCAGTTTTTTGAGTTAATCGCTACCTAGACCCTGCCTAACTCTTCGGGGATTGCGGCGTGATGGTATTATTTTATACTTATCATACTTGAGTGAGTATAGCATGTACATGTACACAGTATGTATTATGCAGAACTCGAAATAAAAACTTTTCGCAACTAAAAATAAGATAATACTTTAAAAAAAAAGTATGTATTATATACCAGCGCTCCTGCGGCGTTAGACGTCGCATTAGCATAATGCCCTCAGCATTATGCTACAGGGACCCAATTGGCGCCAATCTGTTATCTTTTTTCTTTTTTTTTTTACTGGTTTTCCTTTTTTGTACTTTTTTGTCCTGGTGTCAAATTTTGTTTTCCTGTGTATGTATTAACAATTGTGCGTCCAATAAATGTTATTTCTTTCTTTACCTCTGGCTACCCCCAAGCATCATTAGGTGGCGCACACTATCAGCGCACTCTTGCCCGCGTCCGTTATCGCGATGCCTCGCGTGGGATTTTCGTGTCAGTTACTGAATATTAAAATGTCCAGCCTTGTTTGCAATGTGGTTATCCATGACTTTCAAATATAACCCACCATTTTGTAAAATGTCTTGTTAACTACTCAGACATACGACCTGTCCCGGAATTACGTATTAACTAATAATACATTATTAAATTTGGATAATATTAAAATTCGTATTTATTAGCGTCAAAGAAACTTGATTGATATTTACATACATGGGGGCATGGCAACATTTTTCTATGTAACCTAGACATTCATCAGTAGTGTCGCCGAACTATCGATTGTTTGACTATCGATAGTTGACCTCGGAAATCATCTATAATATCGATAGGCCCATCGATAGTATCGATAGCTCAGTTTGGTAAAATAGTATCAGTATACTGCAATACTATCAATAGTATTGAAGCTCAATTTCAAATTACTATCAATAGTATCTGCAATGACTATTATAATAATAATTGATAATATCGATAGTATCGATATGTTTGCGCAGTCGATTTTCTGTCATCCGCTAGACAATTATTGTATTAGTAATACTATTGAGTAAAAGTTCACTATCGATGGTATAAAACTATCGATATCGATAATCTAAATATTGCAACAACTATCGATAGTGCATTCGATATTGAGCTTGGATAGTCTATCGATAGACTATCGATAGTGGACTATCGAACAGCAACACTATCAATCAGCCACCATTCTAATCACAGAATTCCAATTAACATGCAATTATGTCCCTAACGATGTCCAAGCCAAAATATACAGGTAAAAATCAGGGAAAATCATTTTGTATTTTAAGATAATAAATTGATAATATCATACGTATCAGCTCAATACTATTATTGGTAGATATTACGTTGGCAGACACCTAATTATTTATGAGAAGTGTTTTATCTACCTACTTAGGTATTAAAGTATCATGTCTCACCTACCTCAATCTACCCACAGAATTTTTATTTTTTTAGAATAAAAGTTTGATAGATATGTATGCTCAACTTAATTTGTGGTATACCATCCAATCAGTAGGTATTTAGCAAGAATTGCTCCAACACCCCTGTGGGAAAAAAAATTAGGATAGCTGCCAATTAATTCATTATTCGTGTAGTCAACCACACGGACTAGTAAAAAAAGAAAGACATCGCACTAGCTATCATACTACAGCGTGAAGCCTCCCTTAAGCATGTGTGAGTGAGATCCATAAGGATACCAGATATCGGTAATCTGTATTTTTTTTAAAATTAAATTTAACTTTTTGTGCGCTTATTCATGATGAGCATAAGTAAGTTGCGTGTCAAATTGGAGCTCCGTAGGTGCCTCAACGTACCGGGTTTACCTTGTCCTTCAATTTTACATAGGTAAGTAATCGCGATTTTGTCTGCATCAAGAACTACGCTATTAAATAAATTTCAGCAAATAAAGTGCGACTTTCTTTGGCTTCGAATACAGGTCCTACCTAGTTTGGCGTGGCCCTGGCGATCTTGTATCTTATGCTACTATTGTGATATATCCTCAAAAAACCTTTAAAGGCTAAATAAAAATAATAATAAATTCTCCAGACTGACACACCAATTCCCTAGTTCCAAGCTAAGCTTATGCTTGTACTATGGATACTAGGCGAACGGGTAGACATACTTAAATACGTTTATAAACATCCATGCCTCGAGTACAAATGTCCATGTTCATCACACGAAACATTTGCCCCTAGCAGGATTCGAACCCGTGACCCTTGGTTTCGTGACCAGGGTCTCTGACCACTCGACCAAAGGGCCAGTCAAAGTCAAATGTGGGAGTGAAGGCCTATTGGTTCACAAAAGTCTGCTCACCATCAGACCAACTGTAAGTAACTGGTACCTTGGTAGTATATAGAAGAATTATCTAGAACACGATTCGTGTAAACAGAATGATTACAGTAATATAGTACTATATTTTAAGCGGACGCTCCGCCCGAGTATACGTACACAATGTATGTAAAGTGAATAATTTCAAACAAGACTTGCTCTTATCTTATCGCCTCTGTGCAAAACTTTGAAGGACTGCGCATATCTTAACTGAGGCGGTATTTCTTTGAAAACCGTTTAAGTACCAATATGCACCACAGTATCAGTTAATAGTCGTAAACAGTTCACAAGATATATTTTACCTCATAATTATGAAGTGATTGATGTTTTATATTATATTTATAAAATATTTAACTCTACGTACATTTTGCTATAATCAATGCAAATACGCGTAACAGAGACTTAAAACGTTGTCTGCCTGTCCTGTCGTAGTATCTATATCAATATCATAAAAGGCAAGTGTGACCGTCTATCTGCTACGAGATCACGCTTAATAATCACTTAAAAGAGGAGTGTCTCTTAAAAGTACCTATCCTCAACACGAACATCAGAAAATCGACTTTTAAAGATTAGGAAGATCAGCTGTTCCATACTCAACTACTGGCTAGCTGGGTACTCGGTAACTACACAGGCCTCTACTTGTTTACTTCATCGTGTGTACGAAGCGGCGCTTGTCGTTAAACGCCTCTAAAAATAACGCGCAACGGTCAATGTTATTAATTGGCAGTTCTCCTAATTGTGAGTTTACAACATTTTACAACGTTCACAGCTAATGATATGCAAAATTGTGGTAAACACCTGAATGAACGAGTTGTGAATTCGTGGTGACGAAAGAATAGTTTTATTTGTTTACAGGAATTGCGTATACTAATAAATGCTTCATCAATGACTTAAGTCAAGCAACGCTCGATCAGGGCTAAGTATGGATGGGTAACCAAAAAAAAATATAGCAGATGACTACCGATTGCGTTTGCAATTCCATCGTCGAATGCCAATAAGTCAGGTTAGACGTCTAGATAGAAGCTGAGAACTGGTTACATTATCACAGTGAGTAGGTACCTACGGTACCTACCTACTAGAAGATTAAGTAGTAATTAATAAATATCGATAGATTTCTACCAACAAAATATTCTACATGGAAACTGCAATAGCGTTAATATAGCAAGTACATACCTAAATTAAAAAAAATATGTTAAAGTATGATAAATAAGCATTCCCTGGTTCCAAATTACGATATAAAAAATATATTGTCATTGTCTACGTAAGTCTACAGGTTAAAAACTAACAATTAGTATTCATATTACGTATTGTTAATAAAAACCTGATAAATAAAATATGCGAATGAAAGCGAGAAAAGCTAGTTAAACATACAAGTCGTTAAGCCTTGTAAGTAAAGAATCACCAAAGGAGGCGTGACTTACAAGTTCTGATAATGATAACCTGCCTTACAAGTACCTACGAGCTGTTGTATAAAATAAACATGATAATTTAATAGTCACAACATCAATTGAGCGGTAATACTACTTATTAACAATAGCATACATTTATTTTTTCTTTTTGCTGCCATGCATATGAAGACGCACTGATGGTCTGTTGAACATATTATCCGTACATTTGCATTGCTAAAAAATATTAAGTCCCATGTTGGTCTGGGACTAAAAAAAAGAATGTGCCAACTGTGGTTCTTGCCTAGCATGTTGTAAAAGGCGACTAATGGTATATCGGGTTTTGGATATGTGATTGTGTAGGTGACAAGCTAGCCACTTGCCACTACTTTTTCACAATTTTCCATCTAACCCAGCCCATTTTTATTTTTAGGCTGAATGTGGTAAAAGGGGTCAACTGCCCCTTTGACTCTGCCTACCCTTTCGGGGATGGGTGTGATATTATGTTATGTTAGGTATACTTTATATTTCAATCAATCAATTTATTATAATTTGCCAGTAAAACAAAGATTTTTGTAGAACCATTGTGTAGAACTATAATACAATACACTAAAGCATACTATCATTTTCGCGTTTATAATATTGGTAGTAATAAAATCTAAAATCAGTGTGATAAAACTTTTAACAATGTTATGCATATTTATGGTAAATTATGAATAAAAATGTTTCAAATAATAATATACTTAAATAGCCAAATAAAAGACTGATTGTAAAAAAAAATATATTTATTCACTCAGCTTAAAGCTATCTTATTGCATGCTTAATATTTACATTATATTGTACAAAAGACAACACGATTCATAGATCAATCATTGTATAAAATTATTTTTACTTATTTTACTACAATACATTTGAGGTAGCTTACATGGGGTCTTATCCCAAGAATTGTTCCTGATTACCCCTTAATGTTGGCTACAATATCTTCTACTATTTGCTTTCCATTTCTAGTATATTTGAAAGATGTCGAAACTAGCGTTTTTCATATTAACATTGATGCTATTTAAAGCGTTCTTTGCAAATACAGATTTTTTCTAGGTCTCTTTGTTTTGAGACTTGGACAGTTATCTTCGTCTGATATTATCTTGATAGTATTATTGACCATTGAAGCTTAATTTGTTAAGCACTATAACATGTTCATAACACATACGTAACATATTTCAAGGATTTAGAAAGCTCTAAATAATTAATTTTATATGTCTTGTCCCGACATTATAAGTCAATAGATTTAAATATCCACATATTACTTCTGTAATGTTTTTACTTAAGTGTCCTTTATTTTGAGTAATTTAAACTTAGTTGACAATTCCTGTAAATTTTGACGTCTAACCAGAATAATGGAAAGCAAATAGCCGAACCGCTACCCGTACCGGGCTCCACAACCAGCCAGTCTCAGCGCGGCTCACTTGACGGTGACGGAGATATCGTCGTAAGTCTTGTCATTCGGCATTTTATTTGTACTACATAAAATTTTACTAGACCGAAATCGAACTGTGAGCGGCATTATAGTAAGGATCGGCTCTTAAAATTAAGTTACAATCCCTGTCGATATTGACATGTAGACAAAGTAATGGAAAGCTAATAGCCGATGTACTACAGCGCCGACCCGGCTCCACAGGCAGCCTCAGCAGCTCACTTGACGGTGACGGACAGGATGCGGATGTCGTCGTAGGGCTTGTCGGTCTTGGGGTTGGTCTTGGCGCCGCCGATGCTCTGCACCACCTCCATGCCGCGCGTCACGCGCCCGAACACCGTGTGCTTGTTGTCTAGCCACGGCTGTCGATTATTGTAAACGATTATTTAGTTTGGTTGCAATTTATTTAAATTGTAATAGGGGAGCGGACTAAACAATTCTATTTAGTCCGTCAGTTACATATAGCATCACGCCCATAATTCCCGTGGTAGGCAGAGTCAAAGGGGTAGCAGGCCATTTTAACCACAACCAGCCGTCAGTTAAATTATAAGGAAAAAATTAGCTCATATTTTTTCATTTATTTGTCGAACAGACACTGGCGAAGATACAGCGGATTCAAATGGCGCGTGACGTCACTCGTAGGTAAAATTTTTACTAACAAGTGACGTCGCAAGCCCCTACTCCAAAACATTGATGCTCTTTATCTTTGTATTTTTTTGTTATCTTGATAAAGCAAAAAATATGTGTGTTGTATTTTAGTATAATCTAACTGGCGGACTAAATAGAATAATAGTTTTTTGACCCAGTATTGTCCCTTATTATTATAGACATCTATATTTCTGAACATTGCGCTGAAATTAAATGAATGAAATGAAATTATCTTTACTAAAACTTAAAAAAAGAAGCACTTATAAATCGAAAGAACAAGAATGTCCTATTTTTGAGACAATGCTAATAATTTTCATTTTATTTAATAGGTTATAGTGCTACGCCTTATGAACCTAGTTACTGTTTCTAAAGGCTTCTGGTGTAAATATATCTACATACAAATTCTGGTTTTTATACAGATCTTTCAAGATGATATTTCAATATGTTTTATCACTTATGAAAAATATAATAAATACTATATCAATCGATCTTCCACATATAACACATGCTTCATCTTCAAGCTCCTGTTACGTATTTTCATCGAACCCACCTGGTCCTTTGAGCCGGATAGATCACAAAATACACTCACCGTCGGCGCTAGCGTAATGAAGAACTGGCTGCCGTTGGTGTTGGGGCCGGCGTTGGCCATGCTCATGGTGTAGGGCCGGTCGTGCTTCAGGTGCGGCTTGAACTCGTCCGCGAACTCGCCGCCCCATATGCTCTCACCCCCTGTGCCGGTGCCTTTGACAAACGATACATGCATTACCAAGATCAGATATCAATATTGACATGTCTGTAGAGGTCACTGGATGACGTGTGCTTCAAACCAAGCACTTTCAGATACACCAAGTGTTACCGACGCGTGATCGTTCTAGTTTGTCTTTGTACTTATTATCGTTGTAATTGTAACTTGTCTTATGTTTAATAAAGTATCAGGTACGCGCGTGAGAGACCCTTGGGCTCCTGAGGTACATGAAGGAAGGGGGACGAACCTATTTGGCTGTTGCGGATGATTTTATTATTTTGTCATCTTGCCCGTTGATATACCGTTGCTACCATTACCTCAAGAAAGTTGTGGTTTTTTTATCTGCCGATTGACACACCAAAGATGAAATATCCAGGATGTGCTGTAACCTTTTGATGTAAATTGATAGCAGCTATCCAGCTGCTAGCGAATCTTGAATGATGGATTTCGTTCGGCGACTGTGCCTATCATGTTGTAAATGGCGAATGGTATATCGGGTTTTGGGAGAGTGATTTTGTAGGTGCCGAGCTAGCCACTTTTCACAGTTTTCCATCTTACCTAGCCCAATTGAATTTTTTGGCTGAATGTGGTTAAATGGGCTTGCTGTCCTTTTGACTCTGCCTATATCCTCCTCGGAGATTAAAGTCAAAGTCAAAGTCAAAATACTCTTTATTTATATAGGTTTGAAACAAACACATATAAATCGTCAATTCAACAGGAAAATCAACTAATAATATGATTACGGGGGCGATGTTATGTATGTATTGTGCCGGAGAACCAGACTTTATCACTCACCGGTGGGGTCGCCGGTCTGCACCATGAACCCCTTGATGACGCGGTGGAACACGTGCCCGTTGTAGTACCCGTTGCGCGCGTGCACGCAGAAGTTCTCGGCGGTCCGGGGCACGTCCTTGCCGAACAGCCGCACGTGGATGTCGCCCAGCGACGTGTGCAGGATCGCCTGCTCGTACAGGCGCTGCACTCCTGGAAGAGGTTAATGTAGAC
Organism: Glyphodes perspectalis; assembly: GCA_951394215.1. NCBI lineage: Eukaryota > Metazoa > Arthropoda > Insecta > Lepidoptera > Crambidae > Glyphodes > Glyphodes perspectalis. Next base: position 13,155,197 of record OX596217.1, read on the forward strand.
TTTTAACAGAAGTCTGAATACTGTTGAAAAGTGTTCTGACATAAACAAAAAGCGATTATACAGTCGATTTTATTATCATCGCGAACATCTCAACCTTTTAAAACGGATAAAGAATTCTGTTTTCTCATTAGATTTTGAATTTAAAACTCGATTTGAAAAATTCACAATTGTACGCTTTTTTAACATTAGAAATGATGTAAAGTATAAACTGGGGTAGTAAACCTTTTTTGTACACAAAACTTATGATATAATGATGAATGAAAATATTAAAAGGACGTACGAAAAGCATTTCATTCATACTTTTTATTGAACTACAGGGATTACAATCCAGCTGCATTTTTTTCGGGATCCAGTAAAGCAGTAAGCTAAAATCATGCTGGACCTAGCTGGATTGCTAGATGCATTCCAATCTCTATAGTAGGGATAGAAATCCAGCGGCAATGAACTAGCACATGTCGTAGAATGAAAGAAATGGTTATGTGGGACTCCCAGGGACCTCGGCATCAGGAAACCCCTTCTCATGGCCGGGGTATACCCACTAAAACTCCGGGATGCATCCTCCACCGACTGAGGCTTCGCGGTTGCCTCTAAGGAATCTTCCGCTAGGCCTCAGCGTCAACCCGCTATCGGGCGCTTGCGCCAAGAGTGGAGACGACTAGATGCATACAGTCGTCTTCCCAGTCGGGTATGTCCGTTAAGCGCGAGTCAGAGTCCCCGACCAGCTGGACCCACCAGGAGAGACGTGCTAGGACACCCAGCACGTCTCTGCACCTCCGCCCAGGAATCAGATGCCGTTCGACGCGACCGGCGTCGTGGGCCCACTCTCGCGCTGTGACCATCCCGCACACCTAAATTGTGCTAGGCCTGCTGGATTTCTGGATCCAGCATTGCAATCCCTAACCACAACCCTTTTAACCCTTACCTTGTCCTTCAGTAGCGGATATAATGTCCTCCTTAGAAGGCTTCTCGTTGAAGATGTCCCGGTCGGCGTCGGGGCTCTTGACGTCGTCGGGGCTGCGCCGCGAGAACATGTAGAAGCGGTTCTTCTTGTACGCCGTGCAGAAGAGCGTCGGGTCCGTCTTCACGTTCAGCAGGGTGGGGTTCTCGGACCCCTCCATCTCTAGGGTGGTCGCCACCTTGGACTGATTCGTTCGGCCCTGGGAATTAAAATTAACAGATACTATTATAGCCACCTCTCATTAAATAAAGTTGTTTTGGTACTAAAAAATACTGTTGTTTCTTTATCTTTAACACATGTCAACAATATTTAACTTTTCTGTTATAAACATTTTTCCATAATGTCACATTTGTTAGTTATTTGACTACAAACATTCAAAAATTAGTTATTTAAGCGATAAGCATAAAAATTATTAAAACATAAACATAATATATGTGATTGATGTGATAAAAACTAAGTATACCTGAAAGAGCGCCAAGTGCAGCGGTCGCAGGTTCTCCGGCTTGCCCAGCATGGCGACGCAGCGGTTGGTGACCAGGTTGACGACCTTCACGCCCAGCATGGTGGCGTACACCACGAAGTGTCCGCTCGCGTCGAACAAGATGTTGGCGAGGTGCACCGAGTCGGATTTCTCCAGGTCGCGCTCGGCTGCCATCCTGAATAGAAATGCCACATGGAATTCTTAGTAATATTATACATGCAAAAATCACTACACACTCTGTCACATACCACACACACACACACACGCGCATGCGCACGCACGCACACACACACACACACACACACACACACACACACACACACACACACACACACACACACACACACACACACACACACACACACACACACACACACACACACACACACACACACACACACACACACACACACACACACACACACACACACATACACTGTCTGCATCTGCAGCATCTTAATTTTCAATTTAATGAATTTAAATAACAATGAAATTTAAAATTTTAACTTTCATAAAGTACTTATGCTATGTTTTCTCCTGCGGAGTGTACAATAGTTCGCTTATTGCAGGCAAAAATTAGTTTATTGCATAAGTTGCAACAAGTTAAACTTAGATAATATACAATTGCAAAACTGCAAAGTTCACTCCTCTTTTTTTATTTAAAGCGAAATAGCAGGCTCGGCGTTGAACAATGATTGGTATGAATCGCCATAAACAAATAAGCGTCACCTCCTGCCGAACTCCATGTTGGGCAGCTGCTGCGTCTGGTGCTGCAGGTCCTGGAAGCGCTGCAGGCTCTCGTCCAGCACCTTGTGCAGCTTGCCCGACAGGAAGTGGAACACGCGCACCTGACAAACGTGACAACCGTCGCAAATTAAGCTAATTAGCAGCAATTACAGTCCATTTTATGTAAGATGAGTTCCGCGACTTTCATTACTTTTATTGCAAAGTGATGACTTGTGGGATTTCCTCAAATAAAAAAAATAAATATACTATAAAGGTTAAGATATAGAAAGATACTATTGTAGACTTCATTAATTTTTACCTTTCTGTCCAAACCAATCGACGCCATCTTCTTTCCGTCCGGCGAGAAAGCAAGAGCAGTGGGGTATGTCTTATTCTTAACAAAATCAAACAGGTCTGTATCCAGTTTAGACTCAAAATTGACTACTCTTGGAAATTTGTACTCATGTCTTGGGCCAGTCCAATACTCTATTATTCCAGCTTTGTCTACAGACACTGCGGTTTCAAACACTGGATTGTATTTGATAGTAGCTACTGTGCTCTGATGTAGCGTCTCAAACGTATGCAGCGGTGCTCCTGACGCTTGTGTTCCATCAAATATGTGTATTCTGTTGCTGCCTTTCTCTGATCTAAAATAAAATACAGATTATTTCAAGTTCAATTTGTAAAATAAAATAAAATATTTTCCTAAATACAACCCTGAAGTAATATCATTAAATTATGTTAAGGAATATACCTTTTGGACAGATTATAATGTAGGAACATTTTAAGAGGTCCTATAATATAAAAATACATAACAAAAACTTACACTGCCAGTGCTGATATGGGGTCCCCAGCAGAATGAACCCACTCAGTACAGTAAGGTTCAAATTCTATTGAGATCATGTTGATCATATCTGTAAAACAAAAACTGGAAATGTTAATATAAAGGTGCCATTTCAATGCTTTCAATCACTTTAATTGCATACAATAGACAAAATGCAGGTTGTGTTTAAAAAAAATGTGTTTGTGATTTCTGTAATAAACAAGCTAGCTGCAAATGTTTTATTTTTAGCTAATAAAGGTTTAAGGAATTTACTGCTCTTTGGACTCGTCTTGCCCTTTCAAGGATTAGGGTGTGATGAATCGTAATACTAGTACAATACTATTATGCTATAAAAACATACTAGCTTAAACCAATTATATACATACCAAAATTAACAACGTCAAACACTTTAACAGTCTTCTCCTGTGACGCAGTGCACAGCAGAGTGCCCGTGCTATTGGCAGACATGTGTGCGATGGGCGCTAGGTGACACCGAAAGTGCTTCACAAACTCTATGCCCTCTTCCTAAATAAAAGGATCATGAAACAAAACATCAGAATTATTGGAGTAGTATATAATGTAGTATATCTTTGTCATCAAATGTAGTATATCTTTGTTTCTGATACAATCAGACTTTAATAAAAATAATTTGATCAAGTCTATTGTGCTCTAATGCCCGAATTTATAAAAATATAATAAATATATGAGGGAGTTATATGGGAAACTAGCTGACCTGGCGAACTTCGTAACGCCCCATTCTCGGAATTTCAATACCTATTTTTTATATATCCGTGCAACTTTTTTAATTTTTCTTTCATAAGAGCCTTTACCTGGCAATAACAAACAGAACTAAAAAGAATTTGCGAAATCGGTTCAGCTGTTCTCGAGATTTGCGCTTAGCAACACATTCAGCGATAAATTTTTATTTTATAAATAGATGAACTTTCAGAAATGAATATTGCTGCTTCTTTGGTTCTGCTTGCTCCTTCCAGGATTATGAGCGTGATGTTAAGTTTATATGTATGAATTACAAATGAAATAACCTCTATCTACTTAGTGTAATAAAATTATATAGTTACCTGTTTTTTCCAAAACTTAAGATGCCCATCTTGACTGGCGGTAACAACAAAATCGGTCTTTGTTACAATAAGATAAGTAACTACATCTCGATGCATGTAACTGCGCTCGTACGTCTCCGAGTTAGGCAGATTTTCGATGTACAAAGATTCAAATTCCAAAACTGTAATAATAAACATTACAATAATGTCTTCATTATTAAATGTTACAAGGAAAAATATATCTTTAGGTTCTAAGTTAACATTGGGCCCTTTAATTTAATATTGTCAGTAATTTGCAGTAATAATAGTTTAATTGTATAACCTTTTCTTTTCTTGGGTTTTGGTTTTGCCGCCTCAGAAGGCATTGGCCCAATCCACCCTTCACCATCGTCAGCGTCTTCTGTATTATCCTCACTTGCACTTCTCTTCTCTGCAGACATTTTGTTATTTATGGCTTTATCAATAAGCAATTAAATAAATTCAAAATATTTAAACACTGCTCTGTGCAAATCGCAATCCGTAAATCATAACTGAACGAATGCAAACTAATCTAAAAGGATAATAGCTTGAAGGATTTCTGCACAAAACGATACTCTTTGAATCGTTTGGTTAATAATCATAATGTTTTCAATGAAATAAATTTTGTAGTAAACAAACCGCTTATTTTCTATTGGTTCATTGTTGGACAACTCACATTATTGGTTGCTAGCCTGTTGGTATTGGCTTATTTGAAGATACCATAGACTAATAAAAATCGTTCTCATCGCACGAAACTGAAATTATAAAACAAAAATGTATTTTTAAATTAAGTAATTACAGCTTAATTAAATCATAAATAGGTAAATAATACCTAATATTACAAACATTTTACGTTTTTCCAACTTTTTCACAGGTTTCTCTTTGTTTAACATAATGAAGAGTCACGTTTGAAAACTTTTTAATAGCTCCCTCTATGCTCAACATGTCTTTTACGAATTCGTAGTGATGGTGGATGGCTTCCTTGCAAACCAAGCATCATAAATTACAGCTAATTTGTTAATTTTGCTGAAATTTTGGTCGTCTAACGATCAAAGTAATAGTGATTTAAGTGCTCAAAAAGTTTCACAACTAATCGGTAAGTGAAAAGTGAAAAATTCACAGTGAAAACGCGCGCTACCGGTGCCCTACACGTGGTTTGGGTACTATACCGCGTACTTACGTTGCCAAGTGTGTTTTCATAGATTTATTGGCTAATTTAACCACGACGTATATTCATAATACTATTTAAAGTGCATTCTCATTAATTTTAAGTTAACGCGTTGCATTTAGGTTGTTTATTCGGTGTGTTAGTTTGACAACCGTCGAGGCATTTCTGACAAGCTGTTGAGGTAAATTATTAAAAAATGTATTGGTTCAGCAAAAGCATTTTACACGTATAAATGCCTTAGGGCCTGCTCTAAACCCAACTGTACAAATTCCACTCGTTCCTGAGTGATGATGTGTCGAAAGTGTAATATGCCCTGTTCGTTGGGTTTTCTCTTTTTTCTCATGCACATAAAGACAATGACGCATCTCTGTACTGTAAAGTATTTGTGTGAAAGTTAATAGGCAGCTATAGCTTGTGCCCGAGTCTTAAGCTACAGGCATGCACGATTCTAACCTGTTTCCGCTCTTTGGTTACTTATTTATAATTGAAATCCAAGTATAATTTTAGGGCCCAGTAGGTACATAAATGAAAACTAGTTTGTAACAAATAGTGACACTCGATAAATCAGACGTTATCAACACCCACTCGCCCTATATCTCCAACTTTATTAGTGGAAAATAGCATGAGAGGGTAGTCATGTCCAAACTTTCACTTATTTGACATCACAGAGAAATGCATAGTAAACAAATATGTGTTCTTGTTATATCCATTATATCCATTAATGATTCATTGGTTTGGTCCATGTTGGTTCGCTGACATAGGTTATGTCAAACTGGCCTGATATTTTATTTTTCAGTTGTATAATATGATTTCATCATAAGCATAATCAGCATATAAGTAAAATCTATAAGATTTGTTGATTGACATGAAATTAGTATAACTACATACATACAAATTATCATGCCCATAGTCCCCAAAGAAGTAGGCAGAGTCAAAGAGGCAGCTCGCACCCTTAACATCAATCAGGCAAAAAATAAAACTGTATTAAAAAAAATTGTAGTAAAAACAATTTACTAACTTCACAGAAGGCTAGTGACACTATTATTCTTATAATTTCCCCTTTGAATCACTGCTTATCTCGGCACATTAAAGAGGAAAACAACCAATTAATTGTCATGTACATTGGGTCAGAAGTAAACATTTTTTTATCTGCTGTTGTCCACATTATTAGTGTGCTGTGAACAGATTTATCTGCCCTTCAAGTGCACTTTATATTTTTATCCATGATGAAATTTTGTTCAGTTCCTTTTAAATATATGTTGAGAGGAAGAGGACGTTTTTTGATTTGGTATTGTAATCCTCTTTACAATCATGGTGGTTAATCTTTCTGTTAGATTATTGACTATATAAGAAAAAGTTGGTTATAATCAGCTTGTTCTGAGTCATCTTTAGGTAACATTATCTCAACTGGCACTTAATAAAATGATTTTGAGTATTAAAAAAACAATTAGCATTTGGTAATAACTGTTTTTTTATTTTTTTAGGGATTTCAATAAAATAATGCTATTATGATTGCAGTTGCAACAATAAATGTTCACTGTATTTTTTTTTTTAAGAGATTTATCTAAGAAAATTAAATAATGTTTGATACTTGTATTATGTATGACATAATTATAATGTAATTATCCATATCCAGGCTTACAATATATCTGATTATTTTGAACTTGATTCATTGGTAGTAAGAACAATGTTTAGTAGGTTCAAAGACCTTCAATAAAACTTCAAACTTAAAATATTCAACCAGAACTTAACTGTTCTTTGTATGAAAATATATACAGCAGTCACTTCCAATCATCCACTTTCTATGAATTTTAAGTTTGAGAATTCTTTGTCGCATCGGTTATGCTAACATAGTCTTGTGGAACAATTTAACTTGCAATATTTAGTTCATAATTTTTTATGGTAATAGAATGTTGGTTGACATGTTTATATAAAAAAAAGATATGGCTAAAATACACTATCTCAAGGCTGTATTTTCATGCCTATGGTCATGGCCAACTAGATCTGAGATTTGTTTTATGTTTTGTGAAAAGTATTGTGGTCTTTTTATATTTTTCTTTTATATTTATTGTAATATTTACTGAAAAGAAAGTAAGTATCCTTAGTTATGATTCATAATAAAAATTCTTATTTCCTAAATTTTAGATTTAGTTGCTTTTAAGAAACAACAACAATATTTAAATTAAAAATATCAATAAATCTTCTGTAACTACTACTTGAACTAACTCTTACCTGGATTCTGACTGAGTAGGTAAGGTAGGTATTTGAAAAACTAGTCAGGTATTTAAGGTATTAAATGAAAACTACAATTCATGGAGTCATTCATATAATTTCTGTAATTATTGTGCAACCATCATTTGTTTGTTTATGTATTTTTCACGGACTAGTAAAAAAGAAGGACTCCGCACTGTCATACTTACAGTGTTAAGCCACCCTTATGCATGTGTGGGTGAGACTTAGGGATACCAGATATCGGAAATTTGGAACTCTTATGTCAATGTGTGATGTTAGTTGCGTGTCAAGTTGGAGCTTCACAGGTGCCTAAACGTCTAGTTAGTGGCGCGGAGTCGTTCTTTGTTAACTAGTCCGTAATATTTCTTAACACTATCTACAGCAGTCTCTTTTGATCTAATTGTATGTAGTGGTATTGGCCGGCGCGCGCATGTCAATTGAAGTAATCGTACGCAATTCGCCATGATCTTGGCGCCTGCGCACTCGTTATCGTGCGGGTCGCGGCGCGCGTCATCGGGATCGCGAGATGACTACTTACTCTACATACGATACAGTCTTGAGACGTATTAATGTTGATTACACTTGCGTTTCACCAAAGGACCCTTACTGAATGCGACAATTCGTTTATATTGCAGTCTAGTTTTGACACTTTGCCTTTTCCAGCATTGAATTTTTTCCATGCTTTTCAAGACGTTTTATTCATAATGTTTTCACTTAAGTTCTAGAAAGGAACAGCAAAGTAAACTGGAACATTCCGCATCGGGAGTATTTAGCAGTTAATTTTTTTGCCGATGATAAGTATATTATCCATCCGTATACAAAATGTTCCGCTAATTACTTTTTAATGAGAACGGCTAAGGTTGTGCTCACTACCGGACAAAGGCCTCCCTGACCATGTTAGGCATGCAAGGCTAAAGTGAACACTGTCCGGGTAAGAATGCGTTATCGCAAGATATATCGTGGAAGCACCTCTTGAGATCGCGCTGTTGTATAAAAAAATAATCTACGATAAGCCGAACTGGATCATCTGTCCTGCTCACGTGAATGACGCCTCGGGCGCGCGAGAGTAGTCGGGGGTAATGACCGCAAACTTGATTTGTGTCGCGCATACGTTATCGTTACAAGGTCATGAACAAAACTTTGTCAGTGGGTTAACAATGATTCTCTTTCTGATATTTTTACGGCCAGATACGATGCTTTCATTGGCGTATTTCCAAACAGTAAACCACCGACCGAAAGTAGGTCTTCTTTTCTGTTTGAAATTGGGAATGACATTCGGCTGCGACCGATGTCTTTGCCTAAATTGAAACCTAAAAAAACTTGTATAATTCCGTCTGAGAAAATACTCATTATAGCACGTATTAAAACATCATTTTTGCAACGTATGCAAGGACCTGTTATGCCTACAACTGAATTTCCAATGCATTGGACTTTAACTCGTTAACATTATGATGACATTAATACATGTATTATACAAGCGACTCGTTAGCTCTACACACGGTCCATACATTGTCTACTTAGCTGCGAGCAACGAAACGCCGTGACCAGTCGGTCAGGTTACCGCCAATCTACATTTTAATTGAGGCGCGCCCTGAAAATGACCTTTATTTTGCACCTGCGTGTTTTAAGCGGCTCGTTCACCGGTAAAAATAGTATGCAACTTATATAGGTTTGCTTATTTAACAGTAGATACAAAAAATAAGTAAGACTTGTCAATAATACGTGTTACTTTATCCTAAGACTAGCTGTACCCGCGGTTACACCTGCGTGTATGGTTAATGTGTCGTAGCGTGATGTTATATAGCTTTCCTCGATAAATGGATTAGCCAACACAAAAATATATTTTCAATTCGGACAAGCAGTTTCTGGGAATAGCGCATTCAATCAAACAAACTCTTCAGCTTTATAAGTAAAGATTCGATTCTTCGTCTGTTGCAGCAATGAGTTCCAGCGTATGCTACAAGTGCAACCGGACAGGGCACTTCGCCCGCGAGTGCACCCAGGTCGGCGTGGCCCCGCGCGACTCTGGCTTCAACCGCCAGCGCGAGAAGTGCTTCAAATGCAACCGCACCGGCCACTTCGCCAGGGACTGCAAGGAAGAAGCCGACCGTTGCTACAGGTTACTTACACTCCATATACACTAGGGATGACAAACATTAAAACAGCTGTACTACGATGAAGTAACTGGTAAGGAAGTTAAACTAGCTGGGTCAACGCCGGATCGTCTTGGTGGTTTGCGCAAGCGAACCCACGGCGACTCATTGAGCCGCGGAGAGTGCACCCCTGCGCTGTACCGCAGTTACATAACACGGTAACATATAGCAACAATAAATAACATTTAAGTAGTTGTTGAGTGTTGTTTCCCAACACATTTGGAAAGTGACCCACAAAGTGATAAGAGTATAGAGGCAACATTACTTACAAAGTAATAACAATCTTCCTTCTAGTTGCTGTGTAATGATTGAGCGATAAAAAGTGTCGTAGGTGTCAAATTAATTTCACAGAAGTGCCCGCTTACTCGATCTGATGCCGATATAATGATAGCTTAGTTGAGATTCTTATTGCCGACCCGTAGAATAATTTTAATACGATTATAAAACTAAAGCCGTTTTTTGTACTTTTGAGCATGTACGAAACATGTTGTACATTAAAATTTTTGTTTTATTTTTCTGGTATAAATATAACTATAGAATAGATGAAGATATGAAAATGCAGAAAAGAGGTTTGGTTCCATAAACACCTTATATATGGGTATGTCAAAAAGATGTTTGTATATCGCTAACAAGTTTTTAGGACACTTTGGTTTACTTACAAAACTGGTGTCATTTACCAATAAGTATTTAATATTGAATGGACTATGGACAGGATGCAATAAACAATATGTAAATTTTTTCTAGATACATTTTATATCAACACAATTTTTTTTTTTTTTTAACTTCATTGGTTGTTTACAATACGTGTATTCATTGTGTTATGATGAGATATTTAGTTTTAAAATCAATTAGACTATTTTGTAAGACAATATTTATCAGAGAAAAGCTCCCGTACTAAGCCATTAGTATTTGCATCTCTATTGTAATAAATGAAAGAGATTGATATATAAGTGCAATAAAAACTTTACATAAGTCGAGACAACCTATTAGATAGAGAGCCAAGTTCCCATTGGGCCGCCGCCCTTAGCACTTAGCATGTTTAAATAGAATTCCCCATATATCATGCAGGTTAACTCAAACCGTTAAGGTTATATTTTTCCTGAAGTTTGTTGAACTAGTTTATTTATCTATTCGATAACAGTATTGCTTGACGTGATTGTAATTTTAAAATTTGTTCGACCAATGTTCGAGAAATACGCTATCAATAGATAAACTATATGTTGGAAATATCACTGCAACCGGGCATTGTTGTTGACCTTAGAACAACCCATGGCGTTGCAGTGCGAGTCGCTCCATCCATTTGTATTGAGGGCAATGCTCTCGTTTAGCCAATTGTCACTACTTTTTCACAATTTTCCATCTAACCCAGTCCAGTTTTGCTTTTGACTGAATGTGGTTAAAAGGACCTGCTGTCCCTTGGACTATGCCTACCCCTTCGGGGATTATGGGCGTGATGTTATGATTGATGATTAGTGCAATGCTCTACCGAAGGAGGACGTTGTTAGGCCAAAATTGTATCATACTAGATTGTACCTGCGACTACGTCCGTGTAGAATTCGATGTGTTACAGAAAGAAAATAAGGACCTGTACAATTTTTCCGGAGTGAAAAGCAGTAACCTATATCCTTTCTAAGGCTTCCAATTTTTGGCGTATCAAATTTACCATCGCATTAAGCTGTCTAAGCATGAAAATGTAACAAAGTTTGTGTATTCATCATAATATTATTAAGTTAGGTACAAGCATATTACGCACACCGATCCCAGCCTGCGTAGAACTAGTCGAATTAAATGTACGCGGCACTTTACGCTTTATCCACCATGGCCTCGGGGCGCAAGGCCGCTCGCGGCGTCATGTTCGATCCACTCTTCTATTGAACTTGGCGGGCTACCTTGACCTTACGCTTAATCCTATAAGCGGAGGCTATCTACACTGTATGTGCAGGCCGATTTCGTATCGGCCACATTCAATGCCAAATTAATTGCCACAATGTCTTGCGCGCATTTTGTTATCGCAGACGCAGCTCTGTATCTAGAATGTTTCGTTGACAATGTCTGAGACTTAACGTTGAAAAAAAAACTAAGATTTTCCCGCGGCTCCGCCTGCGTAGCATTCAGTCTCGGTCATAGTCCCACGCCCTGGATCTATGATGCTTTTTCAGGATAAAAAGGAACTTAAAATGGATGGAAACGGGGTTATTTAGGAAAGAAACGATTGTAAGTACTGATATTTTTCAACTGACTTTTTTAAAAATCAGTCGGGAGTCTAGTAATGGTCTATTATTTAATGTATTTTTTTTTCAACTTCTGATGAAGTTTTTATATAATATACCTACTCGTGTTTATGTAGTAGTTTCTCTAATCACACCAACACTGTTTTTTTTTTATCTTAAAATTCAATTTATATTTTAATTTAGGCGTCGATTTTTTGCGCTCTGTATGCCTACCTCACCAAACGACCGGGGGCACCTTCACAGTCAATTTATACAATTGCGTCACCGAACTGTATTTATCCACATTAAGAGTGAATTAAAACGACAAGTTTAGTGCATGTGATTAAAGGTGATCTTTAATTGAAGCGTTAATGGTTAAGGTATTTTTATGGGGTGGTATGAAGCCTTTATATGGGTTTGAACAATTTAATTTTGTTAAATAATCCTTTAGCCTACAGTTTTTTTAGAAATGCTACTAGATATAACTTTATTTTCTGGATATAATTTATTCGAAACAACAATGAAGATGCATTTTCATCATCATTTTAAATTGTTAACATCATAAACACATATGTATAAGACGTTCATCTAGATTTTCGAATTTCTATGAAATTAAATTGTAAATTCAGTTGAGTATAGTATAAATTATTGAAGACACAAACTAAACATATAGATACATACACACATTTGTACATTGTATCGGGTATTTTAACCAAAATGCGGGCTAATATTGCGGACAATCCATTTAGACAGGTCATCACTAGCATGTATGTAGATTGTACATAATAATGGTTAATAAGATGTGTCGTGTTTGCGCAGATGTAACGGCACGGGGCACATAGCGCGCGAGTGCGCGCAGAGCCCGGACGAGCCGTCGTGCTACAACTGCAACAAGACGGGGCACATCGCGCGCAACTGTCCCGAGGGCGGGCGCGACAGCGCGGGCCAGACGTGCTACAACTGCAACAAGGCCGGCCACATCTCGCGCAACTGCCCCGACGGCACCAAGACCTGCTACGTGTGCGGCAAGCCCGGACACATCTCGCGCGACTGCGACGACAACGAGCGGAACTAACACACGCCTCCCAACTAACTATATATTTAAATACTATGTATATTATGATGCCACGCACGGACGATAAGCAAAGGACGCGATACGCGACACTAGATCGTAAGACCACACGACTGTATGAAATTAATGCAACGGAATTAAAACAGACGCAGCAGTGTACTCTCGATGCAGACTGAGGAGTATGATTTTAAAATGTTGACTTGTAAATAGGTCTCCCGCCGCGCGGGCGCCGCTCGCGATAGGTTAATGTTGTTCTTGCACGGTGAACGAGTTATTGTGTTTTTAAATCATTTAATAATCATGATTGAACTATTGATGAGGTAGCGTTACAGTTTTAGCATTACAGAGTATATATTTAATATATTTTGTACAGATTTTTTTGTCAAAAGATAAATTGGATGCTGGCGTACCATGAGTTTTCAATGGAGGAGGAGGCCCCGGTGTTCCCGTACCCTAGTGGACTCTCTTGTTCGTCTCGTTATACAGTATTTGTTGTTCTTACGCGATCGTTCTGCGGTCCGACGAGTCTCAAACTTCATCATAATATCACTATCGGTGATTTATTTATTTTACTGATCAATTCCTTTGTTTATGTGATCCTGCTAACTTGTGGAGAATTCAGTGGTTAATTAGAATTTCATCAATCAGAATATTTTTTATTTTGTTATCCCTATCAATGTGTCTGTGTTCAGTACATTTGAATGTATAAAGTTACTTGGCTTACTCAGTGGGAGATAATAAAAATCTTGCCTTATTATTTCAAGTTTCCATTTTGCCCCAGACTCGTATTTACCACCTTTTAAATAGGATAATTATAATATTTCGAGGACACAAAGTTTATCTCCCGATATTGAAACAGAACTGAGAAACGAGTTTATGACAGAACAAGAGGGCAAACCTTTCCCTTCACACCACACCACACCCATTCATAATTTTCCAAGACCCGATTGGCTATTTCGTAGTTGTTGTGGTGGCTTGAGCTGTATTGTGGGTTCGATTCCCGCGTCACCTAAAGTGAAGCTGGGTGGTTTTGAAGAAGTTTATGAGGAGGAATACCTGGTAGCCCTAATCGTATAAAAGCAGGTCAAACAATCTGAAGTTCATCTGCAAAGCGGATTAAAATAAATATAAAAAATAAGACCTGAATACCTACCTATGGATATTATCTTCATTGTGACTGCGGCATGAATTACCAGAAGACACTTCATGGAGACAAATGGTGGGTATGAAATCGGTAAGTAGATAAAATATTAAGCAGATAAAAATATGGAAGGAAGAGGAAGCTTTCCATAAAATTGTTAGTATTCCAGGGACATCGATGCTATTGTATGAATACTCTAATCAATAGTACTCGTGTAAGTCTATCTTTATAGCTTCCTCGAGTGGGGTGCGTAGTTAGCGAGTTTTCGTTGTTAAAAATGATTAATTTCGTCAATTTTGACATACCTTTCAAATGTTCGCTGGTCTATTTAGTAAAGGAACCTATCAATAATATTGTATTCAGCCCCCCCCCCCTCCCCTGGACCAAAAAATATTGTATTGACCCCCCTGATTCATAAAAATATTGCATTGCCCCGGTGCCCCTGGATCAAAAGCTGCGTATGCCCATGAGCAGACATGGCGGCGTGGGAAGCATACTTTGAGGTTATGTTAGCTCATGACTTTTTAAATAAATGTTCATTTGTATACTAAAAAGAAGTAGAAATATACAACGAATACAAAAATTAACTAACAAATAATCATAACTATTAAAAAATTTTGTAATTAACAATACCGATTAATATAGAAATATAATAATCGGACACTATTTTAATTTAATCGATTATTCCACCATAGACAAGACAGTTGTATACAAACTAATACCGGTATTTTGACGTCACTCAAGCCGGGCGTGGTGCGGCTGCGCAAAGATACAAGCAAAGCTTTTTCTGAATGAAGTGAGTAATAGAATGGCGTTAACGTTTTTGTTTATTTGAGTAGATTAACTTATTTTACTATGAAACTTCTTTTGTAAATCATATTTTTATTTAAAATATTTACTAAGTGAAGTGTTAGTTTAAATGTTAATCATTTTGGTGCAGCAAAATTCGTGAAACCAGGCGTATCCATGGGCGTTAACTTCAGGTTAAGTTGTTGTTAAGTTTATTATTAAATTAAAATTAGGGTTAATTATGACTGCAACCCTTTCTTCTCGGTCTGTAGTATTGACTTTATTGATGTAGCAGCCGACTGCCGATGTCGCAGAGTTTGGCAAGTAACATTCTGTTGTTTACGTTAGGTAACGACTGATCGTAATTTGAAACTTGACTTAAACTTTTTACTTCAATGATTTTCTATATAAAGGAGTAATTTACCGTAATTACCTTCTATTGTATTTTGCATAGGCACAGTTTATACAGATAAAGTTGGACAGCAACTGTACAAATAGGTGGCTCCTTTACTGACCCCATTTAACTTTTACAGGCAGCTGAATAACAAGACTGAAACATGAATCTCGTCTTTATTTGTATAAGTTCATTAACAGTATTACAAATATGCTTGGCACAAGAGTACAACCCAACATATAATCCTAATATAGGCCAATCTAGCCCAACAAATGACTATCCAAGGGTAAATAGTCAGAATGACCCCAAATATGACAACCCATATGATCCAAATAGGAGATACCAAAACAAAAACCAATTAAATGTCAATCAGAATACATATGATCCAAATCAAAGGTATGACAACCGGAATGACCCATTGTACACTAATCAGAACCCGTACAGCCAGGACAATACTCCAAGGCCATCTTGGGAATCTAGCCGAACATACAGTACTTCATACAAGAGTTCTCCCGTAGAACATGATAATGTCATCATAAATGAAGCGTAAGTTAATCTTATAAGAATTTATTGTGACTTTTACTGTGAAAATATAAATGTTCATCAATCTTTGGCAACTTGCATTTGAAAACAAGTCTACCTTGCACAAGTACATAAAATGCTCTGGAATCTATGACAACTATTCAAATAGGGTTTCTGTTTATTATTATTTCAATTGATTGTTTACCAGATTATGCATTTTTTTACTGAAATGATTTGCTAAAAATGTAAATTCCAAAAAGACCATAAAGTTACTGTATTGAAATTATCTAAACAAAAAAATTAAATCAATTTAAATTATTAAAAGTATTTTTATTATTTATTTTTTACTGGTGTACTTACAAAATAATAATCATGTTATTGTTTTTAGCACATACTTCATTGTAGCCTCCCGCATGGTCAGACCAGGACAGATCTACAAGATCTCAGCCAACATACTGCAGGCACGTCTGCAAATGACTGTTCGAGCGTCTATCGCCAGGGATGGGGTAGAAATAGCAGATGTGATACAAAGGGTTAAAGAGGGTGTGCCAGAGATATTGAATATGAGGGTATGTATTATACCACATGCACAATTCGATTTTTAAATTACTTCGTATTGAGGCAAACTGTAAGAAAAATAGTTGATTGAGGAAATAGATGAAGTCAAATTACTTATTTAGGTGTACAAATCAACCCTATAATTACTTATTTCATTCATATTACAATATTGTTAATTTTGATTTGAGTAATATAATAATAGACAATTCTTAAGTTTTTATTCAATTTATTAGACAATCGGATTAGGAGTAATTTTGGACATGCAACAATTTTTTTTTAAGCCTAGCAGCGCCCTGTGGTTTCACCCGCGTCCCGTTCCTGTGGGAATACGGGGATCAAATATAGTTTATGTTACTTGCTGATAATGTAGTGATCCATTGGTAAAGGACTTTTTCAAATCAGTCTAGTAGTTTTAGAGCCTATTCAATGCAAACAAACATTCAAATATTTATTCCATATAATATTAGTGAAAATATTATAATTAATGTAAACTATACTGCTATATTTCTGCGTCATACAGATCCCATCATCGTCAGTGCCAGGGGACTACAAGCTGCGAGTCGAAGGGCTGTACCTGGACAACCCGTTCGGGGGCCGCGCTTTCGTGAACGAGACGGCTCTAACCTTCTCCCGGCGATTCATGACGATATTCATTCAGATGGACAAGCCTGTTTACATGCAGGGACAGACAGGTAACTGTTATGTGACGTGACACTTTTAAACTACTGAGTAATTAGTCAAGTGTATACTTTGCCTAAAAAGTCTTCAAACAAACACAACATCACGCCCTTATTCCCCGAAGGAGTAGGCAGAGTGAAATGGGCAGCAAGTTTTCACTATATATATATTATATCTTGCTATCACTACTACCTGGAGGTTACAGTTTGTACATATATTTGTTAAACAATCAAGTTTCAACAGTTATGAGAGCTCAAATTTTGTTATAATAAAATATTGGTTCATTTTAACACATAGAATATAAATTATACACAAAAGAAGTTTATAGGCAAAAACTAGTAATTATTATTTAATTTTATTTAGCTTTGTTCTTATGCTGGCCTACAATGCTTTTAAAACCCCTGTTGTGATACTCATAAGATAAAGAATACTAATACAATTTATGTTTATTGTTGCAGTTCGTTTCCGCGCCATTCCCATTAGCACAGAGCTGAAAGCTTTTGGGCGAGCCATTGATGTATACATCTTAGATCCTAGTGGACATATAATGAAGAGATGGCTTTCTAGACAGGTAAATAATATTACTGAATAATTTTAAAATTCTTATCTAGTAAAATAAGAAGAGGTGAGTGAGGTGTGTAAGGATGGTGCCATATGGCGTTCGGTTCTCTCTGCCTACCCCGCTAGGGAAGTGGCGTGAAGTTTAGTTTGTTAGTTAGTTAGTAAAGTAAACTCCTAATATTTGATATGATTGTAGCTAATTTTGGTTAGAGTATGAAAGTATAAAAACAAACATATTTGTTGTCATGCCATCTAGAATGTACCAAATTGAAACCAACCTATATTTAGAAGACTAGAATGTACCAAATTTTATGCTGAAACCTAAACTATTAAATTGCCTGCATTCATACAGGTCATGGAGGCAACACAATGCAAAAATATGGACCATAAAGGATCTGATAACAGTGGCCGCTTTGTATTTGACACTGCATTGTACAAGCACATTGCTTCATTATGGCTTTCAGAGGTTTTGTGTGACAATGTTTTCATAGCAGGAACAAGTATGGAGTTACTTTCTTCTTGAATAAAATATGTGTGATGCAATTAATTTTAAAAGTCTAATAAATAAGGAAATACTATCAAAAGAAGTTGGAAAATTAATTAGCCAATTTTATGTAGCACTAGCTGTGCCCACGGTTTCACCCGCGTTTATGGTTAATGTTATCTAGCTTATAGCCTTCCTTGATAAATGGGCTATCTAACACTGAATTTTTTTTTCAATTCGGACCAGTAGTTCTTGAGATTGTACATTCAAGCAAATAAACAAACTCTTTAGCTTTATAATATATATCTATCTTTGCATATATGTACATTTAGGTAAAAAATCAACCTCCACACTTGTGATTCATCTAGCATTGCAAATGGTTTTGGACGATGAAGATTGCTTACTGTTTTTTGCAAGCCGTATGCATGTTGGGTACCCTTAGTAGTATGAAAAATAAGAGAAAGAAACGAAAATTGATTGAAAAGGAAATTGAACGCACAATAAATAAAACATACACAGGACAACTAATATTTGACAATGGATATAATAGTACAAAAAAAAGGAAAATCAAATAACAAACAAAAAACAGATTGGCGCCAATTGGGTCCCTACCTCAGCATTATGCTACTGCGGCGTCAGGCTAACGCCGCAAGAGCGTTGGTATTATGGCGGGACCCATTTTTTTTATGGCAACATTACAAAACAAGAGAAAATACACACTTACGATAAACATTTAACAAACATGGAAATATATATGTGACTAAATATTAATAAAATAGTAATACATACTACACAAATTCTTTTATAATATTACGGCAGAGTCTACAAAGTTCATACATACATTACATACCATCGTGCCCGTAATCCCCTATGGGGTAGGCAGGCATACTTAAACCACATTTTGCCAAATACAATGTGAGTAGTGACAACTGGCTAACTTTGCACCTACATAATCAGAAAGCCCACTAGTCGGAATACGACTATTATTAGTTTGATTTTTTTTATTATTTATTGAAATATTATAATATTATTCTTTACATAACTTTAACTATCCCAAATCTCATACTCCTCCGTCCGCGTAATTCTCATAAAAAGGGGTACAAAGTTTTTACTTTACTTATTAATATATAGATAATAAACTTAATAATAATATTGTTCCACAGAGCAACTTCGGTACAGTGAGCCTGGAGTACAAACTGTCTGACCAGCTGCAGTTCGGCACGTGGACCATCCGCGTGGAGGCGCTCGGACAGACCGAGGAGTCGCAGTTCCTCGTCGAGGAGTACTACCAGACACGCTTTGAGGTAAGAACGTGAGCATTTGCGTGTGCGCTAAGACTTTCTTATCTATTGTCATTGGTGCGAATCTGGAATTATAAATATGACAGATTATATGTTTGGGTATTTGTTAGTTGATTTGCAATAATAATTATGTAGACTATTATGCAGTATGGATATGGATCATGACGTCTGTGGTAAGTAGTTACTATAGAAGCATAGAAATGAAATGATTTATTTCTGTAGATTTGTAACAAATTCTTTTGTAAGTCATATTTTTTTACCCTACCATTTAGAGGAGTGTATTCAAGTGTGTTTGTGTAATTGCCATCTATGATGACAACATCATTTGGATGGGTTACATCGGAAAAGTACTATCCTTTTACAGGAAATTGTACAATAGCAAAAACCTTTGTTATCGTGACTCGCACATTGAGAGTGTCAGTTCAACCCCCTTAAAGGAATGATAAGCTTGTTGAACCTGGCCAAAAATAATTTTGAGTTGGGATAGATGGAATATTGAAAAGAAAATATAGAAAAGTAATGTTAAGTTCGTCGCCTCCATATTCATAAACCCACCATCCAATACGTCTTCAGTCGCCTTTTACGACAGGAACACAGTCGGTACATTTACGAGCCCAGACCAAAATAAGTTAAGGTGAGTTACTCTAAATAGATAAAAAGCTCACGATTGTCTCGGTCAGGTGAACGTGACGATGCCGGCGTTCTTCTTCAACACGGAGCCGTTCATCCACGGGCGCGTGATGGCGAACTACACGTCGGGCGCGGCCGTGCGCGGCAACCTCACGCTGCGCGCCACCGTGCGCCCCGTGCCGCGCTACCGGCCGCGCTACCCTGCGCACGCGCAGCGGGACGACCGCGGGCAGACCGCGCAGCCCGGATATCCGTACACGGGGACACAGTATACTAGAGGTGACTACTGTACTGACTTCTACCGATTAATTTCATCGAAGTTGAAATATTTGAGCGAACTATGCGCTCGCACTAAAAGTTGAAGTAGTTCCGACGAGCTAAGTGTTGCTCGCTCGGGGACCTAGGTCCGACTAATTGTCGTGGTGTATTGTATATTATATACTTAGTGGCGAGAATAACTTCGTCAGCGCGATGCAGGATTGTATGGCGTTTCTACATGTTCGATCGACGTAATCTTTTTACATATTATTGGAGCTATAATCTTGACTATGTTGTGGCACGGTCGCCACATATTTATTTGTACAGGTTTCAAACACTTTTACTATCATTTACACTGATGATCATCGTACACCTCTGTGGGGAAATGGAAATCTCTGGGTTTTCTCTCAATATAATATACCTTAAAATAATGTAAAGTAACGCTCCATGGACGAACGCTTTTACCATGTTGAAACATGCAGCAACAAGCTATCACTTATATATTCCTTTTCAATGAGGGTTTTTAAAAATACAAAATCCGCTAGGTGGCACGAGGGAGTCTCGTGGTCTTATCATTGTCACTATTGGCTCTTTGTTGACAGCATGTCAGTTTGGTCTGACAACTAACCAATGAAGAGGGTGATAAGATCGCAAGTCACAGTTACGCCATCTTTTGGATGTTTTAATTTGAAAAACTCATTTTGTAAGTCAAATATTGTTTCACCCAGTGCGGCCGAACTACAACCCGTACCTGTACAACGAGAGCGGGTACCAGCAGTACGGCACGGACGAGTTCGGGCGGCCGCTGGAGCGCCGCTACCTGCCCGGCCAGCCCAACCAGCTCGACCAGCCCGACTGGGTCTACAACCAGCAGGAGGTCAAGACGAGGATGTTCAACTTTGTGAGTGGTCACTTGAGACGATTTGATTGTTTGACATTGGTGTGCTGTTCAATATGTTTATAGAAATTAGCAGATCTGCTTCGATCGTATAATTAGTTCCTTATGTACTCATAGACTTAAAGCATATGAATAAAGAGTATTGCTTTTTCTTTATTGTAGTAGGACTAGGCCCGTAGCGGTGGTAGCTCAATGGTAAGGACACGCGCCTCTTAACCGAGGAATGCGGGTTCAAACCCGGGCTCGTACCTCTGGATTTTTCAAATCTATGCACGTATTTATACCACTAGCTCGACGGTGAGGGAAAACATCGTGATGAAACCTGCAAATTCAAACAACTTTGGATTTGCAGACGATCCAAAAATTGTCTGGTTCCCCTATCTAAGGGTTACGAAGGTAAGATCGGCAGTCGCTTCAATGTAATCACCAGATTCGCTAAATCCTGGATCACGGTCTAAGCTGACCCCGTCTAAGCATGGGACATAACGCTAGGAAGATGATGATGATAGGATTAGGCCACTTTATTATATACAAAGTACGAACAATGTACAACCTATAAAGCTAAGTGGAGAAAACAGACGCTCAATTAACTTATTAAATAAATCCAAACTATTATTATATCCTATGTACGTATTTGTTTCGCGTGCAATAAAGAATATCTATTTATGCATGTACTTATTTGTTATAGGATGAGAAATACCCTTTCTGGATGCCGAAGCCCGACTTCCTGCAGTACGCGAACCAGAACAACCCCGACTACTACTCATACCAGACCAGCACGTCGTCTTACAGCAGCTACTATAACACGTACGACAAGCTGCCTTACCTGAGATATGTAAGTATTTTTGGTATAAAACTTTTCATCATCATCGTTCGTCTGCTGCTGGACATATTGACTGGCCCGTTGGTCGAGTGGTTAGAGACCCTGGCCACGAAACCAAGGGTCGCGGGTTCGAATCCCGCTAGGGGCAAATATTTCGTGTAATGAACATGGACATTTTTTGTACTTGAGTCATGGATGTTTATAAAAGTATTTAAGTATGTCTATCCGTTCACCTAGTATCCATAGCACAAGCTTATAAGCTTAGTTTGGGACTAGGGAATTGGTGTGCCAGTCTGAAGAATTTATTATTATTATTATTTACATAAATATGAGACCTTAGGAGAGCCTAATAAACGCCTCTAGGTCTGATGTTTCGGTCTGTTTCAATAAAATGAGAGAACAAATATTGTGATTTCCTTATACTATCTATTAATATCAAACGATGCACGCGCTGTAATGATTTAAAAGATTTGCTTCCTTACTTCCGTTTCCTTTCCTTTTTTTCTCCAATCACCACCAGCCAAAAAAAAAGAAAAAAAAAAAAGTTTTGTTTCTGCGCCTGTGATCACATTCTGGCATCTATAGTTCTAGACGTAACTCGCCATTGGCGCCAAGTGGTTAGCAAAGGTAGTCCTGATGAATGAGTCGGTCTTCCCCAGTTCAACGGCACATACGAGTTCAAATACCCGATGTCGGAGCTGGCGCAGCTGGTGCCGAGCCTGGACGGCGTGGAGGTGATCGTGACGGCGGCGGTGGGCGACCCGTTCCTGGACGAGGTGGTGGAGGGCTACAGCATCGCGCGCATCTTCAACTCGTCGCTGCAGGTCACCGTGCTGGGCGGCTCGCCGCAGGTCTTCAAGCCGGCTATGCCGTTTGATGTTTATGTGAGTTTTTTTTGTTGTATTTTTATTTGCCGTCTCTCTTCTCTTCGAGTGCCTCTCTGACTAGTGTTGACTTGTAGACATTTGATTGTTTCCTCCAGCATTACACACCACTATTCCTTAGCAGGACATAATATCTATTGAATCATGGGGTATAAGAATGTTTGTGATGAAGAATTCTATGTTATGTCCGAACTATGACTTTGTTGTCAGTATAGACGTAAAAATAAAAAAATATAACTTCACGCTACAATGTGGTTATGGTCTCAATACCCGTACTCTTAGTAAAAATCATATTGTGCTTTCCCTTAAGAATCTTGTTTTCATGTAGGATACAGTTTATGTTCTTCCAAAGTTTAACCAGTAACCCTTTCAGATGGTGGTATCATACCACGACGGATCACCATTACCCTCTTGGCAAGCCGCCGGGGTGTCGCTGGTGGTCCAGGTGCAGGTGGAGGGGCGCGGCGGGAACGTCGACCCGCAGTACCCCACGCTGGTGGCCGGACATGAGGCCGTCTGGCATCTCAGACTCGACTTGTATAAGCTGCTGAGTAAGTACTGTTTATTTGACTTTTACAAAAAATATTGTTTACGTTTTTTTAATATTTTTTTATAATCTAACTGAACGGACTAAACAGAATTTTTAAGTCACCATGTCTATTAGCCCGTTTGTTACATCTAGGCCGCGTGCGCCGATACTCGCCGTCGGACGCACCGCGTGGAATGGACGGTCCGTGCAACGTAGCGGTGATCTTCGTTTTTCCATAGAGAAATGCGCACCCTGACGTCCGCACAGATTCCGCTCCACGCAGCGGTGGTCCTTAGACATTTAGTACAATGTCTAAGTTTATGTTTTAGAACTGGAACGCGACCCGAACTACCGTGACGTACTGAACGGCGTGACAGGCGTGCGCGTGAGTGCGCAGCTAGCGGACGCGGCCGGCAGGCACGCCGCCGCCGACGCGCACTTCGTGTCGCACTACAGCGCCAACAACCAGCACATACGGATATCGACCAGCACCACGGACGCGCGGGTGAGTGACGCGTGCGCCTGGAGCGCGACACGCGCAGTGACGTCACGGGCGTGCGCGTGAGTGCGCAGCTAGCGGACGCGGCCGGCAGGCACGCCGCCGCCGACGCGCACTTCGTGTCGCACTACAGCGCCAACAACCAGCACATACGGATATCGACCAGCACCACGGACGCGCGGGTGAGTGACGCGTGCGCCTGGAGCGCGACACGCGCAGTGACGTCACGGGCGTGCGCGTGAGTGCGCAGCTAGCGGACGCGGCCGGCAGGCACGCCGCCGCCGACGCGCACTTCGTGTCGCACTACAGCGCCAACAACCAGCACATACGGATATCGACCAGCACCACGGACGCGCGGGTGAGTGACGCGTGCGCCTGGAGCGCGACACGCGCAGTGACGTCACGGGCGTGCGCGTGAGTGCGCAGCTAGCGGACGCGGCCGGCAGGCACGCCGCCGCCGACGCGCACTTCGTGTCGCACTACAGCGCCAACAACCAGCACATACGGATATCGACCAGCACCACGGACGCGCGGGTGAGTGACGCGTGCGCCTGGAGCGCGACACGCGCAGTGACGTCACGGGCGTGCGCGTGAGTGCGCAGCTAGCGGACGCGGCCGGCAGGCACGCCGCCGCCGACGCGCACTTCGTGTCGCACTACAGCGCCAACAACCAGCACATACGGATATCGACCAGCACCACGGACGCGCGGGTGAGTGACGCGTGCGCCTGGAGCGCGACACGCGCAGTGACGTCACGGGCGTGCGCGTGAGTGCGCAGCTAGCGGACGCGGCCGGCAGGCACGCCGCCGCCGACGCGCACTTCGTGTCGCACTACAGCGCCAACAACCAGCACATACGGATATCGACCAGCACCACGGACGCGCGGGTGAGTGACGCGTGCGCCTGGAGCGCGACACGCGCAGTGACGTCACGGGCGTGCGCGTGAGTGCGCAGCTAGCGGACGCGGCCGGCAGGCACGCCGCCGCCGACGCGCACTTCGTGTCGCACTACAGCGCCAACAACCAGCACATACGGATATCGACCAGCACCACGGACGCGCGGGTGAGTGACGCGTGCGCCTGGAGCGCGACACGCGCAGTGACGTCACGGGCGTGCGCGTGAGTGCGCAGCTAGCGGACGCGGCCGGCAGGCACGCCGCCGCCGACGCGCACTTCGTGTCGCACTACAGCGCCAACAACCAGCACATACGGATATCGACCAGCACCACGGACGCGCGGGTGAGTGACGCGTGCGCCTGGAGCGCGACACGCGCAGTGACGTCACGGGCGTGCGCGTGAGTGCGCAGCTAGCGGACGCGGCCGGCAGGCACGCCGCCGCCGACGCGCACTTCGTGTCGCACTACAGCGCCAACAACCAGCACATACGGATATCGACCAGCACCACGGACGCGCGGGTGAGTGACGCGTGCGCCTGGAGCGCGACACGCGCAGTGACGTCACGGGCGTGCGCGTGAGTGCGCAGCTAGCGGACGCGGCCGGCAGGCACGCCGCCGCCGACGCGCACTTCGTGTCGCACTACAGCGCCAACAACCAGCACATACGGATATCGACCAGCACCACGGACGCGCGGGTGAGTGACGCGTGCGTCTGGAGCGCGACACGCGCAGTGACGTCACGGATGTGCGCGTGAGTGCGCAGCTAGCGGACGCGGCCCTGCAGATAATGTTGAGTACGCACTTTTACTGAAGGAGAGATCGTGTCACAATAATCCTTTTACACTCCTTCCTTCTGATGAGTCATTTGCGTAGGATATTAATGTGACTATTTTTTGTTCCCAGGTCGGCGAGTACATCATCTTCCACGTCGAAAGCAACTTCTACATGGACTCGTTCAACTACGTTGTTATGTCCAAGGGTATCGTATTGACTACATCACAGGAAATTATGCAGGTTAGTTAATTTTTATGCCGCGTTGTTGGAAGCAGTTAGTGTGAAAGTGGCCGGCCATTAAGCCGAGTTCACACTAAATGTTTCCAATGACGCGTTCACCCGGAATTGACCGCTCGGTGACTTAGCAACCAACTGCGGCTGACGCAGTTTTTCATTATTGTGAGCTTGCTAACTTACCCATCGTTCGCGTGGTCGCAGGACGGCGTGCGCACGTTCGCGGTGACGGTGTCGGCGGAGATGGCGCCCGTGGCCACCGTGGTCGTGTGGAGCGCGGCGCGCCGCCGGCACGTCATCGCCGACTCGCTCACCTTCCCCGTCAACGGCGTCTCGCGCAACAACGTGAGTACCCGCTCGCACACACTTACACTGACACTCATTAATACACATATATGCACACGAATCCACGTGCATATATATATGTACACACACACATGCGCGTATAGATACTTACTACAAAACTATTGATACATTGATCCTTAAGCAAATGTAATTAGAAGCATTTGAAGAATGGGACGTTGTGAAAAGGGAACATTTCCGGAAAGAGATATTGTGGGGGAACGTTTTGGGAACGAAGTTTTGGAGAAAGGGTTATACGGAAAAGTAACTTACATATAGGTATATCGATGCGCCCGCTATCCGACGGGTAGTCGGAGTCCAAAGATAGGTAAGCTCCTTAAACCACACTTAGGCATGAATAACTCAATTTTATTAATCCATTCGGTTTTACGACGTGCTAGGCAAGCGACACAGTTGGTACATTATTTTCGAGTCGCAGCCCGGCATTGGACGCTAAACCGCCAGCCCGTTGTCCCGCAGTTCACCGTGTTCGTGAACAACCGCAAGCACCGCACGGGCGAGCGCGTAGAGGTGGCCGTGTACGGCGAGCCGGGCGCGTACGTGGGCCTGTCGGGCATCGACGACGCCTTCTACACCATGCAGGCCGGCAACGAGCTCACCTACGCTAAGGTACACAGTGCATCTGTCAAAACGTTCTTTTCTAATTACGGTTTTTTGAATTAAAATATCCAAACGATGGCGTGACTGTGACTTGCGGTCTTGTCACCCTCCTCATTGGTTAGTTGTCAGATGAAACTGACATGCTGTGAACAAGCAGCCAATAGTAACAGTGATAAGACCACGAGACTCCCTTGTGCCATCTGGCGGTTTTTGTATTATTGAAAACCCTCATTCACTGTAGTATTTTTCTTATGTACCTAGCTAATTAATAATTTTCGTTTTCCTAGTGTTTACTCCTGTTCTTAATCGAGGTCGGCTAGACTATGATCCTTATGATTTAACGATTTATTTTGTCCCATAGTCTGTTATGTTTTTCTATTTCTATCTCTAAAGTCCTATCGAATGAGGAGGAAGGTGTAGGCAGGCATTTCCAATAAAATAAATATATCTATGTAGATTTCAAATATATTTTTTTAGCCTAAACTCAGTGTTTCGACAACCCCTATTCATATCTTTATTTCTATTTTCCCCTTTCTTAGTACGTCTACATATGTACATAGGGTTCATATAGACTACTCTGAAAACCATCTAATTGGACCATAAACATTTAACCAGTTTCTTTAAATTCATGATCATCCATAAACCTAGTCTGTTCATTGTTACATGTGTGTGGACAGGTGATATCGAAAATGGCGCATTTCGACGAAGCGACGAACGGTACTTTCGCATACACGTGGCGCTCGCACTTCGGCGACGCCGATGAACTGGTCTACTTCCCGTCCTCCACCTTCGGCATTGACGCCAACAGGACTTTCGAGTGAGTATAACATATTAAAATGTAATATATAATCCACTATTGCACTGATAGGCTGGTCCTGTATTATGTAATGGATACACTCAATATCACTATTATGTGTCGCGTTCACATTGTACGAACAAATACGTTGTTACTAAAAGTGGAATACTCCTACCGTGCTTTGTGTGGTCGGGTCGGCTGTTGCTCGAGGAACTAAGTCGGACCAAAAGTCCCGGTGTATTGAATGTACCAAGTCACCACTTGGTACATTCAATACACCGGGATACACCGCCATACATTAGATGTGTAGTAGCGAGAATAACGTTGTCTGCATGGTGATGCAGACAACGTTATTCTTGTACACATCTTTTGTATGGCGTTTATGTATTAAATTTAAGCAACTAAATCATTAGACCTCTTTGGAGCACGAATATAAGAGGAAAAGTTCTGGAGAATCTACGCGGTCTAGAACTGGAGATGGACCCGTCAGCATCCGCACGCACCGTCGATACGACGGTCCGCACGTGAACATGGTCCTGTCCGTCAGGTACGCGGGGCTGGTGGTGTTCAGCGACGTGGCGGTCCCGCGGCGGCCGTCGGCGTGCAACGCGTCGGGCGGCTTCCTCGAGTGCCTGGAGGGCGGCTGCTTCCACCACTCCTCGCGCTGCGACGGCAAGGCCGACTGCTCCGACCGCACCGACGAGTCCAACTGTGAGTGGGAGAACTCTCTATATACTGACATGTTATTTACTAGTGATTTTGAAACAGATATTATATAAAATACATACGCATAACATCACGCCCATAATGCCCCAAGGGGTGGACAGAGTCAAAGGGACAGCAGGCCCCTTTAACCACATTCAGCCAAAAATAAAACTGGGCTTGGTTAGATGGGAAATTGTGAAAAAGTAGTGACAAGTGGCGAGCTTGTCGCCTACACAATCACACACCCAAAACCCGATATAACATTAGTCGCCTTTTACGACATGCTAGGCAAGAAACACAGTTGGCAAATTCTTTTTAAGTCCCAGACCAACACGGGACGATTCAATACAATTATCCAATATCCCATTTGAAGATCTGGATCTTATAAGAATTTTTATTAACTAGGTAAGAGTAAAGAATGACACTCTGAAAGGTCAGGTAAATGAACATGTATGGTTGAATTGAAAATCGTTAAGGTTCTACTCCTCTTTTAGTTGGGCGTAAAATTAATTATGGAGCTAGAAAAACCACACAGATATATCTTGATTTGTTTAAATCTTATAGGTCAAAGTCAAAGTCAAAATATTCTTTATTCATATAGGTTTCAAGGAAACACTTATAAATCGTCAAATACACGTAAAGCTATATGATTATACCACCGGTTCGAAATGTTGTATCTACCGAGAAGAATCCGGCAAGAAACTCCGTAGTTACTCTTTTCAATACAATTTATACAAAGGTGTATGAATCAAAATCAACATTGAATATTGTTTTCGTGTGGTGGGTGTAGGAAAGCCGAATATAAACAGGTGAAGTTTTATTTTTTTACTTTTAGAGGCGACAAATAAGTACACTTACAGTCTGCTTGATGATAAGCAACCTTACCCTCTAGAAATTTGTGACAACAATAATTCGATGGAAAGGGTTCGCTTAAATTAAACAATGGTCACCTAACGTTTTATTAATATAAAACGTTTAGGTGACCATTGTTTAATTCTACAAGAGACACAATCTTGCGGCCTGCTTGATGATAAGCACTGTACCTTCTAAATATCATACGGCAATAGTTACGAATGTAAAGGGATGATATCTATCTATCGTCGTCTAAACGGTGAATGTTATTCGTAGGCGACCACGACGACTGGTTCGCGCTGAACCACTTCCGCAAGTTCCGGTTCAACCGCGTGCAGCGGCAGTACGACAACGTGTGGCTGTGGCGCGACGTCAACATCGGCCCGCACGGCCGCTACGTCTTCACCTGCGACGTGCCCCAGGTAACACCCGACCACCCCCTTATTATTTATTACATACAATCATCGCGTCGTAATCCCGAAAGGGGCAGGGGCAGCTAGCCTGCTTAGCCACATTCAGCTAAAATAAAGCTGGGTTAGATGGGAAATTGTAAAGAAGTGACAAGGGGCTAGTTCGTCTCCTGCACAATCATAAACCCAAAACCCGATATACTATTAGTCGCCTTTTACGACATGTTAGCCAAGAACACAGTTGGCACATTATTTTAATGGCTCAGGCCAACATAGGATGATATTTACCGGGGAGGGAGGGAGATCATAAAATCGCCAAAATCAACTCACGTAATTTATGCATAGCCGAAAAAAATTGTTCAGCTATTATAGCTCAACATATTTTTATTTATTTATTTCTTTGTTCAGTTATTTATATTATTTGGTTTAGGAATTATATTGTGTCTTGCAAATTGTTATTGTTATTATTTTCACCCAGGTGCCAGCTCACTGGACCATCTCGGCGTTCAGCATGTCCCCGTCTCTCGGCCTGGGAATGTTGCATAAGCCCATACATGTAAGTAGAATAAAGGAAATGTCAAACCTACTAAGTTGTAATTCCTAAAGGTACATACTACAAATATTCTAATGTTGTTTTGGGGGGTCACTATCAACCTGTTATTGCAGGTCGGCTTAATAAGTGAAACCACGCAGTTATTACGCCGGCTTAATAGTTATTCATAACTAACTAACTAACTAAACTTCACGCCACTTCCCTAGCGGGGTGGGCAGAGAGAACCGAACGCCATATGGCACGATCCTTACACTCCTCACTCGCCTCTTCAACATTCATAATCCTTTTCATACAAGCTCTACGGTTTTTATGACTCCTAACATTACCTTCTGTTAATACTCGACCAATCTGGTCGTGGTAGGTGAGCCTGGGCCTTCCGCGGCTCCTACATTCTTCCACTTTCGCATTGTATATCTGTTTAGTCAATCTTTCGTCATCCATTCTTTCCACATGTCCGAACCACCGGAGCATGCCTCTTTTTACCTTGACTCCGACACTGGTTATGTAGTTAGTTATTCATACTGAGTCCTAACATAGATTTAATACTACTTACTGGTAGATGCTGCTGCCATTGACCAGTTTCAGTCTCATCTGCTCGATTGGTTTACTAACAGTTCGTTCCAATCGGCAGTACTCGGGGGTGCTGCCATTCTTCATCAAAGTGGAAGGGCCGGACGAGTGTCGGCAAGGTGAACAGCTGGGGCTGCGCGTGGTGGTGTTCAACTACCAGCCGCAGGCCATCGAGGCGGTGGTGGTGCTGGCCGCCTCCGGCGACTACAAGTTCGTGCACGTCGAGGAGAACGGCATTGTGAGTATACGCCGGGTTGGCTACATTAACGGCACAGATGTTTAACTATTGAAAGGTATGGGGTACCAGGGTTCGTCCAGGACAGGGTTACACAGCTAGTATCCCTAAAAAGGGCCTTTTTAAGCTTTGTCGCACGCAGAGGCTCGTGCTAGTTAGTTCGCTGTTGCGTCCAACGATATGAGCAAGCGTCTTTTTTTATAAACATTTGTCAGGGGCCATCTATAAAGTACGTTACACGTAAAGGGTTGGTCTACGAAGTGTGACAATGTATGTATGGTCTGACAAGGAATGGGAGGGCTCCTAAATTTTGTAACATCACATTTAATATTTAATGTCATAATAATGTAAAATTGCAAGACATGTGATGTCACACTAGAGGAGTCTCTTAAATGTGATCTGTGACAAGTACGGGGAGGGATTTATAAATCATGAAATTCGCGTGACATACTGTATGGAGGGCCCCTTACGGGCCTCGTGCTGTTTTGATCCGGAATAGCTCATACCACATGTCACCAATGCATGTGAAAGCCTATCCACTCCCATTGATGTTTAGGTAAGAGCTGAACAGAGGCTATATGTATGTGTTCCCGCGTTGGGCAGGTGCGGTCGTACAACCCGCGCACGTCGTTCGGCGAGCACCAGTTCTTCGTGTGGATCGCGGCGGGCGAGGCCAGCGTGGTGCACGTGCCCGTGGTGGCGACGCGGCTGGGCGGCGTGCGCGTGCGCCTGCACGCCTCCACGCTCATGGGGCAGCACCACTACGTCAAGACCGTGCAAGTGCATGTCAGTGTCAACCTTACACTCACCGACTCAATAATATGCCTTCCTTCGGAACTTTTTAAACTGTTATTTATTTTGATACGATAACGTTTCTGTAACAAATTTAATGATTGGCCAGAAAAGTGACAATCCGGCCAATCGTCTGTCAGATGGGTATACTTTATTTTTATTAATTATTATATTAACTAGCTGACCCGGCGAACTTCGCACCGCCTAACAGACGATTCTCAATTTTTTTTTTTTTTTTTTTTTTCTGTGTAAGAACCATTCTCGTACTTCAAGGAATTTCAGTTCAACTGTTCTCGAAATTTGCGCTTAGCAATTCATTCACATTCAGCGAATCATTTTTATATTATAGATAACAGATTCTGGCGACTTTGATGTAGGTACTATATCTATACATATATTTAATGTGCAATGGTGATAACTTAATTTATTATTTTTTAAATGTCACGATATTATGGTCACCCCTATTGCAAAAGTGTTCTTGACACACGCATCCCGAGTCTTTACAACAGCCCGTATCTTACCTACTTATTATGTATTTCGACAGGCGGACGGAATTCCTCAATATCGCCACCAGTCCATCCTACTCGATCTCTCAAACCGGGCGTACGTGTTCCAATACATGCACGTGAACGTGACGGAGACGCCCATCATCCCGTACGAGGTGGACCGCTACTACGTGTTCGGCTCCAACCGCGCGCGCATCTCCATCGTGGGCGACGTCGTCGGGCCGCTGTTCCCCACCATGCCCGTCAACGCGACCAGCCTGCTCGACCTGCCCATGGTGAGTGCCCCCTCCACTCCTCCCAGCGAAAGAAGCCCCACTGATAAGGAATCCTGCTCGCAAACCTCAAAAGGCCGCTGAACGCCCTGTCACTGACGAGCAATGCAAAAACTGACATGATCTCAATGTGTGTGTCGCCAGGACTCGGCGGAGCAGAACATGTTCAGCTTCGCAGCCAACATGCTGCTGACGCTGTACATGCGGCACATCAACCAGCGGAACCGCACGCTAGAACGGCAGGCGTTCCACCACATGAACACTCTCTACCAGCGGCAGCTGTCCTTCATGAAGCCCGACGGCTCCTTCAGCCTCTTCCGCAGCGACTGGTGAGTGGACGCTGTTCTGTTCTGTTAGGGACTAGTCCATCTTAGATCATTAGGAAACTGTTTCATGGCTCTTATCGCCATAATGATTGGCTAGTTTACGGGACGAATCAAACGACTGATTTAAAATTTTCTAGGGCATGTCATCCTTTTTACTGTTATTATTCAAATTATTTGCCTATGCAGGAACATATCCGATTCGAGCGTTTGGCTGACATCGTTCTGCGCCAAGGTGTTCCAGGAAGCGACCTTCAACGAATGGGAGAACTTCATTTATATTGATCCTAATGTAAGTATCACGTTATTATACTTCCTAATATCATTGTATTTACGAGTTCGCACTAAGAGTGGAAAATCTTCGCCGAACTAAGTATGTAGATGCCGTGTACTCGACCGAGGCTTCTTTACCATCTCGGTTAGTTAGAACAACTACGTCAGTGCATTGTAGGACGTATATTGGGCGCGTAGGCTTAACTATCGGACCACCATTGCTTCATATCTTATTAATTGATGGATGAGTAATGTCTTTCCTCTCGCTGCAGGTGATCTCAATGGCGGTGAACTGGATCCTGGAGCACCAGCTGGCTCACGGCGCGTTCTACGAGGTGACGTGGCTGCCCAACCGCAACGACAACACGACGCTGCGCGTGCCGCGCGACTCGCCCGCCGCCGCGCAGCTGCTCGCCGACCGCGACAAGCCCTCCGTCCTGGTATGTGGCGCATGGCTCTCGGTGCCGCCCGACTGGGTGTTGGATTCGACACAAAATACTGACCGACTAACACGACAAACCGACTTCCCGCCTCCCGGCCGTACCTGTAAGCCGCACCCGCTCGCTGGCGGACTCGCTAGACTTCCCGAATGGGTCTCACCTGGTGGATTTGCCCGCGCCGAGGGTGCGCCGGATTAGCGCGAGGGGGGACTCTGACTTAAAGGGACCCCAACCGCTCGATACCAGAAGGTACCGAAGAAGAAGCCCGGGTGAAGAGTTTTCAACTCGAGGCCCGAAAACCGCCTATAAAAAGGCGCAGAACCGCGAAGATGGGTGTGGGAGCGACGCGTGACGCTCTACGCAGTGACGTACGCCCATAATATAAACCCACTATCTCCCAAGGCCATTTCATCGATTTTATCTTTCTGACTGAATCTGACTGAAGTCTTCAACTTACGTGAGGCATTTGAGGAAGGAAAGGAATCCAGCCGGTTCTCACGAGATCTCATGTATGGGAGAGAAGTTCTATCATGTACCACGATTTTTTGG
The DNA here is from genome assembly GCA_951394215.1 of Glyphodes perspectalis. Lineage (NCBI taxonomy): Eukaryota > Metazoa > Arthropoda > Insecta > Lepidoptera > Crambidae > Glyphodes > Glyphodes perspectalis. The sequence continues at coordinate 13,189,187 of OX596217.1, forward strand.
TGTAAACAGCAACAAAAAGAAATCAGAAAAATTTAGTAAAACGCGTTTCTTTGTTAATCACATGTAAAGGTGCCTATACACTTCTATGCGTATAATATAATTTATATTATTGTTGTCTTGTTCCAGGTAAACGACACGGTGATATCGCAACGGAACATTACATTGACGGCTCAGGTCGTCATCACGCTGCAGACGGTCAAGAACCTGAAGGATATTGGACAGAATGAGGTTAGTCGTTGTTTCACACACGTTGCCTAATATTATACTAATGCTGCTACTCGCTACTGACTTTAGAAATGTATAATTTATCCAATGTAGAAAAACTGTTACTGATATAAAGGTTATTTTTGGCAACTATTTTAAAACGCAATAACTGCCATTATTTTTATAGCTGTTCTTGGTTCTTTTCTTTATATTTTTTTTACCATAAATATACGAATGCAGAGTCGACTACAGGGGACAGATTCCTCTTCTATGGTGACTCTTTTATGGTGGTATAAAACCATAAAAGAGTTGTATTATCCAGAAGCGACGCTATATCTCCCCGAGACGAATTCAGGCAGCAGGCAGGCAGGCTGTATAGTGTAATGTCCCGATAGAAGCTGCAGGGGCTGAGCGCGCGCGTGGCGCAGGCGCAGCAGCGCGGCATCGGCTGGCTGGAGAAGCAGCTGCGCCTGCTCGAGGACTTCGGCCAGCCCTACGCGCTGGCGCTCGTCGCCTACGCGCTCTCCTTCTCCAAGGCGCCCAGCTCCGAGCACGCCTACCGCCTGCTCAGCAGGCACCAGCGCTCCGAGGGTACGTATTAACACTATCTTTATACTAATGCCTTTATTTTAAATATTTGTTTTTCTTATATCCTGACTGCTACGACTCGTTCGTTAGATTCCAATCCACACCTGGCAAATAGCATCCTTAAATTCAGTGTAGAAGAATGTTATAGTCCTTTTAGTTTTCATCATGATAATGACAAAGTAATTTTAAATACTTTCAAACGATAAAAAATTTAAGAAAACAGAAGATCTATGGGAAATCTCGATACATATACTAGAACATATAATGCAATCTATTGCCTCTATCTTATCCAATATTTTTAATAAATGTGTTGATATGGGTCAATTTCCTAACTTAATGAAACATAGTAAAGTTATTCCTTTATTAATCAAATTATATTATTATCAAATTAATATTAATCAAATTATAATGTTTACACTTCCTTATAGTAAATGTTTGACACAGTCGGAAAATTACCTTAGATATAAGATTAATTTAACTATGAGCACATTGATATGTAATCAAAATTATAAGGACAAATTTCACTTAATTGACTGTAATAGTTTGCCATATAATTTATCAGGCAATTTGACATTTAATTTCAATATGACCAAAGATAATTTTTATCTTTCAAATTTTTATAAAAGACAAATAGCATCTTCGCTATCATATTGTATTAAAAATTCAGCCAAGTATTTGGCTACTCAATCTGCTTTTATTGAGCAGAATAATAATGACAGAACCATACATTTGGAAACCGTTCCAAGTCATTTAAATTATTTCAAAAGACAATAGAGGATAACTCTAGCGAATTAAGGATATTGACAAAAGGGAAGTCTCAGTGTTTAAATATTGTTCACCAAAATATTCAGGGCTTTCCTGGCAAAGAATATGAATTAGAACTGTTTCTGAATGAAATGAATATACATGTTTTATGTCTCACTGAACATTGGTTACGACAAAGTGAGCTTTTGATTAGTATTGATAATTATAAGGTTATTAGTTCGTTCACTAGGGAGACCGCTATAAGAGGTGGGTCACTAATATTACTGAATAATTTATTAAAATCAAAGGACCGTACAGACATAGCATCGCTTTCTATTGAGCGAACCATTGAACTATGCTGTGCAGAGCTTGAGCAGTACATCATTGTCTGTGTATATAGACCTCCATCTGGCAACTACATCTTATTTGAATCCACAATGGAAGAGGCTCTTAAGAGAGTGTGTAAATGTAACAAAAAAGTGGTTGTATGTGGAGACTTTAATATTAACATATTAGAAAGTAATTTACAAAACTCGACTAGGTTTTTAAATTTATTTAAGTCTTTTGACCTTTCCCAGCTTTTCTTCGAACCAACTCGAGTAACCTCCACATCAGCTACTTGCCTAGATAATATTTTCTGTAACTGTAAAGTGATCGAAAAATCATTAATTAACTTTATACAATCTGACCATACTGGTCAGATGGCAGTGTTCGAGTACTATCATGCACGTACCCCATCGCGTATTGTTTATAGACCAATAACTATTTCCCGTACAGAGAAATTTAAAGAAACCATAGATAATAAAATTGCCGCTATGCCTTTTACAGATAGTGATATTGACCGCTTATACGAACAATTGTTTAACACAGTCAAGGAGCAATATAATGATATTTTTACTAAAAGAGTAATTAATGTAGACAATCCGAGGATCAAATTTAGTGATTGGGCTACTAAAGGCATTTACAAAAGTAGAAACAGATTATTTGAATTATATGACATTAAAGCTAATTGTAATAATGAAAATACTTCAGATTATGTTAGGAACTACTCGAAAATATTTAAGAAGGTATGTGCAGCTGCCAAGTCAAATTACTTAAAGAACAAAATCAAAAATTCCAGTAACAAAATTAAAGCGACCTGGAAAATTATTAACAAAGAGACTTGCAGAAATAAAACACAAGACCATACCTACTCTCTTCATGTTAACAATCATTGTATCAATGCTGATGCTGAAGTAGCAAATGCATTTGAAGAATACTTTTCGAGCATCCCTGTCAAAATTACTAATAAACTGAATTCTTGTCCACGTACAGCTCAATCTCTACTCAAAGCCAATGTAAGGCAGTGTCAAAATTCTTTTAGCTTCACCCACATCAATCACATGACAATTTTGAAATACTTTAATGATTTGAACCTTAAGAAAACAGAGGATTTGTGGGGATTCTCGGTAGATGCATTAAAAACTATTATATCTACTATTTCCCCTCACTTAGCGTTTATATTTAACAAGTGCGTAGATACAGGCTGTTTTCCAAATTTAATGAAATTTAGTAAGATTATACCCTTATTCAAGGCAGGGGAAAAAAGTGACCCATCTAATTTTCGACCAATTTCTATTTTGCCAGCACTTAGCAAAATTTTTGAAAAAATTATATTTAGTCAATTAACATCTTATTTTAAACAAAACAATTTTTTACATACTAAGCAATTTGGCTTCACCAAAGGCAGATCTACTACTGATGCGGGAGTGACACTTGCTAAACATATTTTTGAGGCTTGGGAAAATAAACAGGATGCTATAGGTATTTTTTGTGATTTGTCTAAAGCTTTTGATTGTGTTAATCATGAAACCTTAATTTTGAAATTACAGCATTATGGTATCTCAAATGTTGCATTAAGTTTATTAGACTCATATCTTAGTAATAGAACACAAAAAGTTTGTATTAATGGAATTAACTCTCCTGGCGCCCCTTTACTAATGGGGGTGCCCCAGGGCTCTATATTAGGACCATTACTGTTTTTAATTTATATAAATGACCTTCCGTATTACACCGAAGGCCTATGTGAGACAGTTTTATTTGCAGATGACACCTCCTTAATTTTTAAAGTTGACAGGCAGAAAAATTCATATGACGATGTAAATAATACTCTCTCACAAGTTATGCATTGGTTTACTGTTAATAATCTGCAACTTAATGCAAAAAAAACCAAATGTATTAAGTTTACAATGCCGAATGTTAGACAAGTTAGTACTAATATAATAATTAATAATGAACATATTGAACTTGTTGACTCCACAACTTTTTTAGGCATGACCATAGATTCTAAGCTACAATGGGGTCCTCATATATGTGCCCTGGCAGGGAGGCTTAGTTCAGCTGCATACGCAGTTAGGAAAATTAGGCAACTGACCGATATTGAAACGGCGAGGCTAGTTTATTTCAGCTACTTCCACAGCGTTATGTCATACGGTCTATTGCTATGGGGCACCGCTTCTGATATACAAACCATATTTGTGTTGCAGAAGAGAGCCATTCGATCCATATATGGCCTTAGACCTCGTGACTCACTTAAGGAAATATTCAAAGAGATAAATATATTGACCGTAGTTTCCCAGTTTATATTTGATTGTATTATCTATGTTCATAAAAACTTAGATGAATTCTATCAGAAATCTGATTGTCATCAGTTTAATACGAGAAATAAACACAAACTCGCCGTTCCAAAACTCAGGCTTAATAAGATTAGTGGTTCATTTGTAGGTCTAAGCATAAAAATATTTAATAAACTGCCTCAAAATGTTATTGAATTACCCACGCATAAATTTAAGTCTTATATTAAATCATGTTTAATAAGAAAAGGTTACTACAAAATAGATGATTATTTAAATGATAAAAATGTTTGGACAAGATGATCTGCTCGCATGCACAGTGAAATTTTTAGTCATGTTATTTTAATGTACCACATATTAGAGATATGTAAAACATGTTTTTTAAAAAAAAGGCTATCTGTTGAGTTTCTTGCGGCACCTCTTCTCACCAGGCCATTCACGTCGAGGTGCTGGTAGGGTAAAAAAGTGTGACGTGCAAAAGAATTTGTTACAAATCTACTTGCAGAAATAAATAATTTCATTTCATTTCATTTCATTTCATTTCATTTCATTTCATTTCATTTCTTTATTTAAATCAGGTGGCAAAAGTGACCCATCTAATTATAAACTAATTTATATACTGCCAGCACTGAGTTAAATCTTTGAAAAAAAAAATTGTCAATTAATATGTCACCAATCACCATAGCGTCCACAATTTATAACATAGCAATCAGTATCGATTTACCAAAGGGAAATCCACTACTAACGCCAGAGTAGCGCTTATTACACATATTATTGAAACTTGGGAAGGTTAACAGGATGCTGTTGGAATATTCAGTGATTTTTCAAAGGCATTTGATTGCGTTGACCACCAAACTTTACTAATGGAAGTACGTCATTATGGTGTATATGCGAACTTACTTAGTCTGCTGAAGTCTTATTTATCTGATAGACTTCATATTGTGAGTGATAATGGTACAAACTCTTCTGGTGCCCCATTTTCGATGAGAGTACCCCAGGGCTCGATATTGGGACCTTTCTTTTATACATTAATGATCTCCCTTATGTTGTAAAGGATTTATGTGAGATAGTTTTATTTGCTGATTATACTTCGCAGATTTTTTAAATTGATAGACAAAATGAATTTGTTGACGATGGTTATTTACATTATAGCTCTCTCACGAGTACTTTATTGGTTTACTATCAACATTTTACTACTTAATGAAAAAAAAACGAAATGTGTTCTTAAAGACTTCTTAAATGACAAGCATATAAGTTTAACTTCATAATGAAGTGTTGTTATCTTGTAAGTGTATATTATTAATTACAATATTGTACATTTTGGCATTTAAAAGAGTAACTATCGAGTTTCTTGCCGGTTTCTTCTTGATAGAGTACCTTCCGAACCGGTGGTAATATTTTCTTTTTTGTACACATTGACTATTTATAAAAGTGCTTTTTTTTAAGCCTATATAAATAAAGAGATTTTTAATTTGAATTTTGTACACACATAGGACAAGGCACAAAAAGAAGGAATAATTAATAATTGTCCCGTAGTATGTATTAACAGCTAGAGCGTAACAAAGAGTATATATAAGTGGTGTGTCCTCAGGCGGTCTGGTGTACTGGGGCCAGGAGCGCGTGCCGCCGCCGCCGTACAAGATGGAGAACCAGAAGCCGTTCCTGCTGCCGCGCCTGCCCTACGTGTACGACGCCAGCAACATAGCCACCACGGCCTACGCGCTGCTGGCCTGCATGGAGCACCAGGACAACAACGAGCCCATCGTCATGTGGCTCAACGCGCAGCGGCTGCGCGACGCCGGCTGGGCCTCCACCCAGGTCACTACTATATTTATCCGTTTAAGAATATCCACTGAGTGAAACGAATTTAATACATTTTAGATACCTTCGCTGTCCTTGTTACACGTTAGTCATAGTTGTGTGGTCCTCTATTTGGTATGACAATACGTCTTTTGCAATTTATATAAGTAAATTTTTTCGTTTTGAATTACTAAGTCCATATTTTTACCATTTTAGTTTTATGGATGTGATGTTATGCTGTTACGATGTCTATAATAGGGATGATGACTGCATTAAAAAACTATAATTCTCTTTAGTTCGTCAGTTAGTATTATACAAAAATACTAGACACATATTTTTTGCTTTGTTAAATGAACAAAAAATCACAAAGGTAAAGAGCATCAAAGTTTTGGGGTGGGGAGGCTTGCGACGTCACTATTTAGTAAAAATTGTACGAAAGCGTGACGTCACGCGCAACTTGAATGCATTGTAACTTCGTCAATGTTTGTTAGACAAATAAATAAAAAAACACGTGTTCAATATTTTTTTATAATCTAACTGCAGGACTAAACAGAATTTTTTAGTCATCAAACCTATTTGTTGATCCCTCAATCCACTCAATATCGACACCAACACCAACAGGTTAATAATGTGAATAATTAAAATATATAATATTCATGAAGGTGAATGATCTCCATTGATATGATTGGTGACGAGAATATAACGTGAATGGTTCATTACAGGACACTTACATCGCTCTCAAAGCATTGATCGAGTACACGAAGAGCAAAAGGCTGCGTGACGTCAGCGGGCTCTCGCTGACGGTGGACGCCGTCGCGCTCAACGGCTCCACGCGCCTGCTGCACGTCGGCAACGACAACCTCGTGCAGATGCAGAGCATCGACGTGAGTACACGCTGCGGGACGCGAGGAGCGAGAGGCTGCGTGACGTCAGCGGGCTCACGCTGACGGTGGACGCCGTCGCGCTCAACGGCTCCACGCGCCTGCTGCACGTCGGCAACGACAACCTCGTGCAGATGCAGAGCATCGACGTGAGTACACGCTGCGGGACGCGAGGAGCGAGAGGCTGCGTGACGTCAGCGGGCTCACGCTGACGGTGGACGCCGTCGCGCTCAACGGCTCCACGCGCCTGCTGCACGTCGGCAACGACAACCTCGTGCAGATGCAGAGCATCGACGTGAGTACACGCTGCGGGACGCGAGGAGCGAGAGGCTGCGTGACGTCAGCGGGCTCACGCTGACGGTGGACGCCGTCGCGCTCAACGGCTCCACGCGCCTGCTGCACGTCGGCAACGACAACCTCGTGCAGATGCAGAGCATCGACGTGAGTACACGCTGCGGGACGCGAGGAGCGAGAGGCTGCGTGACGTCAGCGGGCTCACGCTGACGGTGGACGCCGTCGCGCTCAACGGCTCCACGCGCCTGCTGCACGTCGGCAACGACAACCTCGTGCAGATGCAGAGCATCGACGTGAGTACACGCTGCGGGACGCGAGGAGCGAGAGGCTGCGTGACGTCAGCGGGCTCACGCTGACGGTGGACGCCGTCGCGCTCAACGGCTCCACGCGCCTGCTGCACGTCGGCAACGACAACCTCGTGCAGATGCAGAGCATCGACGTGAGTACACGCTGCGGGACGCGAGGAGCGAGAGGCTGCGTGACGTCAGCGGGCTCACGCTGACGGTGGACGCCGTCGCGCTCAACGGCTCCACGCGCCTGCTGCACGTCGGCAACGACAACCTCGTGCAGATGCAGAGCATCGACGTGAGTACACGCTGCGGGACGCGAGGAGCGAGAGGCTGCGTGACGTCAGCGGGCTCACGCTGACGGTGGACGTCGTCGCGCTCAACGGCTCCACGCGCCTGCTGCACGTCGGCAACGACAACCTCGTGCAGATGCAGAGCATCGACGTGAGTACACGCTGCGGGACGCGAGGAGCGAGAGGCTGCGTGACGTCAGCGGGAAACGCTAGTTCATGCTTAAACTCTTTGCGTAATCATTTACTTGCAATGCTGTCCTATGACTGACAGCCGGCTCACTCGTAAGTATTTAGTGTGTGTTGAGGGAAATTTTACCATAACACCGCCTGCGATTGGGGCATCATGCGCCTTCGTACTAAACGTACTGTCGTATTAAGTGTTGTGTCCTCCTAGGTCCAACTAACCGTCTTGTGCTTAATCAGGCCAAGGTCCCCGATATGTGACTCAACGTAAAGGTAACCTTAGCCGATATAAATTCTCGGCTAAGGTTACCTTTACGTTGCAATACTTATGAAATATGATCAACTGTAACTTAGTGAGGTCAGGTTAATCTTACAACGTTTCCATACATTGGTGTGCGTGCGCAGATCCCGGAGGCGTGGGGCACGGTGAAGGTGACGGCGCGCGGCGCGGGGTACGCCATCCTGCAGATGTCGGTGCAGTACAACGTGGACATCGCGCGCTTCCAGACGCCGCCGCCGCGCAGCGCCTTCTCGCTGCTGTCCCAGCCGCTGCGCTACTACGGGAGGAACCAGTCGCATATCGAACTGCAGGCTTGCGCTAGGTGAGACACGCCACTGCCATGGGGCTCTGTCAACTGATTCTCCAGTAGCCTAGCTTTGCAGAGTGGTTCTCTTGTGATCCTTTCGGTCAGCTCTGTGGAGTGATTCTGGTGTAACTTTGTAGCTGGAGTGGTTGTGTTGTCATCTTGTAGCCGGCTCTGCGGAGTGATGCTCTTGTGGTAGCCCTACAGAGTGATTCTCCTGTGGACTTGTGGTTGGCCTTGCGGAGTGTTTCTACCGTTGAACTGTAGCGGGCCCTGCAATGCTACTCTGTTTTGATCCATCGCAGTGATTCTGTTGCCCAGTGACCAGCCCAGTAGAGTGATTCTTCTGTAGTCCTGTGACCGACCCAGCAGACTAATTCTGCTGTAGCTCTTGATTACTTATTAGCCCTGTATTTCATATAACATGTTCTAGTCATCAATATAAAGAGTTTGTGTTTGGTTTGTGGATGGAAAATTCTGAAAAAAGAAATTTGACTTTTTCCTTTTTTCGTATCCAGTTGGACCCTCCTCGAGGAGTCCCCCCGGTCGGGCATGACCGTGCTGGACGTGGGCATCCCCACCGGCTACATGGTGCAGCAGCAGCGCCTGGACGCGTACGTGCTATCGCGGCGCGTGCGCACGCTGCAGCGCGCCAAGTACCTGCCCACCAAGATACTCTTCTACTTCGACTATGTGAGTACTGGCCGAGGTGGCGGTCACCCAACATCGACTTACTTCAATCAGGATCTCTGTAGTTAAGAGAGCGTCCCCCCAGACTGCAAGAGGTATACAATTCTTCTTACACAAAAGTATGAATAAATACCCCAAGAGTTTATTCTACAAACTTCGTCGACTATCCATTTATTCTGAATGAATAAATCTCGTTGTCATGGATATCTTAGTTACTCCGCCGTATTTTCCAAGCGGACGGTAGTGCTATTCGTACTGTTATTACCAATAGGACGGTAGTGCCATTCGTACTGTTAATTTCCGTTTATTAATGTGTGTGCGCATTGCAGCTGGACCACGAGCAGACGTGCGTGAACGTGACGATCGAGCGCTGGTTCCCGGTGGCGAACATGTCGCGCTACCTGCCCGTGCGCGTCTACGACTACTATGCGCCAGGTGAGTCGCCTTCCACACGCCTAGTTACAGATGGCGCCAGTTGAACGGGGGTTTAGGTGCCGCCACCTGCGCGCCTTTAGTGTTGTACTGCTGCGCTGTCCGCCATTGCGTCACAACACTGTGGCGACCGCGCCACAAGATAGTCAACATTATAGCTCAAAATAATTTATAAACAGATGACGTCGGTCGAACATGCAGAAACGCCATACACTCCTGCATCGCGCTGACGAAGTTATTCTCGCCACTAAGTATATATACAATGCACCGAGACTGTTAGCCGGACCTAGGTCCCCGAGCAAGCAACACCTAGCTTGGTAGAAGTACTTCCACTTTTAGTGCGAGCGCGTAGTTCGCACAACACTATTGCGTCCACTATCCTCGTACGCTATCTGTAGTTATTTAGTTTTTGCCTCGTAAGTGGGTCATTGTGCGTATGTAAATTATAAATTATCATTCAAACCACACACGACTTATATTTCATATTAACGTGCTTTACTCATGTACCATTACGTCGTTATCGTCTTGTTGAAATTTATTTTATTTTAAACTTGATTTGCAGATATTTTTTAATCAATTTTCGTAATTTAGTTTGTCATTTGTATATTTAAGCTTAGTACATAGTCTTTACAGTTATAAACTGTTCTCTAATAGTTGTTAGATGATATTAGCCAAAAACAAAACTGGGCTGGGTTAGATGGAAAAATATAAAAAATTCGTGACAAGTTATTGTGTAGCTTATCGTCTACACAATCACATACCCAAAACCCGATATAACATTAGTCATTCTCACGTTAAGTTCATATTAAACTGAACTCATCCCGCAGAGCGCTTCAACGAGTCGATATTCGACGCGCTGCCGACGTACCTGCTGAACATCTGCGAGGTGTGCGGCTCCTCGCAGTGCCCCTACTGCGCCGTGTACAACCGCGCGCCGCCGCGCCGGGCTGCGCTCGCGCTGCTGCTGCCGCTCCTCGCCTACTGCGCGCGCCGACTGGACCTAATATAGGTTCCCAACCCTTTTGTAACTGAGAACTACATTGATTTCGTTATTGATAGCGAGGACCTCATTGTTCAAAGTAAAGCGTATTTTAAAATAACATTTTATGATTACACCTAATAAAAATCGTTACGTCCTTTACGGACCGAACTTTTGCCCACTACTGGTCCCGAAGCTACTGGTTGGGAACCACTGCTATTAACCAAGGCTGCTTAACTACACGTCCTCTTGACTCCTGAAATACCGATTGCCAGGTACTACGCGCATGACGCGTTCGCATTCACATAGGTGCGAAAATGACCCTCTAAACTAAAACTTAACCCCAGGGGAGCATTTATATTGTGGCCTGCCACGCCCACTTGAGGCAGTTTCGGAATTCCAGGATGCTGAATTTAGGACTTAGGGGCCATCCATAAAGTACTTCACACGAATTTCATGATTTTTTTATCACTGTCACTGCTGGTCACATTAGTGGGACCCCCCCTCCCTAGTGTGACATCACATGTTTTGCAATTTTACATCCAGAAATTGCAAATTATTACGATTATATTAAATTTTGAAACGTGACGTCACGAAACTTAGGACCCCTCCCACCCCTTGTCACACCATGTCACACATCGTAGACCCCCTCCGTCCCACTTTACGTGTGACGTACTATATTAATAGTAGTGACGCAATAATACAAACTACCAGCGTCCCGTCAGACGTTTTTGACTCTTACACAGTTAGGCAGCCTCGTCTTAAACTGACTACTTTATCACATCAGCAGCCCAAAGAACTGTTCTTTTTTTTACGCCTATATTGTAAAACGAGCCAAGGCAATATCTTTGATGCCTCTTAAACTACGAAGGTCTCAATGTGAATAGAGATAACGCAAAACGACCTATGCAGCCAAACAAGATGACACGAGTATTTTCATAAAAAGTTTAATAATACCCTAACAATTTGTAATGTCGCCTCATCACAGTAAATCTAAAAAAAATTACCTGTTTTTAATTGTTGGGATATTATTTAGAACGGGTTTTATCCTTGTATATTTATTTAAATAAGGCTGATAAAAGCTTATTATTTGTTTCACGATTTCGATTTATTATTTGTACAGTAAGAAATGAACGTCATACTCGTATGTCAAGAAACTTGTGAACCTATTTTCATATACTTTCGCCAGTTCCATTAAAGTTTAGGGGCGATACTTTTAACGTTTTCTAACCTGTTCTAAAACATGATAATTGAAAAGCGTCACATGCTTTCGTGCAATTTACTAGAATATAATTGTACCTTATTTTAATTTCTTTATTACCTATTCAAGTGTTTTTTTAAATAATTTTGAGGTTTTTTGTGAAAAGATGTTTTGTACGAATAAAGACACCTCAGAATTGGTGACCTGTTCTGATACGCTTTGATCGGATGCAGGTAACAAAACTAGGCGTTATTATAAACAATAAGACTGTGTACGCATTTTGAACACTAACTAGGATTATACTGGGTGGCCTCACGTCATCGTGCATTTAGAACAACAAAGATTATTTAACTAATATATCTTGCCAATTTAAGATCATAATATTTTTTTTAAACCCTCATCTACATCATGTATTTATTCTTCTTAGCGTGATTTTACATACACATGTTATTTAATTTCACTATTAGTACATCAGCAGTTATCACAAATCCTTTAATGCGTACACAGCCTATAAAATGATCTTCAAAAGTAAAAATTTTAAAATACCAGTGATATTCATACTAAAATCTATGTAGTATGAGTGTGTGTCAATTTATATTGTAAAAATTCTGCGATACTACATTTTATTGATTCGAAAATGTTTATATAGTAGGTATTAAAAACCATGCCAACTAAATGCCTGGCCTAATCGTAGCAGCTATATTAATGTGTATTATAATGTTTTTGTTATTAACCACCGTCTTAGAAGTTAGTTGACTAATCAAATTGTCTTATTTTTAAAATATGACAATATTATGTGTGGTTATCTAATAGATAATTAACATTGATAAGCTAGAGAGAAAAGGTAATAGCTAGCTGTATGTATTGTATAGGCTTGTTACCAGATGCTCTTATTAAATTCCGTTTAGAATCTCATCTATCTACGCAATACCTGAATCTCTTTTTAGCATCTTGATCTGTATTCCTGTCTCCATTCCAATTTAGTTAAGAAATTGTAGACTTAGGAAGTGTTCACTTTAGTATAAATCCAGATTTTGTATGATATCCAAAACACTTTGTTTTAGACTATACCTCTTTTGTTTTATGCTTTATATTTGTTTTCAAACATGCAGATCACACCTCTCAACCCTCGGTGCTGGCAGCATTTTACTTTTTTTTAATATCCTTATTTATATTATACCTCATTTTTTTTTCATCATAAAATCTATTTACATATCAAATTTTATTATATTTTACTAATTCAATATTTGGAGAAAAGTATTTAATCAAATGGTGAATAAATAGTATATGTACACTTAAATAAGCATCAAATGCGATTTACAGTCGTAAGCAATGTTTCTGGGATGGCTAAATATCAGGAAAGTGTTAGGGTCATCAAATAATAGGGTATTTGGCATTTTGTCAAGATTTTAATTTATACATGGTTTTGTCACAAATTTGTTGCCTTAATCTTAACATCTTTCTTTTTTATGTCGACAATATGCAAAAATACATCATACTGAAACTATATAAATAGTAGTCAAATATTATTGTCCTACAATATGTAAATAAATTGGATGTAATCAATGTTTAGTTTTAAGAAACCTCTGTATTGTGGTTCAAAATATGAGAAGGACATATTATATCATTTATATTATATACAAAATTATAAGATTTCAAAATGCCTTATTAGCCATAAGGGAAAAATGGAATTGATTTCTAATATGAGATGATAAGTAGAGTCAGATAAAATATTTGAAATTTTTATATGTAACTAGTGATAAGCAACATATGTTGTAATGCTTATACTTATTGTGTTGCCACATTTGTTCAGAATATATTTACGTAAGAGAAAATGGCTAAAATTTTGTGTACAAAAAGTGACCGTCCAGAACACAATAAATTTTTAAAACTAAACAAATAAATTCACCAAATTGACTTAAAATTTTGTATCAAAGTATTTTTAAGCTATTTCATAGATTGTAAACATGTTACTTAAGTAGTTTCCGTCCAAATTACCCATGACTGATTTCTTTTTTACTTTTTATATGTATTTGTGTGTAATTTTTTTGTCTTAAGTTGTTACACAAACCAGGTTAGTGTACGAGTGGAGAAATCTCATTATTGATTATACTATAGATTTATTTCCAAATAAAAAAACCTTTGAAAATTATTTGTTTTTTTTTTACTTATTATACATACAACCTCAGATTAGAGAAAAGGCAGATAGACCCGTCACACAGGTACGAGAGTGCGGCCGGCAAAGCAAATACAAAATCGAAAGCAAATACAAACTCACGACAGTTCGAAACAAAGCGTTGCGTTGACAGTACGTCTGTTAATTCTTAAAAATGCCGTCTTGTGTGTTTAAACATTCACAGAAATCGGAGTACCATTTCATAGTTAATAATTATCTAAATATTTTGATATTATATTTCCTTGTTATTTGTTTCTCATTACTTGGAACACAAAACTTCAATGAAATTTGGGTAGTGTTGCTAGGTTACATTGAAATATTTTCCTTGAAGTAAGGCAATATGCAAATACTCGTAATCTACACTATTATTATAAAGATAAAAGATTATTTGTATGTATGTAATGAATAAACTACTAGATATATATTTTATATGTTACTTTCATAGCATCATGTCTTACGGTATTCTTCTTTGGGGAAAGGCAGCAGAAATCCAGACTATCTTTCTTCTTCAAAAACGAGCTATTAGGTCTATCTACAATCTAAACACTCGAGACTCTCTTAGGGAGTTATTCAAGCAAATTGGGATTCTCACCGTTGCCTCACAGTACATATATAGCTGCATCTTATATGTGCATCAAAACATCAATTTGTTTACTAAAAAATGTGATGTGCATAATAAAAATACAAGAAATAAGTTTAAGATAGCAATACCACGTTTCAGACTTCAAAAGTTGTCACGTAGCTTTATGGGACAAAGTATAAATTACTATAATAAAATTCCCGCAAGTATCATAACATTGCCTCTCATTCAGTTCAAACAGTACATTAAAAATACCTTACTACAAAAAGGTTATTATACTACTGACGATTATCTGAACGATAAGACAGCTTGGGTTAATGAATCTCCATTGGGATCTAATGTGAAATCTTTAATAGTGTAGTCTGAATCTTGTACACCTTTTCCTATGGTTAGTGGCTGATGTTGGATATTTGTGACCTTTTTCTTTTTAGTTTTTTTAATTAATTGCTGAGATAGCCTGAGTAGTCATGCTCACTTAATTGCCTCTGGGGTGGTGGCGTTATGTGGCGGGTCGTTACATTCCCTCTGATATGGTTGAGTGAAATGATGGCTGACACATACGTCATACTTGTGCACAGGTGCCACCTTTGGGGGCTGGTCTGCTCTGGTTAATCTTACACTTTTATTGTAAGTCATCATATTATGTCATCTCCCGCAGTCATTGATTGTATGATTTGGTTTAGAACATTTAAAAAAAAACGTGTATATTACTCATGTATATTTTGACGCTGAAAAGAGTAACTACCGAGTTTCTTGCCGGTTTCTTCTCGGTAGAATCAGCATTCCGAACCGGTGGTAGATTCACATTGCTCAAAAAATTTTGTAAAATTGACGATTTATAAGTGCTTTTTTTTTTGAGGCCTACATGAATAAAGAAATTTTGAATTGAATTGAATTGAATTATCCCCTTATTTCCACAAACGGGAACTACACGGGTGAAACCGTGGGGTGCTGCTAGTATGAGTCTCATGTATAGATGCCAAAAGGCAATATTTCAAGAAATTGGTACAAAATAAAGGCTGCTAACATTGCATTTTTTGTATGTTGATTATAATTACAAAGTTTTATATTTCAAAAAATAAATTTTATGTTTATGTTATTGTAGGATATAAATAATTAAATACATGTTACAATACCAACCAATATTATATTACTCCAGCATTAAACACACAAAACAGTGGGACTTTTTTTCATTACCCTGGCAAACTTACACGCACATTAGGATACAATGTTCCTACAGTGTGTCCATGCACTCATAGCTGAATTCTTGCCTCACATCTTTGTTCCAAGCGGTTCATCTGCCTTTTGTTCTCTAATCTGAGCATACAACTTACATAACATTACACCCATAATCCCTGATGTAGGTACTTATTATTATTACTCATTACTCATGATCACCAGATGAATTCATAAAAATATTCTAATAAAGTACAGGCTGTTCTAAAGAAGACAAGTCTTTGGATTGAGCTACTTACCTCGGAGTCAGATCAATGTATGTGAAGTAGTCTGATATTATTTTAAAAAAATTGGTGGTTTTAGAACAGTTATCAAAATAGCTGGTAGATGTAGTGTTGTGTTATTTTGTAGCCATTAATAAAAAATAAAGTAAAAAATAAATAAAACAAGGTTGAAATATATCAATTTTTATTAACAGTTCCTTACAACCCTACAAAATTGTGAACCATAAATACTTATTTAACTATCACTAGTAAAAATCTTACTGTCTCTTCTTGACTTGTTTTGCTTTGGATGTAGAAGCTTTGGCAGTAGATCCTCCACCAAAGATTGATGTGAACACCTCTGACATTTCTGGCATTTCAGACATTTTGGCCAAGTTGCTAATTTGCTTCAAATCTTCTTTAGTTTCTGGATCATTCATCATCTTGGGCAAGACCATGATTAACAACAATGGTAGGACCATCATAATTACCATAGGATTGAATAAGAAGTCCGTGAGACGCCACTGTTCTCTAACTTGGAAGTAACGGAACCTTGACAATGGCTTCATGCGTAAAGGATAAGGCACTTGAATGACTTGGGAAGTCTGAATAAAGTTAACTTTTCTTGCTCTGTATTTACCTTTGGAGTTGATTTCGACGCGCACTGGCTCATACATGTAGTCGGGGTGTACAATTTCTACGACGTACGAACCGGAAGGCACATTTTGTATAACGAAGGTGCCATCGTCTCTAATGAAGGCGATGTATTCGCCGCCGTTCACGTGCACCCTCGTTTCCACTTGCCAACTGTTCGAGTCTTGGTCCTCGGGCGGAAAAACTCTGCCTTCAATTAAATATCGTCCGTTACCAGTTTCCTCTTCTACGGGGTTGATAGCGCAAAATACATTGCTTGCTAAACTGAGGGCCACCAATACTGCGGCTAAAGAATACATTGTTCACGAAAACTATTACGTACCAACGTAGAAAATTCTTATTATTTTCCTTCAGAAAATACAAAGATTATCGTTTCGATTGTCATCGATTTCCTCAACATGACTTATGTCAATTTGACAATCTCTTATTTAAAAAAGTTGAGTTGTCTATGATTAAAAAAGTTGATGGATATTAGGTGAACGGATAGACATACTTAAATACATTTATAAACATCCATGACTCGAATAAAAATGATAGACCATAAAAAATATTTTTAATGCACTTATCTTATTTAATTATTTAAATTACGTGGTGAGCTTTAAATATGCTAGTTGTTCTTACCCCACATAATACAATACATTTTCAATTGACAAATATATATAGTTAAAATGAATTCATTAACAAAAATCATAAACAAAAGACATCTAACATAATCTTGAAAGAAGTGGAAAAACCGGTTTTACCTAAAAACTTATCGATTTTCAAAAGTTGTACGTTACCTTTGTGTCCCTATTTGTTATTTGTCTATGGATTTTTTTGTAAACAAATTGTTTGAGCGACATGTGGTTAACGTGAATTTATTTATTTTATTCTTAACTATTTGTATATGTCGTATTACAAAAAATAGGTAGAAAATGTCCGGATACTTAGAAGTAAAGTACCCATTCAAATCAAATCTCGGTTTGAACCCTTTCAAGGTAATTTTCGCATGATTGATGTGCATTGTTTTGTGTGTTCGTATGTTGATGATTGTTTATTGGCAGTCTTGGAAGAGACAATGGTGCATTTTGCGGCCAAGCCCGACGTGTTCGGGTGGCGGGTCGCTGGCGGTATACTGCAGCGAGGCTGGCGCGCCCGCGGGCACGGTGGAGCTGCCGTCGGGCTGTGTGGTGCGGAGGGCGAAGTCCCGCTCTCGGCCGCACGCGTTCGCTGTGTTCACTGAGGAGGACCCTCGGAAGCCTCGCATCCTGCTAGCGGCGCCATCGCTCAACGATGCGCAGGTGTGGATGGAGAAAATCAGAGACTTGCTGAATAGTAGCAAGTGGCTTGGTGAGTCTACCTTCATAATTATTTACAATTTGGCTTTAACTTTAGGGTATATATAGTAGGGTCAAAGTCCATAGTATACACTCAATATATTTTTTAAAGTAGCCCTAAGTAATCTGTTGTTTATTATTCTGTATACAAACTTTAATTGTAATTTTTGTTTTGTATAATTTATAGGACAGGTTTCCTATTTAATTTTTAATGTACTGTTCCACTTACATATGGACTGATTATGGTACATGTGTCAAGTGTTCCACGCTCTATTTATCATTCATGGCCTAAATGTTCAACGTCTCAACGTCACCTCATTCAATGCAAACGCATAGAATGCATTTCAATGTGTAATCACCCATAGCTGAGTGTTGCATGGGCATCCTACGCAGTGGCCCATTGTGTTCATGTTGATTGCTGAGTCGGTATTGCCTTTATTCGGGTTCAACCACCTTTAGGGTAGCTTTGGAGACGGAGACAATTGTGTTGCATAATTGATTGTGCACATGTTTCTGGTATGCAATATATTTGCATTGGAATTGTTGATTTATTGACTTAAGTACAACTTACTTGTGTTTTATTTACCATTGTTTATTATATGTTAAATTTTAAATGAGTTCTACATATATTTAAATGTAAAATAGTATTATTGTTCCCTAGCCACCTCTAAAAAATTTGAATTTTTGTTATTGTTATAGCTTTTTATGTTGTAATAACTACTCAAGTAAAAAATATGCAACAATCCATAAAAGCCTCTACTCAAAATTTATATAGAAAATGCGTGAATAAAATCATTTGTTTTAATTTGGCTACAAGAATATTTATAAACCATTCTTGTATACCTTAATTAATGATTTATGCAGCTATGAACAAAAGAAAAAGAGAACAAAAGTCTATTTAATAACAACAAACAAAATTAAAAGAGGGAAATTACAGAGTTAAGTAAAAAAATAAAAGAGGACAATGTAGTTTATTAATAAGTGGGAACTATAGCTACATTTTTTCTGAAGGTGCACCTGAATACCATATCAGGTATTGCATAACTTACCTGTTGTATTACTCCGTTTCCTACCGAACCTGCTACCAACATGAAACAGTGTGTCATACATAACGTTTCGCTGTCTAGTTGTACTAATTAGGTTGTCTGTAACCTTTGCATAAAACACTCATTATTTTTCCACTTTGAATGCACTTTTGTAAGTTTAGGATAACAAGCAACATTTACATTTAACATATTTGATGATGCAATGGCTTTGTTTTAAATACATCCATGTGCCTATTAACACTATTCCACTTTTATGGTGAAACTTGTCACACTAGGGAAGTGGCGTGAAGTTAAGTTAGTTAGTTTTTGTCATACTGAATGGCTAGTTTGTCTGATGTCATCAACCAACTGCAACTTAGACTACACTAGACAACTGTCTGTATGGGACCTAGAATTCAACTGCGGTTACCACTAGTGTGTTAGTTATTAATTGACCTAATTTGTCACCTTAAGGTTTTTACCTTAAGGTGACAAATTAGGTCTAACTAACACAAGATTAGATTTCCTTAGTTTAATAACCAGCTATTTGCGCTACAGCGCCTTTCAAACAGTTTTGAGCTATTTTATTAAACTGACTAGCCTATCCCGCTAGGGAAGTGGCGTGAAGTTTAGATAGTTATTCAGAACTTAGAAACTAATTAAAATCAAAAGTGCATTCAGATCATGCTTTTTCATCGCCCCATATTTGCAGGCACCGAGACATTGCTCAAAGACTCCTACTCGGTGACAATAGTAGCTACGGAGCTGTCCCGCAAGACAGGCATCACCGGGGACAGCCTGCTCACAGTCTCATCCGGAGGCGTCTTCGTGTCCCGGGCCCAGAAGCTCGACACAGTCTTAGAGTGGAAACACATCAGTGATGTGTTGCTTGTCAGTGATGCTGATAAAAGCAAAACTTGCGTGCTCACTGTTAATAGGTTTGTCAGTTTTTTATTGAGCACTTAATATTTCTGCAAATCTTTTAGCTTTGAGTTCATTTCAATTGTGTGATAACATACAATAGAATAATGGCAGATATTAAATAATATATTCCCATTATTCTAATTATATTAGCATCTAAAACATTAATTTAGCAGACAGATATAATATGGTTGTGCTGTTTAGTCACCTAAGAACTGAACTTCATAGCATGTCAAGTGGTAGTTATCATGTTTTTCCAACAATCATAACCCAATTATCATTAATTAAAATAATTCATTCATTCAATTACTGAAATCCTTCTCATTATTTTTAGCAATAAACAAAACATGGAATTAAATATAATTGGTTATTGTTGTTTATTAACATTCCATATATACACATTCAAAGCTTATAGTAATAATATATGCACATTCAATTATTTTGCATTAATCACCATTAACATGTGGAACAATAGGTATTCCACCATAATACAGTTAGTTAGTTACAGGAAAATGATTCTCATTTATAGTTAATTTTTGAATAAGTGATGGTGACTTGGTTGTTGTTGCATAGAGATTTTTGTTGGAACACATTAAGGAAAAATAACAAAGCCCTATCCATTATCACTATTGACGTAGGATATGACATAAAATAATTTTGGGAAATTAAAGTTATTTTAATTTATTTAAAACTTTAATGTTGGTCCATAGTTTCATAATTATAAATCACCATGATACATATAACGAATTATGAAAATATCAAAATTTAATGCCATATTACTTATTTAAATTTTTTTTCTATTTAGTTAGTTTTAATGAATAAATTTCATATTTAAATTTTTATCTGTGAATGAGGAGTAAAACCGAAGTTTTAAATAACGCGAGCAATTTTTACACTTTTACCGCGGTAACACCGGAATTAGCTAATTGTAGTTGAATGTGCACTCCAGGGAATTTATTACAGCTAATTGTAACTAGGTCACTTCGGCACGACACAACTTTGTTGCTTGCGTTACGATCAATGCTTCCCGTTTGTTTTTGTATTAGGGGACACTGGGTACGGTGATATTATGAAGGTATGGTCGTAATATGGGAACGATGGTATTAATGGTGTGGTTCTAACAACTTGAATAATCTGGTTTCAGTCGTAGGAGGGTAATTCGTTTGACCGATATCCTTCAGCCTATCGCTTACTGTTCTGGTATATGTATATTTTTTCGCTTTGCTTTTAAAACATTTATATCAACATCGGTTTTATCATCAGTTGAGTGGATTATATTACGCTATCTTATGTACATTTCATTATTTTTCTTTTAAATCATTGTTTAAATTTTCAACTAGAGATATCGACGAGTATCTGTAATTGTAACAATTAATTTCCATCGTCATTTGTCCGTTGTCAGCAAACAAGTCTGACCCAATAATATCGATAGACTAAAAGACAGGACGTATGATTCAACCTAGGGTCCAACTTGCCCCTTGTTCCTCCCTTATTTCAGCGGATAATACGTAACGCATTTGCCTGGGTTAACAAAAAACTTTCGCTCTAACTTTCCCCTCGTGCCTAAAATTTAAACCGAAATTAATTACCTATCCTACCTGTACTTAGACTACGTAAGGCCAGTAATTAGTCGAAAGGAAAGTATGTCATAAATTTTTTTTTACTAATTTCGCTGACCCAATTTTCGCCGAACCCGTTATTGCATGCACGACTATAAATAGCGCGCGGCGCTCCCCGCGGGCGCAAGTGGCGCGTGTCGTGACTCATCGCCACTCGCGCGTTAAAAATACGCTTGTCGCTCCAATACCGCTGTCGTGTGTTGTGCTTAGCAAGCGGCCGCAGGGTCGGCTTCAGCAGCGTCGGGCTGGCTATATTGTCAAGGTGGCGTTTGCCAGCCGGCCTCCAGCCTGCGTAGGCCCTCCACGGGCCTGTAAATAAATAATACTAATATTATACAGAGAAAATATTTGATTGTTGTATGTTTATTATTGAATAGCCTCCGTAACTACTGAATCGATCTGAATAATTCTTTCCCCGATGCAGTGGCGGATTTACCCTAAGGCCCAGTAGGCTCGGGCCTAGGGCGGCCAGATATTAGAGGCGGCCAATCGTAATAAAAATTAAGTGATGACGCTTTAGTACTAAGAGTTATGGCCTGGGGCCTAGAGCGGCCAAGACTGTAAATCCACCACTGCACCAATGTAAAGCTACTTTATCAGCGAATAACATAGGCTATATTTTATCCACGTATTCTCACGGGAACGGGAACTACGCGGGTGAAAACCGGCGGGGTGCTATTTTGTGATAATGCTGGTCCAAAGAAAACCTGAAGTTGGCGCCCTTTAAGTTATAGGAACTCGGAAAATAGCCCTTGTCGCCCGTCCCTAAAGCCGGCACTGTAGGCGTTCTAACGATCCTGTGCAGCTGTTTTTATACAATACATTATTAATTGACTGTTTATTTTAAATGGATAAGATAATTTTAGACCATAAATAATCAATAGTTTCTCAGAATAGCGTCATTTCCACATAGGTGGAACCGCAGGAGCAAAATATATTTATTACTTACAGTGATGATGACTAAGCAACAATAAAAATATGCATATTTGTTAGCTTTAGCTTAAGGCTTCAAGTACACGACGCCGGAACTGCACCGGCGCCGGACCGCAAGTTTGTGTATACAAATGAATATCGCGCCTGCGCCGCACCGGCGCCGCGCAGTAATCGTTGCTCACTCAGCATCAAAATACAACACGCGGTCTTGGTGCGGCGCAGGCGCGGTTTTCATTCGTATACACAAACATGCGGTCCGGCGCCGGTGCGGTTCCGGCATCGTGTACTTGAAGCCTTAGTTCACGTAGGAAGATGTCGTTGCGTTTCGTGTTTGCTAGTAATATTAATAAAGGCGACAAACAAGCATACAACCAGTCTAATGGTAAGCAGTCACCATAATCTATGGACGTTGCAACACAGCTTAGGTTACAAGTTCGCAAGACCTTGCAAGTATAATTTTGTTCACGTGATTATTTTTAGATCTTGCCATTAAAATCTTTTGTGACCTCAAATAAATTCCGTGGCAAATGTTGGTCTCTCGTTTTTCTGTCCTTTCTCAAAATATAAGTTTTTACAGATTTTTTTCCTTAAAAGATACCTGAAGTTGTTGTTAATTCAAAATGTATCGACGTGTCCAGTACGTGGAATATAAATAACAGGAAAAACAGATAGGCACATCGTCATATTTGGGTACTTGACGTGAGGAATGCGTTTAGGCCTCGTCACACCAGGAACAGGAGAGACGTATTGGTTAATGTTTGTTGCAAGCATGTTGTTAAAGGCGACTAATTATATCTTGGTTATTTGGTTTCTGATTATGTGCATTAGACTCGTGATTGTGTACGCAACGAGCTAGCCTCTTATCACTGCTTTGCACAATTCGCCATCTGTAGTTTTAGGAGCTTTGTGGACTCTGCCCAGCTCTGGATTGCAGGCGTGATAATATATTTAAGAATTAAATCAAATAAAATTTATTGCTTTCATGTTGTACAATATAAATCTTTGGTAAATAAAAGAAGTTTCAAACCACAGACGAGAAAAAAAAGAAGGACTCCACCCCTCTAACTAGACTTTGTGCCTTTCCGATGCTCCACATGACATTTCACTTACAGCACACATATACACGACACAACACTAATGTCGTCGTCGTTGTCTAATATGAACCCTGCAAGTGCATTGAAAAATCTTAATACCTACAAAACAATTTTACATATTATTATTTTTAATTTACAAATGTTGATCTTCCAAAAATTTACAGTGAATAGCCTTTTCCGTAGAATACTTGATAACAAAAGTTATTAAGTAATATTTTAGTAATTTCCTGAATTTGTTTTATTGTCTTTTATTTGTGTAACTTTACGGAAACTTGTTAAAACATTTTACACACATGCCAAAAGGACCAGATTTAACAAGTTCTATTTTTGAGCTGGGTGCGGCTAATTTTACTCAGGATCTTAAATTTTGATACGTATTCTGCTGTATATGTTACATTAGTGTATGTTATTCCAGCTCGTACCAGAACGGCGGCGGCGAGTTCAAGTTCTCCAGCCCGCTGGCCAGCGAGCTGGCGGCGGCCCTGAGGGGGGCGGTCGGGGAGCACGCTGCGGCGCGCGCCGGCAAAAAGCTCAGCAAGAGCGAGGGCGACCTGCGCTCACCGCAGAACACTGACACTGAAGGTGTGTAACCCATGGTAGATACAAGCACAGCGCCCCCACCTGCATTGCAAGCGTCTCCACCGCCCCAGAACAGGGATGGCCTCGCACCCCTGGTTACCCCTGTCGGCCTCCCCACTAGGGGGCCAGTGGAGCCCACCGCCGTCAGTAAAGTTACTAACTAACTACTAACTAAACTTCACGCCACTTCCCTAGCGGGGTAGGCAGAGAGAACCGAACGCCATATGGCACGATCCTTACACACCTCACTCGCCTCTTCAACATTCATAATCCTTTTCATACAAGCTCTACGATTTTTATGACTCCTAACATCACCTTCTTTTAATACACGACCAATCTGGTCGTGGTAGGTGAGCCTGGGCCTTCCGCGGCTCCTACATCCTTCCACATTCGCATTGTATATCTGTTTAGTCAATCTTTCGTCATCCATTCTTTCCACATGTCCGAACCACCGGAGCATGCCTCTTCTTACCTTGACTCCGACGCTGTCCTTCAGACCAACTCTCTTTCTTACATCATCATTCCGAACGCAGTCTGTGAGCGATACACCGCAGATTTTCCGCAGCGCACGCATCTCGACCGCGTTTATTCTACTTTCATGCTCTTTCTGCCATACCCAACTCTCGCTTCCATATGTTAGCGTAGGAATCAGCACCGCATTGTGTATGGCGAGCTGGGCCTTCTGGCTTAAGATTTTGCTGCCTAAAAGTTTTCCTAACGCTCCATTCACCCTATTCCCTGCATTCACTCTTCTTTCTATATCAGCGGAGTACCTTCCATCTCTACTAAATGCAGATCCTAGATATACAATTTCATTCACCTGTTCCAGCACTACATCGTCAACCGTTATCCTTGTATCCGTTCTGGTTTCATCTCTTTCAAACACCATAATCTTTGTTTTCTTCGCATTCAAATGTAAGCCTCTCTCCTTGCAATCATCTTTCAATGTTGTGACTAGTTGCTGCAGATCCGATGCCGACTCTGCTAGAAGTACGGCATCGTCCGCGTAAAGCAGGCAGTTCACAACCAGGTCACCCATACGCACTCCAACATTCATAGATCTAATCCTCTGGAGACAATGGTCGAGATATAGGATAAACAGCAGAGCAGACAGCACGCATCCTTGTCTGACACCAATATTGACGTCAAACCAGGGTGACAGGCTGCCCTCCACTTGCACGCATGCCGTACATCCCACATAGGTGGACTGCGCAGCACGAAGCAATGCTCCATCAATCCCATATCTCGGCAATATGTCCCAAAGGTCCTTTCGTACAACCCTGTCAAAGGCCTTCTCCATATCCACAAAACCGCAAAAAACCCTCTGACTTTTGGCCAGATGCTTCTCCACGATGTTGCGAAGAGAGAAAACTTGATCCGTGCATCCTCTACCATTCCGGAAACCTCCCTGTGCCTCCCACAACATTCCATCAGATTTCACCCTCATTCTCCTCTCAATAATCTTGCCATAGACCTTTGCTGCTAAGCTGATCAAACTGATGGCTCTATGGCTGGCACAGTCCATACGTGACCCAGCACCCTTGTACAGAGGCACGATAACTGCCCGTCTCCAGTCCATTGGGACCTTTCCGTTTCTCCAGCATAGATTGCACAAGAACCAGAAAGCGTCCTGGACGCTAGCGCCACCTAGCTTGATCATCTCCGCAGATACCTTGTCTATTCCCGCGGCCTTTCCACTTTTCAGACTTCGTATCGACCATTCAATCTCATTCATAGTGATGTCTTCATCAGACGCTGGCACCACAGAATCAGACATAGCCTCACTCTCAGTGCCAACATCAGAGACATACTCATACATTTCTCCAAAATATTCACTCCACCGTTCTAACACCTCGTTCGGGTTTGCAAGAATGTCACCAGCTTTAGATTTAATCTTACTCATTCCGGATGCCGACGAATATCCCCGAGACCTCTTAACCTCCCTCCAAAAGAGCTTGGAATTAGCCTCGAAACTATTCGTCAGTCTCCTTTCTTCATTCATAGCTACTCTTTCACGCTTCTCTTTCACTAAAGCTTTGGTTTCACTCTTGCAATAACGGTATATTTCTTTCTTCATCTCAAGCATACTTTCATCCATTTGCAAAGATGAGACATAATCAAGCCAGGCCTTCTTCTTTCTCGCTACGGAGGCTTTGACCTCCTCATCCCACCATGCGTCACCTTTCATTGTTCTACGTCTCCTTGCGCATCCACATGCCTCTTTTGCACTGTCCACCATGCTCTCTTTCAAAATGTTCCAGCAATCATCAACATCTAAGCCAGAAAGACTCGCATTCGCAAGTCTTTCATTGACTAAGCCTACATACACACTCCTTACACTTTCATCTTCCAGTTTTTCATTCCTTATCCTTTCAGTGCCTCCGCATGGAGTACGCACTCGCCAGTGCCTCCACTTCTTGAAAAGCCCAGCAAACCGGCATACTACCAGGTAGTGGTCTGTTTCAAGAGTAGGGCCTCTGTAGGCTCTTGTATCCAATATACTATTGCGGAGGCGGCTATCGACTAAAATCAAATCAATCACACTTTTTTAGTCATTCCGTCTCCAAGTATACGTGTGAATATCCTTATGACGGAAAATAGTGTTTGCCACAAGGAGGTTCCGTTCCAAACATACTTCCAAGATTTGCTTACCAGCATCATTCACTCTCTTGTCTCCATATGGGCCAAGGACTGCTTCATAGTCAGATCGCTTGGTGCCAACCCAACCATTCAAATCTCCACACATAATTATCCTCTCATTTCCTTCAGTCAGGTCCAGAATTTCTCTAACAGACTCCCAGAACTCCTCTAGTTCTTGGGGACTGGCTGAGCTTACTGGCGCATAGCCTGCAACCAGAAAGACTCGCGTAATATCCAGTTTAATACGAACCCAGAGGAGTCTCGGGCCAACTAATCCATAGTCTTTCACACCAGAGACTAAACGAGAGGAAAGCACTACTCCAACTCCACCGCTGGCATGACAATTCTGTTCCACACCAGACCACAGAGCCATCATACCACCGGGAAGCTCATCTGCATCGCTGCCCTTCCGCTTAATCTCTGTCAAGCACAGAACATCCAGGCGTCTCTCATTCATTACGTCAATCATCTCATACATCTTATCTTTCATTCCACCTCTTACATTCCACGTGCCTATACGGCACTCTGTTCTCCTCGTTCCGCAGTGTCCGGCGTGGCGTGAAGGGTGGCGGCCCCCTTCGCCGCACTCGCCACTTTTCGCACCGACGAGGGCTCGTCGGTGCGCGTCGCATCGGGGGAACGCCCTACCCCGCTCTGCGGAATTAGATCGGTCCAAGGTTGCAATCCGAAATCGGACTGGCAGGAGTCGCGACGAGCACGCCCTTGGCACATGACCCCCAGTAAAGTTGTGGTAGCTTTTGTCGTGGATTTTATAGCATCACCACTCTGAATGCTGCCGTGGGGTTTAGTTGATATGCTCCGGCCACTATATCTTGGCCGACGAGGGGTCCACCGTTTCAGAGAGACCTGGGAGTCCCACAAGCCACGTGTAATGCATTTCCCGAGTTAAAAAAGATAAAACAGCATAGAATCGAAGTGCCCTTTTTTGTTCACCTGCTGAAACCGGGGCGAATCAGCGGGGTGTGACGGACTCCCGGGTCCTTTAGATGGTAGGAGGACTATGCTCAGTCCAAGGTGGTAGCGGGCGGAGTATACCGACTAAATACCTGGGATGTTCCGTCTGCTTCTCCATATAAGGCGTCCAAGGGTTCGCGAAACGCTAAACTACCGTGAAAGAATGGAACTGGTCTATAATACAAAAAGACAAAAAAGAGTTTACTTTTTTAACCGACTTCAAAAAAAAGGAGGAGGTTCTCAATTCGACTGAATTTTTTTTTTTTTTTTTTTTTTTTTTTTTTTTTTTTTTTTTTTTGTATGTATGTTACTCGATATCTCTGACAATTGTTAACCGATTTCCAAAATTTTTTTTTTAATCGAAAGGGTTTACTCCCGAGTTGGTCCCATTGCCACCAAGTCAGGATCTGATGAAGGGATCCCAGGAAAATTGAGGGCAACCCTCAAACTTTATAGGCACGTACAATGTGTTTTGACATTTTCTAACATTGTTTAAGTATTTACGCATGGTACTTATCATCTTATGTTGGTGAGCTGATGATGGAAGGTACAACTCCTTAACGATTAGGAATTCGTTTATGATTCTTTAAATGTTGATATCTTCGAGAATCGTAAGACGATTTTTAGGGTTCTTTTTTTCATTCAAAAGGGTATATCCTGGAGTTGGTCCTATTGGTACCACATCTGGATCTGATGAAGGAATCTTAGGCAAATCGAGGGAAACCCTCAAGTATTATAGGCGCGTACAATCTATTTTAGTTATTTTCTAAAACAATTCAAGTATTTACGTCTGATTTTCATAATCTCATGTTGCTGAGCTGATGATGGAAGGTGTAACTCCTTAACGATTAGGAGTTCGTGGATAATTCTTTCAATATTATAGGACCCTATTGAGTGTTATTCTCGAGATAGTCTCAATTTCACCAAGTCTTGGTCTAGTGATGGGATTCCATGAAATAGAGGGCCACTCTTAAATTTTAACGACATGTTAAGTGTTTTATTTATTTTTTCTAAAACGATTCCAGTATTTGCGTCTCGTACTCATCATGTTATGTTGCTTAGCTGATGATGAAAGGTATAACTCTTTGAAGATTAGTAGTTTTAAGTAATTCTTTAAACATTAAAGGCTCGTTATACCTTTTCGTCTTTAGTCTCATAAGACCGGCACTGTCTCATTAAAGCAGCTCGTTTTGATTTGGACTACCTACCTACCTATTAATAAATTTCACTAAAAAGTAACAAATAAGTTAAATTTTAACAAAAATAAAAACCGACTTCAAAAAACCCCGTAAAAAATGTTTATAAAAAACACAAGTAAAAACTGCCTTAATAGCTATTTAAATGTCTAAACACTAAAAAGTATAAAATAAATTCTTTCGACTGCTTCAATGAAAGTATTAATCTTTAACACGTATTTAAATATTTACAATAATCAGTTAGTTTTGGAGTCGGTGCCAGCCAAACTAAAAAAAAGTAGACACTTAATAACAAATTACCTTACTAATAACAATATGAAACAAATTAGTTAAAATATGAGTATATTAACTTACCTACTATTGATTTTGTATATTCAAAATCTATTTTACCACCCTTCACCAAGAAACAAATAATTGCAAATTCCGAAATGATGATATAATTACGCGGGCTGGCACCGACTCCAAAACTAACTGATTATTGTAAATATTTAAATACGTGTTAAAGATTAATACTTTCATTGAAGCAGTCGAAAGAATTTATTTTATACTTTTTAGTGTTTAGACATTTAAATAGCTATTAAGGCAGTTTTTACTTGTGTTTTTTTTAATCTTGTAACTGTGTTCTACGGGTGTATATGCAGCAACAACAACAACAAACATCACGCCCATAATCCCCGAAGGGGTAGGCAGAGTTGAAAGGACAGCAGGCCCCTTTAACCAAATACAGCCAAAAACGAAACTGGGCTGGGTTAAATGTAGAACTGTGAAAAGTGACAAGTGGCTAGCTCGTCGCCTACAAAATCGCATACCCAAAACCCGATATACCATTAGTCGCCTTTTACGACATGCTGGGTAAGAAACATAGTTGGCACATTATTTTTAACTCCCAGACCAACACGGGACAATGGGCTGGGTTAGATGGATAATTGTGAAAAAGTAGTGACAAGTGGCTAGCTCGTCGCCTACACAATCACATACCCAAAGCTCCATATACCATTAGTCGCCTTTTACGACATGCTAGGCAAGAAACACAGTTGGAAAATTATTTTTATGTCCCAGACCATCACGGGACATAAAAAGAATTTTGTGTATGCAGCCATTCAAGTATTACGTAAAAAGATTGCTATTTTTAAACCACCCATACTAATTAGTTTTTTTTTTTTCTTAACTCATCTCAATTCAGACTCCCCCGCCCATAGGTGCTGACGTAATACTTGACCGCCGCTTAAATTGAAGCGAATGCATCATTGATTTACAAGTTACATTGTGAATTATTTCATACATTTTCCTGTTGATGTTGTCTTCCCGATTTATTTACGCTAGTATTAATATTGATTAGTGCTGATGAGTCACGTCCGGGCAGACTGTTAGTCAAGCGTTGTCTAAAATCATGATTGGATGATGTCTGTAAACAGTGCGGTATCGGTAGTGGACGACGCAGTACATAGCGGTTTAAGTGAATAGTTAATAATGAAATAGTTAGTGTTTTCCGATTGTGAGTGCGACGCGCGTCTTATAAGCAGCAATTGTGGGTCGACTCGAATACTATCCTGTGGATTTATTTAAAATTTTAATTTACATATATGGATTTGAAAAAAATAGAGTATACCACTTGCTTGGCGGTGTGAATAATTTGAAAACCTGTACATTGAAATGAGGATCGTTGTGTGACCATCATCCAGTTTGTCTGGTTTAGGCAGTAAAAGGATTAAATATAGTTGTCGCTCAAATGCAATAACTGGACTCGCTAAATATAGAAGCATCGTGTTTGCGGACCCTGACTAAGCACGGGACGTTACGTCAAGATGTTAGCGAAATTAATATTTCCAAGTAGAAATCATTTAAGTAAGTAAGTAAGTGATTATCATCACTTTTAACAAATAACAATTTAATTTTATCACACTAATATTATAAAGGCGAAAGTTTGTGAGTGTGTGTGTGTACGTTTGTTACTTCTTCACGAAAAAACTGCTGAACAGATATAGATGAAATTTGGCACAGAGATAGATTATATTCTGGAAAAACATATAGGTTACTTTTATCCCGGAAAAATGCACAGTTTCTGTAGGATACAGAAATATTAGTCTACGCGGGCGAAGTCGCGGGAAACAGCTAGTATATTATATTTAAATAAGCGAGTGAGGTGTGTAAGGACGGTGCCGATGGCGTTGGCGAATTGCGGTCGGTTCGCTCTGCCTACCCCGCTAGCGAAATGCCGTGAAGCTTGTTTAGATTTTTAGTGTTATATTTTATTTGTAACAGGTGAAATTCGCCGCAGCAGTTGGTACAGCGGTCCCTCCGAAGTGTCCCTCGACGATATAGATCTGATCATGTCTAAGGTACGCTTGCTTATTATTTCATTTGACTTACTTTGTAAATCTTTTAAAAGAACCACAATACTCCGGTAAAAAAGAAATAATTTCATACCATTAGTCGTCTTTTACGACATATTATTTTTTAATTCCAGACCAATATGTGTGGATGTGGATAATTGTAGATGATAATATGTATTAATTAAAAATAGTGAAGTATCATTGGTGTTCAGCGTAAGTAAATAGTTATTTGTGTTCCCGTAGGACGCGCAGTGCATCCCGAGCGGGCAGCTGGCGCGCTGCGCCGGCGCGCCGCACCTCGCGCAGCCTGACAGGTGAGCTGATACTGAGACACGAACAATTTTCTTTGTATTTACGGCCTCAGGTATACTTAACTACGAAAAACTTATAAGGATACATACATTTGTGAAAGGATAGTAGTAATCAAATCTTCAAATTGCAAAATGAATATCAATCCTCCTAAAAATTTACCCATTCTCGTAAAAACTATATTATATTTAAGAAAAAAGAAAAGTAAAAAAAAAATAACATTTAATATATCCCTCCCTCAGTATGTGCGACCGTCGCTCACTAGTGTCAGTCGCATCGGGCATTTACGAGGAGATCCCCGACTTGCCGGCGGCCGACGGCGTCGATGTCGTCGATGGAGCTCCTCCCGCCGCGTCCACCGAGCGCACCGAGCGCACCGAGCGCACCGAGCCCACCGAGCCTACCGACGACGCCGAGCTCGCCGAGGTGTACTGCCCCATGAGGCGCGGCCCGCCGAGCGTGTGCCGCGCGATACTTGACACGCGCGCCAACGCTGTTTCAAACGTGGTAAGAATGTAATTTTTTTCCTAAAATTAAAAATTATTCATTGTATACATTTTGTGCAGAACGTCCAGGAGTCCACTCCATGCTATTCGATCTATGTTGTTCTAATGTATATAAAACGTATTCATTAAATGTTTTATCTAAATCAGGACGGATAGTCAATCAGTGCCGTACCCCATAGGGATACTGAAGCCGACCATTCCGTCTGATTATCCTGGTCGAAATATAATAAGGGGTTTTAAAAAATCCAAAAACGCCAGTGGGCACGAGGGAGTCTCGTGGTCTTATCACTGTCACTATTGGCTCTTTGTTGACAGCATGTCAGTTTGGTCTGAACTAACCAATGAGGAGGGTGACAAGGCCGCAAGTCACAGTTACGCCATCTTTTGGATGTTTTAATTCAATAAACCCTCATTGAACGTGAACGGTTAGCAATAAGAAGCGCTAAAACTGATTGAATGGGTACAAATGAGTACCTTATGTCGGTCGGTCACAGCGTCAGAAGCCAATCCTCGCTCTCAGTCGTTGGGGTGTGCCGCAGGTGTCGGAGGAGCCGATGTACGAGTCGGTGGTGGAGTGCGTGTACGCGACCATGCGCCGCACGCGCCGCGCGCCGCCGCTGCCGCCGCGCGCGCCGCTCAGGTACACTCCACACTGTACAGATATACTGTACTTACCATGACATTCATGTCCCATGTTGGTGTATGGCTTCTTAGTAAAATTAATTTTTAAAATTGTCAATAGATAGCGCTTTATACTGGATGACTTTTTTTACCGTCAGGAAAAAAGAACTGTGTAATGTGTACCTAAAACCATTTCTATACATGAATGTGTTTATAAAATACAACTGATTTTATAAATTTTGGAATATCCAAAAAAAGTCATGAATTTGAAATACATTAGTGCATGCGTATTATTTGTAGGAAATGTAGTAGAATGGTAGCGGTAGCGCGGCGCGGGGGACGCGCGGCCGCCGCCCGCCCCGCGTGTGCCTGAATGAATTGAATGTCGTTCATTTTGAATCCTTGCAAAAAAAAACCAGCGAGACAAAAAATCGCAAATTTTTTTCGTGTTATTCATAGGATAAATTTAAAGTAAATTTCAATCCTTCCTTCATACTTTTACGGACTTAGGACCGCCAAAGATGCAGTAGGTTACATTTTGTTACCTACATTTTGTTAAGTTAAAAGAAATTAGTACCTACATACGACTTATTAACTTATTTACAACACGCTGTTTTGGAATGGATTGAGGCGTACTTAAAGATTGGAATCAACTTATTTACAAATCACACTGATTGTATTTACATTACTAATTAAAACTTACCTTTTAACGATATTTTAATAGTTGTTCAAAATGTTCTCCGTTTCTTTCCAAACACAAACTAGCACGTCGTTGCAAATTGTTTGTTAAACTGCGAAGAGTGTCTCTATCACTTTTTATAATATCGAAAGCGTCTATTATTCGCTGTTTTGTAGTCATTAACACTTTGTGCTTCCTCAGCGTACACTAGCCGCTTTAACTCGGTCCACAAATAAAAATCTAGCGGCGTTAAGTCCCGTAAACGCGAGGGCCAGTTCACAGGCTCGCCAAGGCCTATCCACCTATCAGGGAAAACAGCATCCAAATACTGGCGGTCAGATCGTTCGTAATGGGCAGAACAACCGTCGTGTTGAAAGTAGAGGCCTCGTAAATAAGTCAGGGGAACGTCATCTAACAGAGGGTCAATGACCGATTGAATCATCTGTTGGTATGTAGCACCTGTCAATCGTCCTTCAATCCAGACCGGCCCAATAATACGATCGTGGATTATCGCAGCCCACACATTGACACTGAACCTGATTTGGTGCGAGTCTTCTTTTATTTTATGTGGGTTTCGGAAGCTCCACCAGTGTTCATTATGAACATACTAAATGCCCACACGGGTAAAAATGGATTCGTCGCTCCATAGGTTAGGTTAGCCAGCGACAAAACTCCATGCGGGGTCCGGGATCAGCGGCGTGTAATGCCTGTACACGTGTAAAATGGTACGGATGCAGATTTGACAATCTTTGGTAGGTTCTCAAAATTAAATTTGTACTAGGAATCCGCGGAGCCAAAATACCACTGTTCCGCAAAGATTGTAGATGGCTCGGTTCTGCGTACATTCGTTGCGCTGCTTATACACTTTCACTACACTGAATATAACACCTAACCATTGCTAGGTATTCCACATTTGAATATTCGTAAGTTTTTATAACGTACGTCTACGTAATTACGGCGAGCGAACGATAGGTACTTCCGATACGGTCACGCGTATATCACAAGGCACGACAGGTGAGTGACTGAAGAAAGGTCAAAGGGGCCGCCTGGCCGGCGCGGGCGCGTGCGCGGGCGCGCGGGGTTGAAATCAGTAATAATAATAAGTGTGCGCTGCGCAACAAAGAAATAGATAAACACGAGCGAATTCATTGATGTTTAGCGCATTCGGAGTAGGGTGAATATGCGTTTGAGTTTTGGTGGTTTCGTATTTTTATTATCTTTTTTCCAATATTCGTTTTTTAAATGTTATGTTAGTCAAAATTAAGTTAGAATTAGATGGTTATGAGGATAGGTTATCTATTAAAAAAATTAAAAAAAAAAATTTTTTTTTAAAGTGATCATGCTATC
>OX596217.1:13224100-13292907 GCA_951394215.1 Glyphodes perspectalis
AATGAACCAGTGCCAATGTTACCCCAGGGCGACCTCAACTGTATCGCGTTCTGCATTACATATCCACCTAATTTCCGTACCTGTGACCTGCGCAATAAGGAGTCGAAATAAAATATCCACTAAATGGCATAATAGTTGACTAAACAAAGTGATTTAGTCGGTCTGTTTGATTACTAAAAAATATTGCGTACGTACTTTTTAGCTTTACTTCAATGAATTTTTGTGAAACTTTAGAATAATTCATCACACACCCAAATCACAATTAAGCTATGTTTTATCGATGGACTGGCCCGTTGGTCAAGTGGTCAGAGACCCTGGCCACGAAAACGAGGTTGTTTAGCTAGGGCAGTGCTTCTCAAACTTTTTATGCTATTGAAACCCTTTTAGGAAGCGGAGTATTTGACGGGGGGGGGGGGGGGGGGGATAATAATCGACTTTTAACGGATTTTCCCCCAGGAGTTATGATATTTATGATCAGTACCAATTTTCGTGGAACCCCCAGAAAGGCTTCACGGAACCCCAGGGTTCCGCGGAACACACATTGAGTATAGCTGAGCTAGGGGATATTTTCGCTAGGGGAAAATGTTTCGTGTTATGAACATGGACATTTGTACTCGGGTCATGGATGTTTATATACGTATTTAAGTATGTCTATCCGTTCGCCTAGCATCCATAGCACAAGCGCAAACATAGTTTAGAACTAGGAGGTGGTGTCAGTCTTGAGAATGTATTTATTTATATATGTACCACGCGAGCGGAGCCGTGGCCAGAAGCTAGTTTTTGATAATTTAACTTCATGGATTTTTTTTTACTTAACAAATTTCCCTATTGAGATGCGAAGTGTCGTTACTAGTTTGGGTATGTGACGTGACCCTTAATAATGGTACTTCCTCCCATAAATGGACCAATCAATACAACGCCATTTGGTAGATGTTTTATTGAGAAAAACTTAATGGAAAAGTAGTATAAGGGCAGGGTATTGTGTTACTCGTAGACATTTATCAGAAAGTGCTCTAGTCTAATTGTACTAGAAACTTTTGAATGTATCGGTGTGTCCGAGTTACACAATGTGCTCCCATGATAATGGTAAAATAA
This sequence comes from Glyphodes perspectalis, assembly GCA_951394215.1. Taxonomy (NCBI): domain Eukaryota; kingdom Metazoa; phylum Arthropoda; class Insecta; order Lepidoptera; family Crambidae; genus Glyphodes; species Glyphodes perspectalis. The sequence goes on from OX596217.1 coordinate 13,225,196, forward strand.
ATTGATTTATAATTTTGTATATTTAAATAGATAGTAAAATGTGGTAATGAAGCATTTACCTGGTTTTTTAAAAACCAAATTATGTGTAAAATGTAGTTTTACTTTTCATCAACCGACGAAATTCGATCTCAATGAAGTTCCGATGAACGTTAATTAATTTTACCTAATATTTTTATAATGATTTGTAATTAATGAGATGCAATCAAGATACAAGTTACTACTAGATTATAATTATAGCCAATTTTATTTTTGAACATAATGTGTTTTAACAGTGAAGACATGTGTTCTAACGTTAGTTATAATATAGAATAATTCTTATTATTATAAAGTACATCATTGTAATCTGGAGAGGGTACATACATATAGAAGAAACATATTATTCACGTTTCTGTAAATATATATATAAGAGAGTATAAGAGTAACGATCATTAAATTTCAAGGTGCTTTATTATTATTAAATAAGAGAGTTTACTGTGAAGCAATAAGTGTATATATAATAATAATAGTCAATATAAGTGAAATAAACATTTTAAACAGAACATACCTATTGGTTTTATTAATAAAACACATTTTGGAATGTATAAATAACATTTTATTCGATATAACTTCATGATACAAGTGTATATAATCTGTACATCTGTTCACGCAAGCCTCAGGCACCGCTCGGCGTGCGCCGTGCTACTGGGCCGCGGTCGTGCACGCGCAGACACGCTAACTTATACTTCAAACGGTATTCTATATAAATCATACGTATAAAATATTGGCCAACTGATTTGTAAAATGGAGTCCAACAAAACCCTGTCTGTTAAAAAGTAAAATATGTCGTACATTACAGGTACATTGCCACATAGTATGTATTTTACGTTTAGAATCTGCTTTCTAAAGATCTACGAAAGGCTCGAGAATCACTATTATTCGTCAATTTGATATCTAAAATGTATCAATCTGATATCTAAGGAGATCAAAATCATTAAAATAATGTTGCCATTAAAATTAAATAGCCCTGCAGATCGCTCAATACTTCTCTACCAGATCAGTGACACGTGAAGGTGGATGTTCAAACAAACCCACAAATAAACATATGTAATATTCGGGCTTGATGTAATTTCACTCATCTTACATATGTAGTTTCATTTATCTCATATAGGTAGAGCATTTTTACTTTGATAAATTAAAAATGAAAACAATACATATCACCATTTTACTTCGAAAATAACATAACAATAAAAGTATCAATATTATTTACTTGACCAGCCACCGGCGCAGCTACAGATATAGCGAATGATAAGTTTATAAACTAAAACCTGGTCAAGGAAACACCGCGCTCTAAAAAGCATGAAATGCCTCATTTTTCTCGATTGAAACGAATCGATTGACATATAATGTTCAAAATAGCGCAACGGTAGAACATTCACAAATATAAATATATACATACCTGCATGGATTGCTAAAATAATTATTGACAGTAGAGTAATAAAATCATCTTCGACAGACAAAATTCACTTTGGAGTTACTATACAGTGAAAGTTCAAAACTATAATAACATGCGCATAAGACAAACCCTTATGAACAGAATATCAACAAAACATCAACAGTTCTTATTTATCTTAAATAAATTGCCTACTTTCATTGGTGAAGCGGTGTCGAGTGCCAGTCGATCAGATACCTACTTGTTCGTTTGATATTTCTCAGTCCCATGTTGGTCTGGGAATTGGCCCATGTTTATCTGGGACAAAAAAAAAAGAATGCCAACTGTGGTTCTTGCCTAGCATGTCGTAAAAGGCGACTAATGGTTTACGGGCTTTTGGATATGTGACTCAGTAGGCGACGAGCTAGCCACTTGTCACTCTTTTTTCACAGCTTTCCATCCAACCCAGCCCACTGTTCCGTGTTGGACTGGGACTTAAAAAGAATATGCCAACTGTGGTTCTTGCCTAGCATGGCGACTAATATGGTATATAGGGTTTTGGGTGTGTGATTGTGTAGGTGGCAGGTTAGCCGCTTGTCACTGCTTTTTCACAATTTTCAATCTAACCCAGCCCGACTTTATTTTTGGCTGAATGTGGTTGAAGGGGCATGCTGCCCCTTTGACTCTGCCTACCCCTTCGGGGATTATGGGCGTGTATATTTCTCAGTTATAAATAAAATCGAACTATGTGGTTTGAGGCGATCCTAAAGTAATTTTGCAATGCAATAAGTAGCTTTGAACGCCATTCACGGTCAAATTCACCAATGAAGATATTCTTGGCTGGCTGCACTCGCACCGCACCACGTCCCCAAGGCCCGTGCACGATATTTATTTATTTATTTATTTATTACATAAATAAATTACCGACATTACCGTTTAATCCCCGTCACCCGTCGGGGTGATGGTCGCCGGCGGCGAATGGAAATGAAAATTCACAATTAGCACCAGTGACAACTAAGTTACTCCCTCGAATTCTGTCTAGCTGTAAGTACATTGCTTAAACAAGTTATCAAATACTTTTATTATTTACGAGGAAGAAACCACAGTTAAACTGAAGTGGAGCAATGATAAGTCGTCATCGTAAGCAACTGGGAATTTTCATCCATTTCCCAGTGGTGTCAATCCCCACTGGGTCTATAAACGGTAAGGCGGCGCCACTCAACTGCGCACGAACCGCTCCCCAGTGAGCGCGGCGGCGGCTACGAGTAGCCCTTGTCGAGCAGGCGCGCGCGGCTGCGGTCCAGCGTCTTGTACTCGCGGTGCGCCGCCTGCACCAGCTTGAACTCCTCCAGCAGGCTGCCGAAGTCGATGCTCGACCTGTCCGCCTCTGCGTCTTTCTGCGACTTTCTGCAACCACGACAGAAAGTGGTGTGATGAAGGACGTTTTAATCTAGATATAATTATTTTAATTTAGATTAATGAACATAGGCTTCAGGGTTTCACCAATTCCTTTGTGCTATAATTATAATAAAATGATTCATTAATTCATTGAAAAAGCGAAATTTCCCTATTATTTCGCTAATAGTGATGGTAGGAATGATACGTCTGGGTTTTCGAGTGTTAGGACTCCTCATCGCGAGCTTTTAGCTGGCGCACCTCGCCACTGTCCCGGCAATGTTGGGTGGGAGTCGACATCGCGTGCGCAGCGCGTGGAAGGCGTCGCTCTGCGGCAGCAGCATCAGGTCATTGTACTCAGCACGCGTCACCAACACAGCAGCAGCAGAGCACCGACCTGTCCGCGGGCGGCGGCAGCGGCGGCGCGCACTGCAGGCGCGTGCGCAGCGCGTGGAAGGCGTCGCTCTGCGGCAGCAGCATCAGGTCATTGTACTCAGCACGCGTCACCAACACAGCAGCAGCAGAGCACCGACCTGTCCGCGGGCGGCGGCAGCGGCGGCGCGCACTGCAGGCGCGTGCGCAGCGCGTGGAAGGCGTCGCTCTGCGGCAGCAGCATCAGGTCATTGTACTCAGCACGCGTCACCAACACAGCAGCAGCAGAGCACCGACCTGTCCGCGGGCGGCGGCAGCGGCGGCGCGCACTGCAGGCGCGTGCGCAGCGCGTGGAAGGCGTCGCTCTGCGGCAGCAGCATCAGGTCATTGTACTCAGCACGCGTCACCAACACAGCAGCAGCAGAGCACCGACCTGTCCGCGGGCGGCGGCAGCGGCGGCGCGCACTGCAGGCGCGTGCGCAGCGCGTGGAAGGCGTCGCTCTGCGGCAGCAGCATCAGGTCATTGTACTCAGCACGCGTCACCAACACAGCAGCAGCAGAGCACCGACCTGTCCGCGGGCGGCGGCAGCGGCGGCGCGCACTGCAGGCGCGTGCGCAGCGCGTGGAAGGCGTCGCTCTGCGGCAGCAGCATCAGGTCATTGTACTCAGCACGCGTCACCAACACAGCAGCAGCAGAGCACCGACCTGTCCGCGGGCGGCGGCAGCGGCGGCGCGCACTGCAGGCGCGTGCGCAGCGCGTGGAAGGCGTCGCTCTGCGGCAGCAGCATCAGGTCATTGTACTCAGCACGCGTCACCAACACAGCAGCAGCAGAGCACCGACCTGTCCGCGGGCGGCGGCAGCGGCGGCGCGCACTGCAGGCGCGTGCGCAGCGCGTGGAAGGCGTCGCTCTGCGGCAGCAGCATCAGGTCATTGTACTCAGCACGCGTCACCAACACAGCAGCAGCAGAGCACCGACCTGTCCGCGGGCGGCGGCAGCGGCGGCGCGCACTGCAGGCGCGTGCGCAGCGCGTGGAAGGCGTCGCTCTGCGGCAGCAGCATCAGGTCATTGTACTCAGCACGCGTCACCAACACAGCAGCAGCAGAGCACCGACCTGTCCGCGGGCGGCGGCAGCGGCGGCGCGCACTGCAGGCGCGTGCGCAGCGCGTGGAAGGCGTCGCTCTGCGGCAGCAGCATCAGGTCATTGTACTCAGCACGCGTCACCAACACAGCAGCAGCAGAGCACCGACCTGTCCGCGGGCGGCGGCAGCGGCGGCGCGCACTGCAGGCGCGTGCGCAGCGCGTGGAAGGCGTCGCTCTGCGGCAGCAGCATCAGGTCATTGTACTCAGCACGCGTCACCAACACAGCAGCAGCAGAGCACCGACCTGTCCGCGGGCGGCGGCAGCGGCGGCGCGCACTGCAGGCGCGTGCGCAGCGCGTGGAAGGCGTCGCTCTGCGGCAGCAGCATCAGGTCATTGTACTCAGCACGCGTCACCAACACAGCAGCAGCAGAGCACCGACCTGTCCGCGGGCGGCGGCAGCGGCGGCGCGCACTGCAGGCGCGTGCGCAGCGCGTGGAAGGCGTCGCTCTGCGGCAGCAGCATCAGGTCATTGTACTCAGCACGCGTCACCAACACAGCAGCAGCAGAGCACCGACCTGTCCGCGGGCGGCGGCAGCGGCGGCGCGCACTGCAGGCGCGTGCGCAGCGCGTGGAAGGCGTCGCTCTGCGGCAGCAGCATCAGGTCATTGTACTCAGCACGCGTCACCAACACAGCAGCAGCAGAGCACCGACCTGTCCGCGGGCGGCGGCAGCGGCGGCGCGCACTGCAGGCGCGTGCGCAGCGCGTGGAAGGCGTCGCTCTGCGGCAGCAGCATCAGGTCATTGTACTCAGCACGCGTCACCAACACAGCAGCAGCAGAGCACCGACCTGTCCGCGGGCGGCGGCAGCGGCGGCGCGCACTGCAGGCGCGTGCGCAGCGCGTGGAAGGCGTCGCTCTGCGGCAGCAGCATCAGGTCATTGTACTCAGCACGCGTCACCAACACAGCAGCAGCAGAGCACCGACCTGTCCGCGGGCGGCGGCAGCGGCGGCGCGCACTGCAGGCGCGTGCGCAGCGCGTGGAAGGCGTCGCTCTGCGGCAGCAGCATCAGGTCATTGTACTCAGCACGCGTCACCAACACAGCAGCAGCAGAGCACCGACCTGTCCGCGGGCGGCGGCAGCGGCGGCGCGCACTGCAGGCGCGTGCGCAGCGCGTGGAAGGCGTCGCTCTGCGGCAGCAGCATCAGGTCATTGTACTCAGCACGCGTCACCAACACAGCAGCAGCAGAGCACCGACCTGTCCGCGGGCGGCGGCAGCGGCGGCGCGCACTGCAGGCGCGTGCGCAGCGCGTGGAAGGCGTCGCTCTGCGGCAGCAGCATCAGGTCATTGTACTCAGCACGCGTCACCAACACAGCAGCAGCAGAGCACCGACCTGTCCGCGGGCGGCGGCAGCGGCGGCGCGCACTGCAGGCGCGTGCGCAGCGCGTGGAAGGCGTCGCTCTGCGGCAGCAGCATCAGGTCATTGTACTCAGCACGCGTCACCAACACAGCAGCAGCAGAGCACCGACCTGTCCGCGGGCGGCGGCAGCGGCGGCGCGCACTGCAGGCGCGTGCGCAGCGCGTGGAAGGCGTCGCTCTGCGGCAGCAGCATCAGGTCATTGTACTCAGCACGCGTCACCAACACAGCAGCAGCAGAGCACCGACCTGTCCGCGGGCGGCGGCAGCGGCGGCGCGCACTGCAGGCGCGTGCGCAGCGCGTGGAAGGCGTCGCTCTGCGGCAGCAGCATCAGGTCATTGTACTCAGCACGCGTCACCAACACAGCAGCAGCAGAGCACCGACCTGTCCGCGGGCGGCGGCAGCGGCGGCGCGCACTGCAGGCGCGTGCGCAGCGCGTGGAAGGCGTCGCTCTGCGGCAGCAGCATCAGGTCATTGTACTCAGCACGCGTCACCAACACAGCAGCAGCAGAGCACCGACCTGTCCGCGGGCGGCGGCAGCGGCGGCGCGCACTGCAGGCGCGTGCGCAGCGCGTGGAAGGCGTCGCTCTGCGGCAGCAGCATCAGGTCATTGTACTCAGCACGCGTCACCAACACAGCAGCAGCAGAGCACCGACCTGTCCGCGGGCGGCGGCAGCGGCGGCGCGCACTGCAGGCGCGTGCGCAGCGCGTGGAAGGCGTCGCTCTGCGGCAGCAGCATCAGGTCATTGTACTCAGCACGCGTCACCAACACAGCAGCAGCAGAGCACCGACCTGTCCGCGGGCGGCGGCAGCGGCGGCGCGCACTGCAGGCGCGTGCGCAGCGCGTGGAAGGCGTCGCTCTGCGGCAGCAGCATCAGCAGCCCGTACAGCGCCGCGCGCAGCTCCGCGCTCTGTTCGCCTCTCAGCAGCTCCAGCCGCAGATCTGCGCAGTGGACACGCGTCAGCAACACTATTACCAGCGCGAGCACGCGCACTTGCGCAGTCGGACGAAAGTGCGCGTGCGCGCAGGCAAGCGCAAGCGCGTCGGACGCGCGTGCTCCCGCTGCGAGCGTGAGTGCACGTTTAATCCCCAGCCATCTTTTAAGAGCCGAGCCAAAATGATGATCAAAAACATCTGACAAAACTGATGGTTCCTATTACTGTTTTTCCGTTGCAAAGTCCCTCTAAGCAAATATTTCTCAACGAACGTTTTATGTTTGACAGTCTTCATCGTTGCCACGCTAGTGAACAGACTCCTTACCGGAAAGTGCCAACGATCAGGAATCAAACAATATATAATGTATCGTTTCTATTGTCACATAATCTCCATATATTGTAAGTTTATTAACCGAGAAAATTGTTGATAGTTAATCGCTTTATTGTCAGTGGCGAGACAAGTACTATTAAATGCTGAAACAACCCGTAAGCGTGGCGAATAATACTCACATGCGAATATCGGTGATTCAATCAACTGCACCAACTTGTCCACCTCTGTCAAGAAGTCCACCGTGATTTCGAGATCACCGCTGAGGTGCAATGTCAAGGATAATATCATAACGTCTCTTTAAATTTAAAGAAGACACATTAGGAGTCGTTGGAGTATCAGATAGGTAATGATGAAGGTCTTCGATCTCATGGATTGAAGGGGGAGTCAAAGCAAGATACTTGAATGGGTTTTGTTAAATATATATGCTTACTTAAGCTTACTTTTTGAATGGGTTACTTTTTTCGACGAGGGGTAGGGGGGTTAAACATAAATCTCAATTTTGGTATGTCCCCAATGCATTAAGTTAATAGACATCGTGGCCTGATGTGACCTATTCATCATTTCCACGCGTGGGGTTGGTTCCGCGTATTGTCAAGGATACAAGTGGTCGATGAGCGTGTTGCAGTGCGTGTAGTGGTGCGCGAGCAGGCACAGCGCCAGCAGCGCCACCGGACTGTGGCACCAGCACGGGTACAGCCACGCGAACAGCGACGCCGTCGCCTGCGCAACAACATTCGAAATTCATTTAAATTATATTCATTTTAAAGCATGCCTCATGTTTGTTTACATGTCTACCCGGTATGTTGCCACTTCAGCCGTGTGAAGATCGGCCTGTTAGTGAGTTTTAGTAGTCAGTATGTAGCGCCGCAAGATATCGCGTACCCTATATGGATCATAGCCTAAGACAGGGGTTCCCAACCTTTTAGAAACTGAGGACTTTGATTTCAGAAAATTTTTAACTTTCGCAGAGTTCTTAGTTTATATTACTGACCACAGGTTGGGAACAACTAGCGTAAACGGACCCCGGCTCGGCACGGGACATACCGGGTCGCGGCCTACGCGCAGCTGCAGGCGCAGCTCGTACAGCTCGGCGGCCGTCAGCAGGATGGTGCTGAGCACGTCCACCATGGTGGCGGCGAAGCGCAGGTTCCGCTCGGCGCGCAGGATGCGCGACAGCGCGCGGTAGATCGCCTCCGCGTTCAGCAGCACGCACAGCTGCCTGACAACCGTATATTGCGGATCAAGGGTGCTATCGAAACATTATTGAAAAAAATCCTATGTACTATAAAGAGAGATGTAATGCCTTAGAGATGGCTGGAATGATGGTCGATCGGAATAAGTGAGAGATTGCACCATCGATACTTTTCGCCAAGGACATCAAGTTTACACAAATACAGCCGAAACGTTTAAATTGATCAATGATGGAATAAATAAGAAATAACAAATGTTTATCGTTTACCTTATGATAAACGCTCCTCGGTCTTCAAGCAGGTTCTCGTCCGCGGCGAGCAGTCGCAGCAGAGCTTGTAGGAACTTGTAGTAGTACGGACTCGACTCCAAGTCAACTGTAACACAATAAAACAGTATAATTAATAGGCAGATAGAAAGCAACACGTCGTCCTATGACACCATAGTTCAGAGCGGAGCAGGCGTTGAGCGGCGCCTCGCGGGTCACCTGTGGTCGCGCTCTCGGCGGCGTCGCCGCGCGCGCGGCCGCGGCCGCACGAGCAGATCTCGCCGAGCACGGCCAGCGAGCGGCGCACCACGTCGTCCGACGCGTCCGTCAGGCTGCCCACCACGCTCACGAACACCGTGTCCGTCTCGCAGAACATCTGCGAATGCCGCAACACACATGTTTATAACCATGTATCGTATGGGTAACCATTTTCTCAACGCCCTAAATAACATCACGCCCATAATCCCCAAAGGGGTAGGTAGAGTCAAAGGGACAGCAAGCCCCTTTAACCATTATTCAGGCAAAAATAATAAAAAATAAGTTTAGTAACTGGGCTGGGTTAGATGGAAAAATGTTAAAAGGAGTGACAAGTGGCTAGCTTGTCGCTTACGCAATCACATACCCAAAATCCTATATACCATTAGTCGCCTTTTACGACATGCTAGGCAAGAACCACAGTTGGCACATTATTTTTGAGTCCCAGACCAACATGGGACAATAGGCACGGGACACTACCTACATAATACAGACAATACTCATTAAACATATATGTGACAATAACGGAGATATCATCTCACCTCTGAAGGCATCTTGTTGTACAAGTGCAGTATCCAATCGAGGGCGGCGACCTTGGTGTGCACGGAGCTGTGATGCAGCATCTGCGTGAGGACCCCCACCACGGCGTCGAGCCGCAGCCGTCCCGTCGGCTCGGCCGGCGCGTCCTCCGGGGGGTCCCTCGCTTCCTGTTCCTCCGAGGAGTCCTCCTTTTCCTGGGCCGACGGGTGGTCTTTTGAGTCCTCCGTCGGGGGGTCCTTCAGCTCCTTCGCCGGGGGGTCCTTCTGCGCCGGCGTGGAGTCCCGCGACGCCTCGGACCCCACCAGCCTAGTCAGCTGGAAGTTCACCGTTGCCGCGGTTTCGCGGATGCCTGTGTCCTCGGTATGTAGTCAAGATATTTCACTCTCATTATTGTTTCCTAGATACTTCCTTAAGAGAAAATGTTACATGTTGGAAGGTTAAAGAAAGTTTTTGTGAGACCTATTTGTTTACTGACGAGCTGACGAGCAGCCACTGCACTAGCGTCAAGTGGGCTTCTGCCGCCTGTGGCGGAGCCCAATTTTTCTGCTTCGAGGGGGGGTTCTAACCATCGTCATGACGCCCCACAGACAGCGCCTAGGAGCTGGTTTAATATATTTAAAAAATGCACACTCGTTGTCAGTCATTTCGAATTGGCGCAACAAACAGATCCGCCCGCGGCGCCCGCGCGGACCGAATCCACCACATTACGCCACTGAGCCACCGCTAATTTCATTACCAAACAGACAGTAATTATTCTTAAATTAGCTATAAGTACAGAGTGCTGGTAGCTCAATGCTAAGGATAAGGTTCAAATCCGGGCATGCACCTCTGGATTTTTCAAAATCTATGTACCTACGTATTAAAACCACTAGTTTAGCGGTGGGAGAAAACGTCGTGGACCTGCACATTCCTACAACTATGCATGTGTAACCATGATTCAAAAATTATATGGTTCCCCTATCTAAGGGGTTACGAAGCTTAGATCGGTAGTAGCTTCTATTTAATTTCCAGAGATCACGGTGTAAGCGGATGCCGACCGAGCACGACACATAACGCTAGGAGGATGATGATATAGTAATCAGCACAGAAGGTTCCCGGGCGCGCGCGCGCACAAAGGATACTCTTGCGCGGCTCGTCGGCGTAGGCGAGGCAGGGCAGCACGGCGCACAGCACGCCCGACGCGTGCGCCAGCAGCGCCGCGCCCGACAGCTCCACGAACTCCTTGATCCACGTGATCGCCGTCAGCTGCCGACACACACCACACCGCACCTCAAGTGGCTACCGCTACCCCGCTCGATGACCCCTAAGCGCAGGGTTCCCCTCTATGCTCTAGCATTGAAAACTATTACTATCATTGAGCGGGGACTTAAAACAATTAATTCGCCACGGGCTTTCATTTAGTTACCCTACTGATCGACACAAAACTCATTCCAGTAATAGGCCAGTGTACATAAATCTATACTAATATTATAAAGAGAAAAAAATTGTATTTGTGTGTGTGTGTGTGTGTGTATGTTTGTAATAAATAAACTCAAAAACTACTGTGACGATTTCAAAAATTATTTCACCATTGGAAAGCTACATTATGCGGAAGTAACATAGGCTATATTTTATCCCCATATTCCTACAGGAACGGGAACTATGCCGGTAGTCTATGTGTGTGTATAATATAGTGCAATTCTAAGTAAAATTATTTTACGGCACCGCGCCTTTGTTCATTGTCATCAACAGAAGTATGTTAGTCAACTTCTTATTTTATCTGCAAGACTAATTTCAGTGTCAAAAATCATTCTATTGCCCGTTCCGATAACTGGTTTATCTTATTTACGTTTCTAATGTGATTCTAACTATGAAAAACATACACAAAAATGTATATCTCACTTGTAGCAGTTCCTCTGGCGACTGCGCATGCGTGATGAGGATGTTCACCATCGCCTGGAAATCCACGCGCGACGGGTCCTTCTTTATGCTGCGCAGGAACTCGTTCAGCTGGACGTCACACCTGCAACAACATAAAGCTAGAAATGTCATACTTTCTAAGACACGATCGCTCTTTGAACTCCGCCTACCCCTTCGGGGATTACGGACGTGATGATAACTAACTAACTAAACTTCACTCCACTTCCCTACCGGGGTAGGCAGAGAGAACCGAACGCCATATGGCACGATCCCTACACACCTCACTCGCCTCTTCAACATTCATGATCCTTTTCATACAAGCTCTATGAGGATGATATGATTGATATTTTATAATTAAGCGAGAGTATTTCTATTACGTATAGTAGATACTATGTCGGAGCCGCGAAAGGCCCAGGCTCACCTATTACGATCAGATTGGTCATGTATTAACAGAAGGTGATGTTAGGAGTCATATAAAAACCGTAGAGCTAGTATGAAAAGGATTATGATTGTTGAAGAGGCGAGTAAGGTGTGTAAGGATCGTGCCATATGGCGGTCGGTTCCCTCTGGTGTTTATTGTCCTGGCGGAAAAAGTTCGAATTTCATACTTTGAGTTTAGCAGATAGATAGCAGAGTTTAGTGTATGACGTCGTGTAATTGTGCACGCTAAGTAATAATTCATTTGTGCGTCCAACCAACCATTTGAGTTATTCATCAAAAACTGATTCCGCTGGGACAACGTTGTCCTGCTTAACTCAAAGTATGAAATTCGAACTTTTTCCGCCAGGACAATACACACTCTCTCTGCCTACCCCGCTAGGGAAGTGGCGTGAAGTTTAGTTAGTAGTTAGTTAATAAAAAATTTATCACCTTCTGTTAATACACTACCAATCTGGTCGTGGTAGGTGACCTTCGGCCTTCCGCGATTCATACATCCTTCCATTTTCGCATTGTATATATATCCGTTTAGTCAATCTTTCGTCATCCATTCTTTCCACATGTCCGAACCACCGGAGCATGTCTCTTCTTACCTTTACTCCGACGCTGTCTTTCAGACCGACTCTCTTTCTTATATCATCATCAGTTTGTGAGCGATACATCGCAGACTTAAAATGTTATTACGTTAAAATTTAAAAAAAAGGTTATTTTAAAATAAGCAGTTTCTTTTCGACCTAGTGGTCCCTGATAACAATAATGAAAAGTGAAAAAAATAATAACTGATAAAAATAAGTGACTCGAGGACCATTTTGAGGTCCTCAGACACTAAAAGGTTGGGAACCCCTGAGCTAACACTATCAAACTCACATTCTCCGTATCTCTGGGTTGGGGTCGTCGAGCATCTTGAAGAGTCCGTCGAGCAGGTCCGGCAGGTGCGCCACCAGGTCCACGGCCGGCACGGCGTCCAGCACCGACACCCACGAGACCACGAACTGGCGCGCGAACGCGTTGCGCGTGTACATGCGCTCGCGCAGCATCGGCACGAACGCGCTCAGCTCGAACGCGGGGCTCTCCGTCACTATGTCCTGCGATGTTATCGTCATCAACATCATCATTGTCGTCATCATTATCAGCATAACGCTATCATCGGAATCATTATTTCAGAAAAACATCCACTGCTGATCATATGCTCCCTATAGGTACAACGACATAATTAAATTATTATAGAATACAAAGCCTACAACGCCATAACTGAACTATTGTAAAAAATATATATATATTAAATAACAATTCGATTTTTTTTTTTTTTTTATAGTAAAGAGTAAATAAAATGATTCTTGTTTTATGTAAAAAAATATACCTTGAAGTAATCTGCTTCTCACAAACTAAGCATCAAGAGATTAAATGGACATTTAATTTACCTCGATACTTCAAAAGGTCCTTATTTATGTATGCCTTAACAAGCACTAGTACATTATTAGGTATTGTTTGTTAACACGATAAAACATTGTTAATCGAGTAAACGGCTGTTAAAACGTATGCCGCTGTCACAGAGTATTGAACTTTATTGAACACACACATGAAATCCCATGCACATAAAATATAGATAGAACACAAAAATATAAATGACAAATGGCATTATCGAGACTCAACGCGGTTTGTTATATACCGAATAACACTCGATTTGATCTGACCGATCCAAACTACCAAACAAAAAACAACGAAAGCAGATAAACACATCTTATCACTAAATTTGATAATGATAAATTATACAAGAAATACAAATTTTATTACCAGTAAAACTAATAGTTAAACAAAATTTAAGTAAAAACGAATGTACTGGCGGAAAAACTGTTTTACAATAAAATAGTGTATACAATAATACTCTTACACACAATAATATGTTTATTTTATCTGTCAATTTACATTTTGAAGGGTATGGGGGCAACACGAGAAGTGATAGGTAATTAACATTGCTGTAAGATAGCGCCAACTATCGGTACGCACGTTTGGTCAAATAATTGTATTTATTTATCCAAGCGCAATTTGATAACTGCAACTGATAAAAAAAACTATTGAACTTGACGTGGGCGTATTTTTTAATGAGTAAAAAGTATTGAAGTTGACGGTGAATTTTTTGTTTTGTGACATTATCAGCCACAATTCACCATTAAAACTGCTTTTAGATCGGTAGTAAGCGTCTAGAGAGGTCCTGGTTAAATTCTCGAGGCAGACCAAAATGCTATCAAAATGGATTAGGAGCATATTATAATAAAGTCCTCCTAACCGATATCGGTCCCGGCGGCCAATCTTAACGAGGATTAGCCAACTGCACAGGAGATGTTATAGTGCACAAGTGTGTGCGCAAACACAGGTGCACTCTCTGTTCCTTCACTCTCAGTCCGGTGAGAGGGCAATTCGACATGACCGGAGAAGTCAGGCGCAGGACTAACGGCTTAACGTGCTTTCCGAGGCACCAGACAGATTTTGTGTCATTGAGATTGGCTGTCTCGAACGAAGCCGATTAGTGTGATATTAATATACACCAAAGGATCATTGAGTGAGTCATTTCAGTTGGTAACACTCCATACGACAACTCAATCACACTCCATCCATTATTATTTAAATAAAAAGCTTAGCTCATGAACACTGTGAACAGTCGAAACATTTTTTTGGCGGTCAGGGGGATATTATTACTAAGCCTGTTAAGTTAGTACTTCAATAGCTGCGTAAGTTAGTAAGTAAGTATGGTGACCAGGTGACCTTGAGCAGGCGGTCGAGCAGCTCGGCGCCCTGCTTGACCTGCGGCTCGGGGTCGGCGGCGAGGCGCGCCAGCGCGTCGAACACGCGCGGGAAGTGCGCCAACGCCGAGCCGCGCGCGATCTTGAGCACGTTGAACAGCGCCTCGGCCGCCTGGTAGCGCACGCGCGACTCGCTCTCGCTCAGGCACGCCACGATCGGGTTGATCAGCTCCGCAAGGTAGTTCACGCACCCCTAAACCACAACCATTTTATTTAACACATTTTACTCAAAAAAAAAGAGAGAATATGTAACCTTCGTCATAATTTGTCTGGTTACCCTATATAATGGTCAGATTGGCAGTCGCTTCATTGTAATTAGCACTCACTATCATGTTCTAAGCGGACCCTGACTAAGCATGGGACGCTTGGGAGATGATGACAACTCAAAGGTAGGTTAAATAAATGGTTCTGAAACTAGGCCCGGAGATAGATTATAGACTGTACAATGTATCAGCGAAGCCACGGGCAAAAGTAAGTTGAAATAATTAATATTTTTGGCTCAATGTGGTTTAAGGAGATTATCGCTCTTTGGAATCTGTCTACCCCTTAAGGTATAATGGGTGTATTGTTATGTACTGATATGTGTAAAAAATTTAACTTTTAAAATATGAATGAAATTTCATAATATTAATGTATGATATAAGTAACTCTTAACGCTGTCAAAATTATTAAACCTTATAAAAAATCTGTTCAATAAAAAGACAATTAATGCACAACAATCATAAAGTCAAACAATGGAAGCAGGTGAAGGCTAACTGCACAGTGTTTATTCCCTCATAGTTCTACCTTGCACTCACAATCATACATAACATTATCTCTGGCAAACTGCAACTGATTGTGTAATACATTTGCATTAAACATTATTTAAATTGTTTGAGTGTGTGAATTACTGATAATGATTTAAAATTTCTGGCTAATGAAGAATATATTAGCTTTTAACGACTGACAACTAAGGCTATATTGATACAGGCTAATAACAACCAGGCCAAGTTGTTTTAAAAATTACGAAATTCAATTTATGCACAAACGTTTGTTTTGTTCAATAAGTTAAATTTTAACAAAAATAAAAACCGACTTCAAAAAACCCCGCAAAAAATGTTTACAAAAAAACACAAGTAAAAACTGCCATAATAGCTATTTAAATGTCTCAACACTAAAAAGTATAAAATAAATTCTTTCGACTGCTACGATGAAAGTATTAATCTTTAACACGTATTTAAATATTTACAATAATCAGTTAGTTTTGGAGTCGGTGCCAGCCCGCGTAATTATATCATCATTTCGGAATTTGCAATTATTTGTTTCTTGGTGAAGGGTGGTAAAATAGGTTTTGAATATACAAAATCAATAGTAAGTTAATATACTCATATTTTAACTAATTTGTTTCATATTGTTATTAGTAAGGTAACTTGTTATTAAGTGTCTACTTTTTTTTTAGTTTGGCTGGCACCGACTCCAAAACTAACTGATTATTGTAAATATTTAAATACGTGTTAAAGATTAATACTTTCATCGTAGCAGTCGAAAGAATTTATTTTATACTTTTTAGTGTTGAGACATTTAAATAGCTATTATGGCAGTTTTTACTTGTGTTTTTTTGTAAACATTTTTTGCGGGGTTTTTTGAAGTCGGTTTTTATTTTTGTTAAAATTTAACTTATTTGTTACTTTTTAGTGAAATTTATTAATAGGTAGGTAGACCAAATCAAAACGAGCTGCTTTAATGAGACAGTGCCGGTCTTATGAGACTAAAGACGAAAAGGTATAACGAGCCTTTAATGTTTAAAGAATTACTTAAAACTACTAATCTTCAAAGAGTTATACCTTTCATCATCAGCTAAGCAACATAACATGATGAGTACGAGACGCAAATACTGGTATCGTTTTAGAAAAAATAAATAAAACATTTAACATGTCGTTAAAATTGAAGAGTGGCCCTCGTTTTCATGGAACCCCATCACTAGACCAAGACTTGGTGAAATTGAGACTATCTCGAGAATAACACTCAATATGGCCCTACAATATTGAAAGCATTATCCACGAACTCCTAATCGTTAAGGAGTTGCACCTTCCATCATCAGCTCAGCAATATGAGATTATGAATACCAGACGTAAATACTTGAATTGTTTTAGAAAATAACTGAAATAGATTGTACGCGCCTATAATACTTGAGGGTTTCCCTCGATTTGCCTAAGATTCCTTCATCAGATCCAGATGTGGTACCAATAGAACCAACTCCAGGATATACCCTTTTGAATAAAAAAAAGAACTCTCAAAATCGTCTTACAATTCTCGAAGATATCAATATTTAAAGAATCTTAAACTAATTCCTAATCGTTAAGGATTTGTACCTTCCATCATCAGCTCACGATCATAAGATGATAAGTGCCATACGTAAATACTTGAAAAATCTTAGAAAATGTCTAAAACACATTGTACGTGCCTATAAAGTTTGAGGGTTGCCCTCGATTTTCCTGGGATCCCTTCATCAGATCCTGACTTGGTGGCAATGGGACCAATTCGGGAGTGAACCCTTTCGATTAAAAAAAAAATTTTGGAAATCGGTTAACAATTCTCAGAGATATCGAGTAACATACATACAAAAAAAAAAAAAAAAAAAAAAAAAAAAAAAAAAAAAAAATTCAGTCGAATTGAGAACCTCCTCCTTTTTTTTGAAGTCGGTTAAAAATATAGACCTTAATATGCACTGATAGTTTTTTATTTAAAATAAAATGCGGATTAGAACATTAAAATATATCGGTAATCTTTTTCCAATTAGCGTCAATGTGTCTTGTTCAGCTAAGGTTCACTTAATTTATCTTCAAATATCATATATATTATTGACTATCTGCATTATATCTTGCAATACTAAGAAAAAAAGTGTTTAGGAAACATAACATATGATATAAGAAGACTGTTTGACTAGTCAAATACTAATCGCAAGCAACTTTTTTTATTGACATATACCAGAATTTAATCTGATCAATGGTTAAGAGTGCATAGAGCGGCATAGCTAATAGGCAACCCTCCTTTGATGGAGGCTGCACTTAAACATCCTAAAAAACCTAATCACCTTCGGGACGGAGCTAAAGTGGTTTGAATAATCACTGTAGTGGTACAGTGACCATTTACACACATTGGCCCACCTATGAGGTGCGGGAAACACGTGCCCAACTAACTAACTAATTAAGAGTGCATGGAGGATGAACATATCAATATTCATTTATATTTATATATGTTAATTATAATAATAGTTGTGTTACATTAACATCTTTAAATTTTATAGCTAAAATGCTATACTTGTTTAATTTCAAATATCCACTAAATAAAGAAAACAAGATTTAAATTATCCTTATAAGACTAAATATTGATGATACAAAAGGAAATGAAATTTTAATGACTTCTAAAGAATTCAACACCAACATGAATGAAATAAAATTAATATTATGATCTTAAGGGAAACATTAAGCCAACCACACCTTCAAACTTACCAAACAGCCGCTTTTTTAAAATAAATCTAACATTCTACATACTACAACTCTTCAGAGAGTTTGAGAAATATATATGAAACCCTCAATCAGTAACAATACAGTACCTTCCCTAAGCCAACAGCCACGGAGGAGAGCCCCATCAGAGCCCCGTTCTTCACATTGGGGTTCGTGGACGACATGAGGTCCTGCCCCAGCACCCGGATCAGCCGCTTGATCTGGCTCGTGTTGTTGGCGTCGCTGAAGTCCTTTACCATCCTGCGAGAGCCACAACACTCAATTAAACATCACGCACCACCCGCATCAAAACAGCTTACCTCTGCCCAACCAATACTCTACTACTTCTCAATTCAAATACAAAACGGATACGATAATAGCACTTAACACACATTTCTAGTTAGATTTTTAATGATATAAACAATATCAATGTAAACAATAAAAAGTATATTCAGAAAAAACACCTACTTTTCGATCTCGACGCCCGCAAACTTTCTCTTGTCATAAATTTTGTCGCATAGCCCGCGGACGCAGGCTATGCTTAGCGGCGCATAATCTCTGTCAGACATTTCCAATTAATTATAATTATCACACATTTAAAACATCAATTTATTATTATATTCAGATTTCCGACTTGAAATAAATGTATGGAAAACATTAAACAGCAAAATGACATGACGTTTGTATGTCAACTGAACTGTCATTCTGTCTATATGATAACTAGAGCTAGGTTGACAGTCACATGATCACATAAGTGACTTAAATATTTTTGTCTAGTATTAGTATCGTCTAATGTTAAAAGTAGCATGTATTTTACATCATTTACATATATTATTTGTTTAAATGGCTGACATACATGAGCTCCGCGTGTTGGGTCACAATAACTTGGAATTTAGTCAATGTGAGTGCTGTTGTTAGCTGTCATAAATGATTTTTTCTCTTAACATTATACGTTTTTTCAATTATCTGCTAAAATGTTCGTTTGATGACCTCGTAATGTTTTTTTTTTTTGATCCAATGCGTAAGTACCGTTCGCTACATTCCAGGAAAGAACATAATATTCCTACCCTTTAGTCAAAGAATGGTGTTCCCAATAAGCATTATCGTGAGTGGTATGAATTATGAGATTCTCAACACCTTTTTTTTTTACTTGGGGAACTCCCACGAGCCGTCACCCTCTGGACGGGGATCCAGAGGGCGTGTGTGTGTGAGGGTGTTGGACTCAAACTGACTAAACCCGAAGGTGGCCTTCCGCAACGCAGTTCTGGAGGAGCAGGTACCCGCACTGCCGGGACTATACGACAGCTCCTCCGGTTGTGCGCATGCCGCGCTGCGCGACTCATCTCTCGATGCTGTGCACCCCACGCGTTATATGGCGCCTAATGTACAGCACCGAGCACGCGCGCACGTCGGGACATGCTAGGTCACCTAGCATGTCTCAACTACTCCGCCCAGGAATCAGACGCCGGTCGTCCCCGCGACCGGCGTTGTTGGCCCACTCTCGCGCTGTGCCCTCTGTTAAGCCAGAGGGGCACGCGGAGAGTGTCTTATCGGAGAGGGCCGCCTTCCACCCGGCGGCCCAAATTGAGGGCAGAGCCCTGTCGACGCGAAGGGAAAGGAGATACCTCCACGACCCACCACAACGCAACCCAGTGCGCCCCTGTCGGGTTGCTGAGGATAGGGAGACGAGCAACCTCACACTCAGCTCCTCCTCTTCCTGGGCAATCCGAAGCTAAGAGAGACCCCGAGATAGCTAAGAGAGCCAGTTACGGCACCGGCCGCAGGGGGCTGCGGCTGGTGCCGCAACTGGCTCGTTTCCCAATCCGAGCAATTGCGGCCCATCTCGGGGTCTCTCTTAGCTTCGGCCCTGTCCGGGTGACCAGGGCCTACTAAGCCTCCCCAGTGCGACAAACCGGAGACCCCGGTGGAGGGGGATTCTAAATACCTTTTTTTTTTTTTTTACTTGAGGAATGCTTACTTACGCACCATCCAGTTAGAGTCCTGGGTGGACCTAAAAGGGTGAGTCGGGCTCGAAACCGGTAGCAATCTCCGGAGACCCTACCGACTAAACCTCAAGGCTGTCGTTCTTCCGGGCCGGGCTAGACACCATCGCCACGGCGGGGGATTCTAAATACCTAGGCCAACTCCATAACTTGAACGAAGAGCCCATACCATATGATGATCCGCTTTCGTACATACAATCTATGAAAACAGAGTCAAAAAATCCGTTATTTAATGAGTTGATTTATGGAATTTACAAAACGAAAGCCAACTAGTATAATTAAAAGCATAAGGATATTTCTTACAATTCACACAATAAATATCTCGTGAAATATGTGATACATTTTCCTCCCTCTACTTACGTCAAGTTGACAGCACTGTGAAAAACTTTTTCATTGGTTCAACAAAACGTTATATGATCAGCTTATGTATTTTTTTATCTTGAGTCTTGTTTTTGAGTCTTAAGTCGATAGTGGTCTGTTTGTGCAAAGTTTCCTTCGTTACAATTTGACCCGGTTAAAATCGAACAAAAAAAGTCAGAAAGCGGCCGACGAAACAGAAATAAAATTAATATCAGTTGTTGTTTTTAACTTGTCTTGTTTAGTGTATTTTCTATATCAATACTACTGCGTTTGAATCACCGATATGTAATTACTCGTATCAATTTTACTATCCAATGTCATTAGTTCAAATTGTGGTGTGGTTGAGTGTTTAACGAATTAGTATATAATTGAATGTGTGCAATATGCCTGTGACAATCGTAGATAGGCTGCCCTTGCCGAACCTCAAAGTATACACAGCGGGAAGTGTGTTGCTGCTGTCGGTGGCTGTGTACTACGCGCTGAGCGTGACCAGCGACCCGAGCTGGCGCGCGAACGCCACGCTGCAGCGGCAGGAAGGCATGGAGGCCGAGGGGCTGGCGCAGGCGGCGGCGCGCCCGGCGTCCGACGCCAACGCGAACGCCACCAGGAACCTCACCGACCACTTCGTCGAGGTGATGACGTTCATGATGCAGGAGCCACTGTGTATGTGGGTGAGTACTGTTTATGTAACAAAACACCAAAATAGTTTCTCTAACAGTAATTACAATTTTCCTGTTGTTTTGCTCCTGATTACTAACTGTTTAAGTTTATTAATTAAAACAGAATCTATTTGTTTTCGTATTTGCACTGATGTTTAGGTAAACATGTGTACCACAAATAAAAATTGGTCTTATAAATCTGGGCATGGTGCCAAATGTGTATGTAAACATTCTTCTTAGTTGTTTATTTGAAAAAGTGAAATCATTGTTGGGTAGATATAATTCCGATTACTATTATGAACCTATATTCTAAAAGTGGATTAACTTAATTAAGTTCTCTTTTGAATTTCACTGTAATTATGGTAACACTAAAAATGGTATTCGACTTACCAATATCCTGTGTGGGCAATTGAGTCACCTACTGGTCTGTCTGCTATAGCAAAATATAAACTTTCTGAATGTTTTTTGGCATCTTATAAAACATTTCTTGTACCTATAACTGCTTGTCTTGAATTTCTGTAAACTAAGTCTGAGTCTTTCAACAATCGACTTCAAAAAAAAGAAGGAGGTTCTCAATTCAACTGATTTTTTTTTGTATGGTATACCTTTGCCATACTGTTAAATGGTAAAATGGTATCTATTATATAGATATATGCTTATTCTATTATTTAATGATACAAAAAAGATTTATAAAAGGCATTCAATTGTTAAAAATAGACTTATTATATATTACCTTTTTCTTCGTTGAGGAAAAGCCCATGTTCTTTTAGTTCACTTCAGCATCTTAAGGTCACCTTAAGGATATATTCCCTAAATAACTCCTCACAAGTCATTGTCATTCAAGGAAATTTATTTATTCAGTACACTAATTGAAAACATACAATTTAAATAATTTGTAACTTAACTAGGCACTTAGATTTCAGTATTATTACATGAAAATTTTTGATTTTGAATTGAAGTGTATTGTACACTTTAGTTTGAATTCTGTCTAAAGAATAGGCAAGCAATTTGAAATGTTGTTATTGTAAATCTAAATACATATAATGATGGTGACAGTATACAGTTTACAAGCAATAACAAAAATGTTCACAATTTTTTTTATACTTAATTCAATAAGTAGACAGATTGGTTGTGTGTTAATTCTGTAAAAAAAGATGTAAATATACAGGATTCACATACAATAATAGAACTTGTATCTCTAAAAAACACCTTTATTGAAAAGATTGCATCATTGGTCAGTCCATAAAGTTGATAAGGCAAACTTTCTCTTGCAAGCTTTACAAGTCACTCAGCTCTAAGACTTATGGCAGTATTAAGGAAAGTGGTTTCTGCTCATAAAAGAGGGAGTGGAAGGGCCGGTCCCCAACAGCTTTGGAGTCAAGTGCCAAACACCTAAAGGAAGCGTGTATATGTGCTTAGTTGATTCTTGGCACATTTCCTAACTGATAAGGCGCCAGAATGTACATAACTTTTAATAGTGTTATTCAGTGAGATTAGTGGCTTATCTTTGTTTGGAGTGCAAGGCCAATCTATTCCTGAATAAGGGCTTAGGGGCTATCCATAAAGTATGTCACAAGAATTTCATGATTTTTTGATCCCCTCATCCTTGCCACAGCTGGTCACATTTGTGGGACTCCCCCCTCCCTAGTGTGACATCACATGTTTTGCAATTTTACATCCAGAAATTGCAAATTATTATTATTTATTAGATTTTGAAATGTGATGTCACGAGACTAAGGACCCCTCCCACCCCTTGTCACACCATGTCAGACATTGTAGACCCCCTCCATCCCCATTTACGTGTGACGTACTTTACGGATGGCCCCTTAATGGTGGTTTAAAAAGTGAAATTACCTACCTATTTTTAATAATACCATTGTATTTATTAAATATATGTTTATGATAGATTATTAATTTGACCTTGGATGGAATCTCATATAGCAATTATCTACTTTCCTCCTCACACCTGGTTTCTGGCCATTCATAAAAAATATATATTTGTGTCTAAATGGCTTTGTCTGTGTGGCTTGTTTGTAAATACGGACCCTTGAGTTGTGTTTGCGTACAATCAAGAAACATTTTATGAAGTTTAGGATAACTACTGCTAATATCAATTAGGAATTCAGATAGTTTCGCCAATTTCCATAAACACTTAAACGACCTCCACGAAACGAGATTGGAACAGGAAGGTAGTAGCAGGCGCGGTGCGTGTGTCCATTGCGATGTATTTGTAAACAGTAGGCCGTTACATTCACCGGCCGGATCTATATTTAGACGGCTGTAAATAGATTAAGGTGATCCTGTACGCGCTGTTGCCACTTTTCGCGAGTGGGCGTAGTCATTAACTGCGACCTAAACTTAACATTTAACTTTCTTTTTTATTTCGTCGAAAACAATGAGATTGACGGGCATTTAAGTATTCACGACCACAGACGATATCAATTTAAAATCGGTATCGGTAGCTTAAGTAAGATGTTTGTATTAAGCGTGCTAAGTCTTCAATGTACTATCGATTTTATCTGCTGTCGAGTTTAAGTGTTGCCCTTTAGCTATGTTGCGCTCAGTGATAAGATAAACGATTTGATACACTAGCGGTTAAACCATGCAATATAAGCGGCAGGATTTCACAAATACGCAATTAGAGCAGGGTTGTTTGAACAGCATTTCTGAAATTACACTTTCTGATGTTTCAGTACATTATCAAGAATATCTTGATAGTTTAATATGTTGATCATTGGTATAGTCTATTTAGCACTTCCTAAGCAAATACAACTACGCGATCCATATCGGTGGATCGAGAGGTAACAATTACTTACCATGTATTATCAAATACACGAGACATGTTACTTAATGTTCGGGCCATGACAGATGTTTTGCATGTGATGCTCGTCCGTCTATTTGATTAGTGCTGAATTATAACATACATACATATTATTACACCCGCAATCCCCGAAGGGGTAGGCAGAGTCAAAGGCAGCAAATCTTGTACTAATTACTTTTGGCCAAAATAAAACTGGTTTCGGTAAAATAATGAATCATGTATTTAATCTATATGAATAATTCTACAATTACTTCAACAATCTTTGAAAGCCGGGCAATAGCAACATTTGTTTACATCACCGCTCCACGTTATCCTGCCTTCCATGTTCGCGGAGACAGCCATCGTGTGACCATTCGAGCCGTGTCCTTAAATATATCCTGTCTACGTGGCCTGCCCACTCCCACTTAATCTTCACTGTCTTTCCACCCACAGCATAGATCCTTAGAACGAACGATAGCTATTCTAATTCTGTCGGTACTGCTTACATCTGGAATGATCTGCTTTAATCTTCTTTCGCGAACATCGAGTTTGGACTTCGTAATATACCCATTATTTTGTAGATATTGAACTACCCAGTTCATGAACAGATGACTCTTGCGCAATCCATGACGCATGTTGCGAAGTACCTACTCAGGAGTTTCTAAAACGCTTATTCGGCGTCTAGTAAATACTGCGACTAATCAAATCGCTAAACGGCTGATCAGTGCGGTCGTTATCCTCGGGCGGGCTGCGGTCGGCCACACGAGCTGTTGGACTGACCACAGTTTTGTTTATGTAAGCCATTATTGAAATATAATTCAATGTTCGATCATAACATCTGTATAAAGATATAGGTATAATTTGTGTATGATATAGTTTCATACAAAATATTTATAATTTAGAATCGATCTATGACATTTGGCCATTACGGAAGGTCTACATTCGAAAAGTCATCTGTAAAATTGCGGTCTTGACGCAGTTATGCCAACTGCATAGAGACCGCAAATTGCATTCAACCATTAAGAAAGAGACTTACGAGCAGATTATGTCCAAAAATATATATAATTTAAATATTCTTCAATTTTTCCACAACCTATTCCTGACATCGTTTAACATGTGATTTAAACTTATGCATGAGTAATTCAATAATACATATCTAGAGGTACTAATCTTATGAAATTTGGCGGTTGTTATACTTCATCCGTTACGCAGTTCGGTCTGGTCGGTGCCAGATGTCGACGATATTTCAAGCCAATAACCGACAATGTATCTAGACCAATATACTTCGAATTCGATCGAACACAATCAACTGCTATTATCGAAACATTTAAATAAATGGATGTGGTTTTAATCGATGTTTTCATTAAATATCTGAAATGAAAATTGGTTAACGTAATGTAAACGTCGCTGCTATGATATCGAATGTTATTCGGCACATGCCAATGCCAGAAACCGAATAGATATGGCCACGGCCGGCCAGTCCCGGCGCGAGTTTCCTGATTAATAATGGAAATTGTTACAAAATAACTAAAAGTTCTGTAAAGTAGGTAGTTAAGATGAGACACAGCCGTAAAATAAGATCGCAGTCATGCATGAATTATGAAAACAAGTTTAATTGTTAAAATAAACGTAGTATGTACAGATTTTTTTTTTTTGAGAGGACGTCAGTAGTCCGAGTGCGGCCTTTACTACCTACAAGGCTGGCGGGGGAGCGGGAAACTCTCACCCCTAACGTATGTACAGTGGTGGACTAAGCCTGTTTTAAGCCCGGGGCGACAAACAGCTGTGCGAGCCCCCCAGGACCAGAGGCTCGGGGCGAACCGCTCCATCCGTCCCCTGGTTAGTCCGCCACTGAGTATATAATGATGTTTTTTTTTCATTTACATCACAATCAGTTAATTGACTTTAGTTAAAAAATAAATGAAATATTGTATATAGATATTAGAGATAGATATTAGAGACAAATATATAAAATATACATTGAAAATAAGTGTTATCACTTACATAATGTTTGAACTTCTTACACACGAGCATGCTAAGTCCACAGACTGCGTGAGCCGTTGTTCAGGTTGTCGCTGTAGGTAAAGCCTAGATTTGTACATTACATGTACGTATTACGTATGATTTTGGTTTCGACGAAATCTCAGTTTCAAATTCCATTGCTTATCGTTGTGTATATCTGGAACTGGCTGTCAATGCCAAACAATAATGACGTTAAGCCAAAAAACAGCAAAACAAGGGGGCACATAAAAATTGTCAAAATAAATTGCGCGTTTGGCAGTCACGATCCAGAATGTGTTTACATAGCTGCGTCGTCGGGCGCTTGTCTGGGAGTGACGTCATGACACGCACCTTTTTATCCGCGCCCAACCACTTCGCGTGCTAACAGCCGTAAACGCGTTTAAGTGTGTGGCCGCGGTGACGCGCTGACGCTGACGCGGAAGCGGGAGCGGGCGTGGAAGTGATTGAGATGAGTTTAATAGGAGAGCCATTCACGCACTTATTTGAAACGAAGAAATAGGTACTTTATGAAAATGCAATAACACCGGGCAAACTGACCTAGACCCTAAATGGCATATTATCTCATTGTAGAGGATTATAGAGGACAGGATATACCCACTAGTATCACTTCATTATGTATTGATTATACAGATAAGACACTATGATGATAACAGTTCAGCTAATTAGAAATCAAAACATAAACGCGAATAAAACAATCTTGGGTAATTTGATGTTAATTTCGGTCGTTTACCATGGAATTTAGCGTGGTAACCAGCTGGTTTGTGTAACTAACGCCTTAAAGCTAGCGGACCCATACTAATGCCTTTTTCAAACAGTCCTACTTAAAAAAACAGATTATAAGCAAGTATTTCGTTTTGTTTTCATTTTAAACTGTCTAAACATCCTACCTACTCATCGATAGACTTTATTGCACCGCAATAAAACTCAAGTTGGTACATACAAATTAATTTCTCCTGCTGTATAATAATTATAATATACAATCCGAGGTATGTGTTACCGCCTGTTTTCTTTCCTGTCCGATTCTTAAAATACTCGCCTTAATAAGTAAAATCATTATTATTCATATCTTTAATTGCCTTGGAAATGAAGATAGTCTGATAAAACTGTCACAGCCATTAGCAGGTTCACTGTTTGTTTCGACTGGCCCGTTGGTCGAGTGGTCATAGACCCTGGCCACGAAACCGAGGGTCGCGGGTTCGAATCCCGCTAGAGGCATTTGTAATCGAGTCACCTAAGTATACTAATATTATAAAGGAGAAGATTTGATTGTTTGTTTGTTTGTATTGAATAGGCTCCGAAACTACTGGACCGATGTGAATAATTCTTTCACCAATGGAAAGCTACTGTATCAGCGAGTAACATAGGTTTTATTTTATCCCCGTATTCCTACGGGTACGGGAACTACGCGGGTGAAACCGCGGGGCGCTGCTATGATGTTAAACGTATTTAAGTATGTCTATCCGTTCACCTAGTATCCATAGCACAAGCATAAGCATAGTTTGGAACTAGGAAATCGGTGTGTTAGTCTGGACAATTTATTTCATTATTTACTAGCAGCGCCCCGCGGTTTCACCCGCGTAGTTCCCATTCCTGTGGGAATACGGGGATAAAATATAGCCTATGTTACTTGTTGATAAAGTAGCTTTCCATTGGTGAAATAATTATTCAAATCGGTCCAGTAGTTTCGGAGCCTATTCGATGCAAATAAACAATCAAATCTTTCTTCTTTATAATATTAGTATAGATTATTTATTATTTTGTGATTTTAATATTCATAGTAATTGGTACCTAGTTAAAGTAACTATTGTTTCTATGTAAACGAAATATGATACCTAGTCTAATATGTCCATGAACCACTCTTCCAGTCAACTGTGACAAGACGAAGATTATTAGAATAAATTGGTAGGTTAATACTCCATTATGAGGATGACGAACGTGTTTTTATAAATTACGCCTCACTGTTACAACACCCTTGAACCAAATATGTGTTTGTGAATTGATGGTCCCTCATAGTACTCGAAACTTCCAAAGTGCTGTCATAGAAAATGACGGTGCTTAGCCAAATGCGCGCCAGCGATTCCATAACGAACTTCGGTACCACTCGTATCGCGCCACAAACATGTTTAATAAGAACTCATAGTGCGGAACTCGGAGTTAGTTCCCGATTTGTCCACCCGAATAAGTTGTGGAGCGATACGAGCGGTAGCGAAGTTCGTTATGAATCGCTGGCGCGCATTTGGCTAAGCACCCAGGCCTCTCAGTGATCTGACTCAATATTCGCTATGAGCAAATGTTAATAAGATAAACATGGTAATTTCTTTATGACTGAGATATGATGAACATGGTCTTTGGTTTAATGTCTTTATTTACTGTCAGCTGACTTTATCTTGAACTGCTGACTCTCGTTCTTGACCACGCAAGTTGATATTAAAAGGTGCTTTCTAAATAATAGGCAAGATAACTAAAAAAATATGTTTAGTCCGTCAGTTAGATTGTAAAAAAATATTAAACAGGTATTTTTTTATTTTATTTGTCAAACAAACATTGACGTAGATACAATGCATTCAAGTTGCGCGTGACGTCACGCTTTCGTACAATTTTTACTAAATAATAGTGACGTCGCAAGCCCCCACTCCAAAAGTTTGATGCTCTTTATCTTTGTGATTTTTGGTTAATTTGATAAAGCGAAAAATATGTGCCTAGTATTTTTGTATAATCTAACTGACGGACTAATTAATAATTATAGTTTTTTAATGCAGTCATCATCCCTATTGTAATGTTTTATAATTTTTTCGGTACTCTCTACCTACCCCGCTAGGGAAGTGGCGTGAAGTTATGTTAGTTATTATATTTTTTTCTAAACATCAACCAAGAGTACATGTCCGTCCAGTGCAGTCCCGTCAGTGCAACAGTTCAGGCTTATCATTGAACGAAAGGGGCGTAGGTTCGATCGCCACACTGAGACAAGAAGTTGTTGATGAAACAAGTATTCGTCTCGTGTCGTGATCGATCAGTGTATGTGATATTGATATTGTCCGATATTTATTTATTTATATGCTTGAGATTCTTGGAGTATTTTGTTTTTTTCCGCATGCAATTATACATTTCCATGTATGTCCATCGTCTTGATAATTTAATATTGCTTAATATAATAGTCAATCAAACCATAACAACCTAAACGATTATAAAAATCATATAATATTCTATTCCACCGTTTGTGTATGAGGTA
The DNA here is from genome assembly GCA_951394215.1 of Glyphodes perspectalis. NCBI lineage: Eukaryota > Metazoa > Arthropoda > Insecta > Lepidoptera > Crambidae > Glyphodes > Glyphodes perspectalis. The sequence continues at coordinate 13,254,082 of OX596217.1, forward strand.
AATAATGTGCTAATTAATAATAATTATTCAAGATTGTTGGACAATTACAATGTGCACGAAATACCTCAAATAAACATTCAATTAGATAACACGTGTCACAGTAAAATGTTATGTACCTTGTGTATGTATGTAAATATATTCATGTTTGAATATTTTGAATGTGAAGAAAATAGAGAAGACAAAAGAACAACCCTATGTAAAACATTCAACCAAAAGCATGAAATGTGTGTATGAACTAGGGTTGCCACCTTTTTTGTACAAATAAAGTATATTGGTTATTAAAGGCAAAAAAAGTACATTATATCTAAATAAAGTACGATTATTTTTTCTTTGTTATTTTGAATAAAAAAGTGTTTTGCAATGCATTAAGCAAATTTTTACAAATTATCATCACTTCTAATCAACCCCAGTAACTGTCGTTTTATTTCACACAACATTTTTTACGACCACTTTCTTCTGTATATTAGGTAGTCGTATAATGAAATCAAATCGTGCGAAATAAAGTATTTTCGCGTACTTTATTTGTCTCATAACGTGTACAATTACCTTTAATATCGTACAATATTTTATAATAAAGTACGGTTGGCAACCCTAGTATGAACATTTGTCTCTTCAGATATGTTGTTAACGGGATTTTCCACCTCATGCGCATATATAATTAACCGATAAGCTAGGCATGATCAACCAAATAGTCATATAACATAACTAATGTTTTAAAAAAAAGTAGTGAAACTATTTTCCAGGTTATTTTTTTTATCGTCTCAGCTCTAACTCTGTCCGGGTAGTTATTATATATGGTTAGTGACGCCATAATATCTCGATAATGTTTAATAACTCGAGTCCCAGCGAGGTTAGCGACTGGTCGTCCGCTGCAGCGTTCAATTCGATAAAATAAAAGCCATGCAAATAAATAAATAAATTCTCCAGACTGACACACCAATTCTCTATTCCCAAACTAAGCTTATGCTTGTGCTATGGATACTAGGTGAACGGATAGACATACTTAAATATATTTATAAACATAAACATCCATGACTCGAGTACAAATGTCCATGTTCATCACACGAAACATTTGCCCCTAGGGGAATTCAAACCCGCGACTCTCGATTTCGTGGTCAGGTTCTGACTACTCGACCAACGGGCCACTCAAATTCAAATAGAATAAAACATTTCGCCTCAATCCTAAGCGGTTCAAAAGCAATTCGGTTCCGGTTCACCTTGGGCCGCCAGTTCGATTCCGACTTAGATGATTGATAGGCGACGTCGAGTGCAAACAACTAATTCGGGAATGTAATTAATCTTTTGGGAGTTATTTGTGTGACGGACGATGGCGCTCCGTCGTTCTATTATGGTCTCGATTGCTAACGTTAATTTTGGTGTGTTTTCTAAGGAGGAATTTGCAATAATAGATAGGTGGTAATAGTTAGGCTTAATATTGATTATTGGTTGAGACGTCCGTCCGTTTATGTATAAATATCCTAACTGCACTTACAAATTAAGTTATACTCTCTACTGACCAAAGCCGGATTAAGATTCTACCATAAATCATTCAAAAAGTCGACACCGGTCGTTTATGGATTGGGCCAATTATCCATCTTTACATAAATAAAACTCCCATACCAAACATACAAAAGCAACTTGTCCAAGTACTTCAGTATTTTAAAAATAAACAGCAATTAAATACATTTTACCGGCTTCACAATTACATAGTGAATTAATTTTATTATCCTTACCTCGTTGACTCGGCGACTCGAAGTGGGTCTTGGCCTCAGACACTGCTCTGTGCAGAGACTGTCCAGTTTACCTGATCTGCCGGTAATACCGGTGTGTCCCATTTATTTTATTTGTATGCCTGTGATATTATAATTTATTATGTGAAGCGTTTATTATCCTCCATTTCCTACACGTAGAGCTATAAATATATGAGAGTTGGTGCATCTCTATGTAGGTATTTATTATTTAAACAATTAGTGCCCGTTTCTTAATCCGGTATCTTACTCGTTACTTTTAATTTGACTGGCCCGTTGGTCGAGTGGTTAGAGACCCTGACCACGAAACCAAGGGTCGCGGGTTCGAATCCTGCTAGGGGCAAATGTTTCGTGTGATGAACATGGACATTTGTACTCGAGTCATGGATGTTTATAAACTAATATAAGTATGTCTATCCGTTCACCTAGTATCCATAGCACAAGCATAAGCTTAGTTTGGAACTAGGGAATTGGTGTGTCAGTCTGGAAAATTTATTTATTTAATTTAATTTATAATCCAATGAAGCACTAGTGTTAAACATCGCTTTGAATCAAAATTGCAAACTGACATATGCAAATGCAGGTAACGATATGTTTTTTGGCAGTAAATAACGTTCCGGTACTTCGAGGCTATGTATCCGTTCAAGTAACGGGCACATACAGTTTGCTAAAGCTGCCATATTTGGCAGATTTTTCACTCCCATAGAGGTCAAGAAATGTTTGCACAGACGTAAGCTCGTACTATGAGAAATGTTTTGATTGTTGAAATTCGACATTTCCTCGACTCGCTCAATCGTATATAACTTGTGCTCGTAGTTGATTAATTATTCGAATGATTAGCTTACTCTTAAGAAATTACGACTTAACTATTGTCCTTTAAGGAACAGTGTGTCCCTAGATGTTAATTGCTACATCGACGACAAGGCTTCACTGAATAAACTCAGCGCATCGATTGGCAGCCGATGTAAATTATGCAATGCACACAATCACAAGGCGTTAACAGTGATTAATGGGAGCGTAGCTGCTGAGCTGATTAGGTCAACTCGTAGGGCTGCCGTCAGCTCCTACCTGGTGCATATTTGCTTGAACTAACTATAGTACGCGATGAGGGCAGTGCGGAAATAAACTATGGTGCGTCATTCACAGCACCCGCACTCTCTTCAACTAACCAGTAGTCTAGCTTAAAAGGAGCAACTACAGTGGCATGTTCCTGTATCCATTAGCAGGAACGAAATCCCCAGATATATACAGACATGTTTAAACATATAACCTTAGGAAAATAAATAACTTAAATGAACCGAAATCAAAAGAAAAGCCCTAGTCAGTAGCTTACATTTTCATACGCAACCGCAACCTTCAACACTTCAGGCCCGAGATTAATGTTATGGCATTATATGATCATATGGATCATAATGATAAGTGTCTCTCCGAATGCGCCAGGTTGGTGTTTACTTTCTCATGAATTTTTTTTCGCATGCAGTATTTTGCCGTTACTTTCACTCTGACTATTAGCAAGACGTAACTGTTTTATCACTAACCAGTGTTGCTAACTCCTAGAAATTCGAGTCGCTAGACTCAAAATCAAAAGTCAGTACAAAGTCGCTAAAATTAACTCCACCAGGCATGGGGGGGTACCTACATTCCGGGAGGGGTTTGAACCCCAAAAACCCCCCTCTGGCAACGCCGGTGCCACCAAGAGTTTTGTACCTTAAATTTGGCACGCACTCTTAGCACTGTATAATTTAGCGTGGAGGTGACAAAAAGCGTATTCATTATTGTTCTTGACCTGTTTTAATTTGTACTCCGAAAGTCGCCAGATAAGTCGCTAAACTATTTTTATCGCCTAAACTTTTTTTTAAAGCTAAGACCTACGCAATAATCGACATTTCTAGCGACAAAGCCGCTAAATTGGCAACACTGCCACTAATGCGAAGGCGTGAAGCAAGTCAATATCCCTCTGAGTTGCCCTCCTTTATCTTCCTTGACCGTTAAGGAAACAAATTCTTTAGAATGGCTTTTGTATCGTTCTGTAGGATGTAGTTCAAACAGGAAGCCAAATTTTTCTCAAAACTGGCCCCGCATTTGCTTTCAAAAACAATTTCACGCTGATTTTTTTTTATATACCTTACGGTGTAATAAGCATACTGCCTGATGTTAAACAGTTACCGTTGCCTAAAGTTATTTGCAACAGCAGATGTATCACAAGTGCTTGCACGACTGTTAGGCATCTGGCACCTTTATTCAGCGAGATAAACGTTGTAGTACAGTTAAACACTCTTATTTATTTTACATCGAGCTTATGTGATATAGCGGTGCTTTACCGGTTCAAGCCTTACGAGTGCTAGGTTACACGTCAGCCCTATCACAAAAGTGGTCCTATTACCATGTCGGACCTTTTTCATGGTCTTGGTGCCACCAAAAGCATAGTCTTGTCACCATTCCAGGAGTTTTACAAGTCTTGGTAAATTTCACAATCGGTTCTGTTGTCTTCGGAGGCGAGTCGACGACCCGCGCTGCGCGTGCTCATTAGCGCGGGTAATGCAATCGAGTGTCAGGAAACGCTCCGAACGCTGCGTGCGCGCAGTCACCTCGACCTTTGCGAAGATAATAGAAACTGCTCAGTGAAATCGAGTTTGAAATGCGATGTCAGCCGGAGGAGCAAATTTACCTCGTTTTTGGTCACGCTAGGCACGTATTGCTCGGCGGTAATAATACGTTTGCAACGGATGTAGGTATAAGATCTATGACTATTTGAAGTCTATATACATAATTTGTGTTAAGTGTTATTTACGAAGGTAGATACTTAAAATTATAGTGATATAATAGCAATATCTGAAATCAGCCAGTGATACACTAGTTTTGGTGGGAGTAGACGGAGTCCTTTGTTTAAAAGTGGAATGATGTTTCAACATAAAGCCGTTTGTTAGATCGTAACGTATTTCAGATCAGATGCAATGTACACAATAACAGATGAAACGACATCATAATGTAGTATATAGCGCGCTGCCCTCATAATTCTGAACGTGGGTGTTGGATGATGTGGTCATCATTTCAGCGATACGAGAATAGATGCCAATAATAAGAAATACCACCAGAATATTCTACATTCATTCTACTTTAAAATAATGCAAAGAAAATAAACTTAACGTAAATAAACGTAAGTATATAACTAAAAGTATAATTTTATATTATTTACATACATTTATATGACTTGTCACGCGACTTTACATGATCTACTTTAGATGGTCTTTGACATCATCATCTTCCTAGCGTTATGTCCCGTGCTTAGACGGGGTCCACTTAGACCATGATCCAGGATTTAGCGAGTCTGATAATTACATTGAAGCGACTGCGGATCTGACCTTCGTAACCCTAAGATAGGGGAACCAGACAATTTTTGAATCATGGTTACAAATCCAAAGTGGTTTGAATTTGCAGGTTTCATCACGATGTTTTCCTTAACCGTCGAGCTAGTGGTATAAATACGTCCATAGACTTGAAAAATCCAGAGGTACGTGCCTGGGTTTGAACCCGTACTCCTCGGTTAAGAGGCGCGTGTCCTTACCATTGAGCTACCACCGTTTTAGATGGTCTTTGACATTGACTCTTAAATCCTTATTTTTATATATGACTATTATATTAGTTTCGCATTAATAATTAGTATTAGTATAGTATGTCTAATTGTCCATTCGAAAGAGGTTAGCATACGTAATATTTTATTCACGTAGGATATAAACACATTCGCATGCGCAGACGAGTTAATCTATATACCACATGAGAATATATTAGCACGCAATTGAAGTGAGAAGTGACCATTAATATGTTTATAGTAACGTGTTTATCTGAAGCGGTGTAGGTATCCAGTGTTGTTTTCACTCTCGCCTCTTGAAGGTCGACTTCTCAGTTTATCAGCTTGTGTGAACTGTGTGCATAATGTTTTTTGTGTTATTGTCTAATTCAGTGGTTCCCAAAGTTGTCTGGTCTACGACCCAAGTTATATACTCGGGACCCACCAACCGTTATCAATATGAATAATACATCACGCCCATAATCCCCGAAAGGGTAAGCAGAGACAAAGGGGCAGCATGCCCCTTCAACCACATTCAGCCAAAAATAAAGCAGGGCTATACCATTTAGTCGCCTTTTACGACATGCTAGGTAAGAACCACAGTTGGCATATTTTTCCCATTTTTCCAAGTCCCAGACCAACATGGGACAGTGGGCTGGGTTGGATGGAATGCTGTGAAAAAGGAGTGATAAGTCAATATGAATAAAGCAAGGAAAGTTGGCCCGGTCGGTTGGTGTGTCATTCTACAGGTAGGGCCTACTCAGTATTCGCTCGCGAGCAATAGTTTGGGAAATCCTGATCTAATTCGTAGGATAGATTATAAGAGAAGCGCCAGAGAGCCAGGCTAGGCACTTCAACTCGGGCTATATTATTTATTATAGCGCGAGTTGAAACGCCGAGTCTGGCTCAACAGCTTGTTCGGTTTGTTAAATTTGTACATTATGATTTTTTATTGCTATGAAATCATTTAGTGGTTCGTTTTTGAGTATGACGTCACACTTTTATCTTGCTACACATAATCTGTAGTTTCATCTATCTATTTTCGTTACGTGTCTTTAAACTTATAAAGAAGATGATACATCATTTTATTCTCTAGAGGTAATAAACAGATTAAAAGCGGACTATATGCAAGCCAAACAAAACGTCGAATAGATATGTGATTTGTACCACGTATCCACGATACGTGCAGGATCTATGTACCAATTAGTGGGATGCGTCACGCATGTAGGTAAACCCCCGTCTCTCACTCGCACGGCACTGCGTGAACTTAATAGGGACATACCACAAGAATACTTTACCTAGTTCCTAAAGATTTAAGAACGAAATTTATTTAATTATGTATATCTGATGCTGACCGTATGAGTAACGGCTATGTAATACTAGTATAGTATTACATAGCCGTTACTCATACGGTCATAGTGTAGTTTGTGCATTCAGTTGTCATTTCAACCAACGCTCTCGTGAAAAGGTGTATATACTTTTGTATACGGTGATATATACCTAATTTTATTTCTACTATCAGAGTGGAATTAAATATGTCACAGCGACACGTTAGCATGCGTCAGGGGGCGTGGGGTCTAGTATTTTGTTCTATGAGTGACAGAATCTTACGTCTGTTCTTACAGTTTCTCGTCCCCAAATTTTATCACAATTGGTCTAATAAAATATGCGAGAGAACCTATCAGACGGACCTATGGATCGAGATGCAATGGTATCTATAATGTAACCAAATATCTGTTTAACTAATCGTGTATTTGAACATGTTTATCGCAATTTGTAAGCAAATCAACACGTCGCATGCTGGTCGTGGCCGATGTGCGAATTAATACGACCTATTTATTTATACATACATACATACATAACGCCCATAATCCTCGAAGGGTTTTTTTTTTCCAAATTCGTTAAAGATTTTTTATTATATTGTTCATAATTTGAGTTCGTTTGTAGTAAGGAAGTTGAACTTTAAGGGGAATTATAATGGCTATAAATTTGACTTCCTGCAAATGGATACAGGTTCCCCGAAGGGGTAGGCAGAGTCAAAGAGGCAGCATGCCCCTTCAACCACTTTCAGCCAAAAATAAAACCGGGCTGGATTAGATGAAAAATTGTGAAAAAGCTGTGACAAGCGGCTAACTTGCCGGCTACACAATCACACACCCAAAACCCGATGACCCGATGATGACCTATTTATGATCACCGCATGTCCACTTGGCTTTTCTCGTGACCAAAATATGTGCTGGCCAATTATGATTTCGTTTCTCACATTTATCATCACGTGTTTTGTCTATACATTTACATGTAACTTTGTTATTAGAAGTTGTTAAGAACGTAATAAGGTCTCAAAACATTCCTAGTATTATAGGTTGCTGGTATTCAGGGTCTGTTTAGATTATCGCTTGATAAACAGGCTCGCTATATCTATGATCCTAGTTTGAATATAGTTGTTCAATTGAAGCTACTGTCACCTGACTTAACTAGTACCTTAAAAGCATCTGCCGATGGTACGGCATCCATAGTTATTTGAATGTGCTGAAAATCTGCATTGATTGATCCCTCACCGCCAACCAACAACCCTCAAGGCGCGTGAACTTACTATTGAGTTACCATTGCTACAGCTTAACAGCTGTACTTTAAAGATATTTTTTTTATTTAGATGATGACTGGACTGTCTCTAAAGCTAAGTCGCAGATCTCCTTGGTGTTGTCTAGTCGTACCTACACCTTTAAAGCACAAACAATTTATATCATAACATATTAATATCAGATACATTGATCTGCATCACATACATTGATCTGACTCCGAGGTAAGTAGCTTAAGCACTTGTGTTACGGATATCAGAAACAACAGTGGAATTACAAATATATACTTAAATATTGGATATTAACACCCAGACACAGAACAAACACAAGTATTCATCACACGAATATTTGTCCTGGGTGGGGATCGAACCCACAACTCTTGGCGCATGGGGCAGGGTCACTACCGAATGCGCCATCGAGCTTGTCATTGCTTACCGAATGCTTGTCACACCTACTACCACCCTGTACATATCGACGTGCCAGTAATGTGTTCTATATGTTGTTGCAGACCGTGATCAACATAGCGTACTGCGCGCTGGCGCTGTTCGGGTTCGTGGTGCAGCGCGCGGTGTTCGGGCGGCTGCGCGTGGCCGAGGCGCAGCGCGTCAAGGACAAGCTGTGGAACTACGTGTTCTACAAGTTCATCTTCGTGTTCGGCGTCGTCAACGTGCAGTACATGGACGAGGTGCTGCTGTGGTGCACCTGGTTCACCGCCATCGGGGTGCTGCATCTGCTCGGGCAGCTGTGCAAGGATAGGTTTGAATATGTGAGTGCTGCTGATACTTTCGCTTAAAATTTGCTTTAAGATCACAATTAGTTACCTAGCAAGTCTTTTATAACGATGCGATTATACATACATATCATCACTCCTGCAATCTCTGAAGGGGTAATCAGAGTCCAAGGAGCAATAAACCTGGTGAAATCGTATTTAGCCAAACAATAAGGTTAAGTTGAGTTAGGTGAAGAATGGACGATCGCAATATAAAACACCAAATCGGCGTTCCTTATCTCTCGAATGGATGCCAAGGGAATCTCGCCGAGGCGACCTACACGGCTCCACCGCGTTTATAACTGCGCCAACCATGATCAAAACTAAGAACATTTTATAGAAATTCTTCAATTCTTGTCTAGTCTGATTCAGCGATCGTCCCAAACAAAGATTTTTTTTTCTTTTTATTGATCTTGACGTTTTCTGATGGTTGTTAGTGGATGGAGAGGAAGAGGAAGGCCAAATAAGAGACGGATGGATTGTGTGAAAGATGATATGAGAGAAATGGGAGTGGATAGCTTGATGACGGCTGACCGGGACGTATGGAAAAGGAAGACATGCTGCGCCGACCCCAGATGAACTGGGAGAAGGGCAAGAGGATGATGATGATGATCTTGACGTTTTGTTGCTTACCAATTGTTATTTTTCGGGGATACCAAATAGAATTTTGGAAGTGCTCTAAATAAAAAAAAGAAATACTGAAAAAGGTAGGTAGTAAAAGAAAAAATGTGGAGAAGCGAATAATTTAACAAATAAAGTCTTTATTTATAATGACATTCGCAATTTAAAAGGTTATTCTGCCACTCAACATCAAACAATCACACACAATATTGAACCTTTGTTGTCAGAAAGAATGGCTGCTGTAACCGCTGAGAAGAGGTTAAATCTATCAATCACTTTAACCTAAAACCTTTTAAAGGATAACATATCTGAAAACAAACGAACAATAAAAGTCACTTGGAAATTTCAATTGTATTCAGTGCATGTTTGTTCAGCTGAAGTACATATTTTAAGTCAGTAAGTACGCATTTTGTCTCGGGTTTTTTGTCTAGGCTGATTCAATGTTAATATCACTACTTGCAGTACCTACGTTTATTGGGATTTTCGTTATTCAACGCTGTTTTGAAAAACGTTCTCAAACAAGCGTTCGAAGGTATGAGGCAGTGAGAACGTTTTAGACTACGTCATTCGAGTCCGCGAGCTTTCGAACCTATGAGGCAGCGTGCTTTGCAACAGTAGCGTTCGAAACTACGTAGGGTACCTGTTTATTAAACTACTTACGTTGAATTCAGATGTTCAGTTGGTCTGAGAGATTTAGGAGTTTCTTTAGGATAAAAAATAGCCTGTCCTTTTTTAGGGTTTAAATATTTGATGTATCATTCTTCACCATCGGTCTATTGGTTTAGGCGTGAAATCGATAGGAGCCAAAGTTACCAGTATTGATTTCATTTATACGACTTTCTAGCCCTAACTTTATAACCCTAACTTACCTTACCTGTTTTGTAAATGTTCTTACCATATCTGAGACATAGATTGTGGCTTTTTAAAACTCCGCGAAATATTAAAACGTTATAATAAATTCTCCAGACTGACACACAAATTCCCTAGTTCCAAACTAAGCAAGCATGAATGCTTGTGCTATGAATACTAGGTAAACGGATAGACATACTTAAGTTTATAAACATCCATGACTCGAGTACAAATGTACAAATGTTCATTACACGAAACATTACATTAATTTGCCTCTCGCCTTAGTGGCCAGGGTCTCTGACCACTCGACCATGGGCCAGTCATTGTTCCGTTTTATTTCGTCCTAGCCTGTGACATTGGGCTACATTCGTAGTTTGAAAGTAGGTAATTTCTGCTGTGGAGGCAGTAATGGAACCTGCTTGGCTCTCTCGATAATAAGGAATCATTACACGTAATAAGTGTGTATGCGGGTTAAGATGGCAACTTTCATACAACCAATTCAGTAATTTCGCGATCTGGGGAGCTATCAAAACCGTCGGTTTGCTGTGATGAACCTGCATATATGTATATAAATGTATATTGATAGTAGATTTCATCATCATCTTCCTGGCATTATGTCCCGTGTTTAGACGGGGTCCGCTTAGACCATGATCCAGGATTAAGCGAGTCTGGTAATTACATTGAAGCGACTGCCGGTCTGACCTTCGTAACCCTAAGATAGGGAAACTAGACAATTTTTGGATCATGGTTACAAATCCAAAGTTGTTTGAATTTGCAGGTTTCATCACGATGTTTTCCTTCACCGTCGAGCTAGTGGTATAAATACGTACATAGATTTGAAAACTCCAGAGTAGGTACGTGCCCGGGTTTGAACTCGCACTCCTCGGTTAAGAGGCGTGTGTCCTTACCATTGAGCTATCACCTAATAAGAGCCTATTGATAGTAGAATTATATCGAGGTTATAGCCGTGACTCTGACTTATCAAACTTGTCTGAAATAAATATGTATGTTCTAGATCCGGTAGTCAATGCTCTCGGACAAATATTTTTTTTGACGACAGCAGTTTGTGTAATCTATACTAATATAAAGAAGCTGAAGAGTTTGTTTGTTTGAATCTAATCTCAGGAACTATTGGTACGATTTGAAAAATTTTATAACATTAACTATAAACGCGGGTGAAACCGCAGGCCCAGCTAGTTAGGTCATATAGAAATAAAAAACCGGTCAAGTGCAATTCGGACTCGCACACGAAGGGTTCCGTACCATAATCTTTAAAACGGCAAAAAAAAAAACATGTCTGTTGTGTGGGAGCCCCCTTAAATATTTATTTTATTCTGTTTTTTAGCATTTGTTGTTGTGGCGGTAAGAGAAATACATCATCTGTGAAAATTTCAACTGTCAAAATATCACGGTTCATGAGATACAGCCTACTGACAGATGGACGGGCGGACGGACAGCGGAGTCTTAGTAATAGGGTCCCATTTTATCCTTTGGGTACGGAACCCTAAATACGGCAATAAAGGATTTATTTTTATAATCTAGGGCAGGACTAAGAGCTAAGGTCGCGCAATAATTTGTATTACTAGCTCGAAGAAATGGGAAGATTACCACGATCCAGTTGCTCTAGTTCACCATCCAATGTAACGACCAGACTTAGTTATTTAAGTAGACCTGGAGTAGGAACCTGGTATAACAGATATGATAAGTCCAGACCAGACATAGCGTATTTTTTAAGTTATAAAACACATGTCTGAAGTGACTTGAGACATGGTATCGTCAAAAGTATCGAGTACTTTTAGGACGTAATCCCAATGCGGTGTTTTTTTTTTACCTACTTTTAGATACTCACCGAATAGAAAGTATCGATACTGTAGTCATGAGTACTATGAGTAGTATCGAAAAAAAACTATCGTACAAGTAATAGTAAGTACTTTTTGAAAAGTATCGAGTACTTTTATGACCTAGTACCAATGCGGCGTTGTTTTGGTTTTAGCTAACGCTTGAGTAATTTTAGGACCTAATGTCTAAGATTTTTTCGATATAATACCTGTCAAAAAGTACTCATTGAGTAGTATCGAGTTAAAAAGTATCAGTATCGAAAGGAAATGTACTCGATACCACAAAGTATCGATACTTTTTTCGTGTTCCTAGAAATGGCCTCTGACATATTATTCAATTTGGAACTAAAAGTTTTTAGCTTTTAAATAAAACAATACCATTTAGCTGTCGCTATCGAGATTAGAGATTTCGCAAAAACAACACAAGTGAGACAAAGAAACGCGTTTATTTTGAATTAAATAAGAATAGCTATTATGTTATCCTTTCATTCTAAGAAAAAGAAGTTGTAAAATGTTCCGAAGCCACTTTCACCTCACACATAACAATCATCTTTTTTGTTCCAAACGTTGGAAGGAAGAAAGTGTCGGTACATTAGAACCTGTATAATGCACAGTGCTTCCTATATCCGTAATCATTGTTGTGACATTTTGATCGATGGGTACACCTGTATGCAAGGACAGTGTTAGACATGTACACTGTGAACTTTAAAGCGAAGCAATAAGGTTCATTTAGTCGGAGACAATTATTAGACACTTGTACAGTCAGCACAATAGTAGCTGAACAATAACCTTTAATGCTAACAACATAAGAACGATATGTTTAGCTGGTTCCGTGCTTCCACCACCTGCTGTGACCGACCTTGTGGGCAGTCGTCCACTTCTTATCTAATTAGCATTAGCATTTAATATACAATAGCCATAAAACGTGATTTGAAACTTTGATATGGTCTTCTTGTTCGAACCATGTTATGGTATACATAATTTAATACGAATTTATTTATAGCAACAATGACGCATTTGGGCACAAAATACTCGTAAAATGCATGATGTATCAATTTTGAATTGTCGATTTATAATTGTTATAGAGAAAAGCGATTCTTTATACGCGATTGTGATCAATATAATAATTATGGCGTGTGAGTCAGAGCATAGTTTTCTCATCCTGCTGTGATACTCAATTCTATTGACATAACAATATAAATGTCAAGTCATCTTCTTCCTAGCGTTAAACCTGCGAGCGAACCTTAAGCGAGGCTCGGTATTACGCCACAATAACGGAACTGCTGTCCTTCGTAACCCTTAATAATGGAGGAACCAGACTAATCAGATCATGGTTACACTTATTATTTACATTCTTTGTTTAGTTTTCCCCACCGCCGAATAATGGCATAAATCCATACTAGATTGCCATATGGCGTTCGGTGAAGTTTAGTTAGTTAGTAATTAGATTATTGACCTCATTGACTCATAAAATTTCCTTGATCTCTAAATCACATTTAGATGGCATAATGTATGTACGATTGACTAATTTACAAAGTTAATCGATGCATCAAAATAAGCTTGGACTAGATTATGTGTTTATTAATGTTTCTTAATATTAGTGCTCACTTATGACCAAGTTATCATAGGTAATGGATGAGATTAAGACATTTTGTTCAATCGGCGAAAGCCACTGCCATTCAATATGGAAACCAAAGGCGAGCGTGCAAAAGTGAACGTTCCTTAACGTCCTTGCAGCCACAGCCAACTGACTTGATTAGCCTTTTAACGAACCGTCTAGGCTGGTTAAACGGTGCCGTTCAACCCGCGGCCTGAACATACAGCTAATGCGTCTAATGTAATACTTGTATTACTGCAACGTAATTTATATAATACAATGTACATAATGAACAGTAAATCGCAGAAGCACATAACCCAAAAACCGTGATGGTGTTGGTTTCATTGCTTGATGCTTTTCATCTATGTATTATTTTTTTCTTTAAAACAATTTTTATATTAGCGGCTCTTGTCCGCTGCTCCGTCTCGCTCGGATGATGAACGTTAGCGTCCCACGGGCCCTATCAATTACCCTGGGAGAAAAGTATCCTTTGTTCTTTCTTAACTTTCAAAGTAATTATGTAGGTAGTACCCAGCGTTTTGCAGAGAAACCTGAATATAAAGATGAAGGAAAGATACATTCGCATGTATAACATTAGTCGGAATGAAATGACTCCTACATTTACATTATTTTGGTTAGCATACCTGTGCTAAACACGCAGCTTTCACTTCAAAATTTACCACTTATCGACAACATATTGATAAATAATAACTTAGGATGTCAGCCGTAGGTGACAGAAATATACTACACCTAAGTCAAAATGTCACAGCGTTCGTTTAAGTGACGTTAAATGGCTGCATTTCATCCAGGTCACCGGCTAAATATTTCGTTGAATAGGTAAACAAGTTGGGCCAATAGTTAAAAGGCTGATTAAGCTTGTTGACGGCCACATGACTACCATATTTGTAGTAAGTCTAGATATCTGTTATATTCCGCAATGTATGCAGATATTCAAATAAGGCATCCATATTTATAAAAGTTCAATCCACCTGAATCTTTTTGATAACGTAATTAACAAAAAACCTGGTTATGTGCTATGCCTTTGACAGACGTTCGGCGTGTGTAAAAAAAAACGAAGAACCCAAACAAAGGGTGAATCCAGTTGACCCCTTGTTAGCTTTTATAGAGCCCATTATCCATCATCTCACTTACATCATCAGATCAGCTCGAAGGTATCAAATTGTTCTTTTTTCCCGCAGCTTTGCCCTTAAAGTAGAGAGAGTAACGCTTGAGACCAGTGGCGGATTTACCCTAAGGCCCAGTAGGCCCGGGCCTAGGGCGGCCAGATATTAGAGGCGGCCAATCGTAATAAAAATTAAGTGATGACGCTTTAGTAGGTACTGAGGTATGGCCTGTTATGGCCTGGGGCCTAGGGCGGCCAAGACTGTAAATCCGCCACTGCTTGAGACCAAATTAAATCGAAATGGGTTAAGTAGTTCAGTCATGAAGGCAAGACAGTAACGCGGGGTTCCAGACAGCGCGGGACCCGAAGCATTTGCTACCTCTTGCTATATGGCTTAACAGATTCTGTGGATAAAATAAATGCAATTAGGTCGCCGAAGCTTAAGTACTACTTGGTACCCACCCACCTGGTTGATACCAGGACAACATTCCATATAAGCAAGCGCATTGCGTCCTCGCAGCGCAGATGGCAACATGCGCGGTACATCGCATTTATATTCCAAAACATTGCCGATGACAAAGTTGGCGAGTCATTGAACCCGCGTCATTCACTTGATGCGGTATTTGCATACATATCGGACTTTACTTCGATGTTTATGCTCATTATTTTACATGATCCCAAAGCCGCGTAAAGGCCTTTCTAGGAAACATCTTTGGTCCCGCAACTATGTCCCCCAAATTTATTATAGCCTATTTACCTAGATTCTTCCACTAGCATTCTCTTTTAAAAACATTTCACAAAATACCATAATGATACCCTTGTTATTGAGTACGAAGAGATTTCACCTTTGACTTTCAAACCAAAGTCATTCGGGACCATTCCGTGATGGAACGAGAATGACTTAATTTTAAAATCAAAGATGACCTGGGTGATCAATACCGGTCACAAAACACCAACCTAAATTTTTGTGTTACGAATAGTTGCGATCACAAATACCCCAGTGAACTTGCAAGCCTTTCATCACGCACCTGGTGACGACTTTATCTGTCTGATAGACGGCTGACTCACATGGGGTGATGTTGATAGCGCAACGTACTAACGACATTCTGTCGACTCGATAAAGACACCGCATGATTAAGGTCATTCGCGAGTCATCATTACAAATTGTCGATTAGGTAAACAATTACATTCAAAATACCCCTATGAATGATATTAGCATAATCGGTCATAGTCTGACCACTAAGTTAATCCATAGCTGGAAAACCTTACACTACAGAATAGGGATACCACTAAAATATCTTTCATCACCATTCACTAAAGAAGACGGTTAAATTCTTATAACAGTAAAAAATAAATAAATATCCGACTACATCACATACATTGATCTGACTCCGAGGTAAGTAGCTTAAGCACTTGTGTTACGGATATCAGAAACAACAGTGGTATTACAAATATATACTTAAATATTGGATATTAACACCCAGACACAGAACAAACACAAGTATTCATCATACAAATGTTTGTCCTGGGTGGGAATCGAACCCACAACTCTTGGCGCATGGGGCAGGGTCACTACCGAATGCACCATCGAGCCAGTCCAAAAAAATCGAGGGATTCAAAAAAACTGGCAGTGTAACCAACAAAAACTCATTCAGACGAATATCTCGCTCACGTACTGTAGGTACTCCCATTTGAACAAATAAAATAGGTAGATAATCTAAATAAGTGACTGCTGTGGGTCAGGATTAAAACCCTTGCTCCTCTTTGATAATGATTCATAATCCTATTATGAATCACTAAAGCAATATCATTGACTGTTGTTTTCTTTTTAACTTAAAATTTTGTATTCTTTTAACGTAACATGCTAACATTGTCAACTGCATAGGTATTGACAATAATGTACTGGCGTTTTCCGTACAAAAACATAATTTTTAGTTACAAACCGTATGATTCATTGGTCTATACCCTATCCCTGACTCATAAATCGGAGAGAACAGAAAATGCTGAAATTCATTTAAACCCAAAACAATACCTGCTACTTTGGCACGGCGGCGCGGTCCGGCGTCACCGGTCGACGCTTCAGCGTGAAAATGACGTGGTATTGTATAGCAATGATTAGCCGTGCCAATCATCGTCCGCGGCGTACATCACCATATAATATATGCCTCAAGAATGCGTTGCCATTATACGCATTATACTGTATCATCAATACAGCTGATGTTACATCGATATTATTCATTCTTCGCCCATTAAACACCTTATACGCTATTAGCATGCGGCACTCGATAGCTTAAGCAT
The DNA here is from genome assembly GCA_951394215.1 of Glyphodes perspectalis. NCBI lineage: Eukaryota > Metazoa > Arthropoda > Insecta > Lepidoptera > Crambidae > Glyphodes > Glyphodes perspectalis. Next base: position 13,271,072 of record OX596217.1, read on the forward strand.
AAAAATAGAGCTAATCGGAATTAAAACTTATACGATTCTAGCTGGTTTATGGTGTGGTACCCCTTTGAAAGGGGGGGCGGGATTCGCTGTGTAAGGTGGCCGGTTGCCAGTAATGCTGTGGACATTCAAGGCTGAGCCAAGATTCTCATGGCACCTTCAATCCGGCGATGCAGGAGCCTTACACATGTGGATTGAAGTAGTTGTACACTTAAATCAGTTGTGACGGCCTACACAACATATGTACTTCTAATAGCTATGTTTATGTATTGACCCACGTCTTAAAAACCTATATAATTTATATTATAGCTTATATCTATTCTTAGTCACCTTTTAATTGAGTTTACTATACGGGGCTACAACTTGCGAATTTGCTATCGTAAAATAATTAAACAACATTTTACGATTGCAAATCATGACTTCACATTTAATGGGTCACGTCCTATTAGTGGATTCTTGCCGGGAGTTAAATAATTTTATAAGTACATGCTAACTAACCAACTAAACTAAACTTAACGCAACTTCCCTTGCAGGGTAGGCAGTACATGCTGATTTCATATGTGTGTACGTGTCATAAGCAGTGCAACTCTGCGATTATTATCCCCCTTTTCTGCTTGCCGAGATTTTCCCGATTAAAACTCCGGCCCGTGCCAACGTCTGAAACAAATTACGTTGTTTCTGTTGCGATTCCACATTAAACTTTTCGACAGTTCTCCCCGGGTCGCAGTAGATTTTTGGCAACAACATACATAGGTATTCATAATTATGTATACGCGACGAGGGGCTAGCATGACTGCACGGTTATAAACATGTCCAGAAACTCTATATCCTATTTCGAGTTTAAAAATAAATAACATCATTCTTACTTTCATCTTGTTTGTAAAATATTATTTCATCAAAACATCGTTAATTTTATCTCTAAACACGTTGCAGTATACAAGCTGATTTCAGTTTGTGAGTGAGTGCAAAGAAGTTGTTTTACATATTTTACATTTATGTTCATCATTGATTTTGAGTCGTCTGCGGTGGTACCTCAATTTACCGAGGGGTGCGGGTTCAAACCCGGGCACGTACCTCTAAATTTTTCAAATCTAGCTCAGCGATGAGGTAAAACATCGTGATGAAACCTGCAAATTCAGACAACTTTGAATTTGTAACCATGATCCAAAAATTGTCTGGTTCCCCTATCTTAGAGTTACGAAGGTCAGACCGGCAGTTGCTTCAATGTACCAGGCTCGCTAAATCCTGGATTATGGTCTAAGTGGACCCCGGCTAAGCCGGGACATAACGCTAGGATGATGATCGATTTTGAGTCATCTCTCATCGTAATGTTGTGTTAGTATTGCGTGAGCCGAATGAGTCACTAAGAAGCAGAAAAAACAATCGTTACTTTGATTATACTATAGGCTGCGTCGATTAATATTTTCCGTCCATGCTCCAATGCTAAGGATGAATTATAAAAAATGGCTATGTTTAGATCGATCCTTGTAAATTCGATAGTAGGTTACATTGATTGAGTAACTCTAATTGTTTATACAAAAGCACAGAGTTGCCTAACTTGTTCTCTATTTCGTGATGTCTATATTTAAACCTCGGAAGTGTATTTAATCATTAATATTCATATGTGTGTGTGTGTGTTTAATAGTGGAGCTTTTGTTATATATTATAATAAGGTTAGCCACGTATTTAGTTGAGACGTCTTGCTATAGCCGGAGGAGAAAAATTAATTCTTCATTTGGCGAGTCTGGTCATTACATTGAAGCGCTGCCATTTGACATTCGTAACCCTTGAAAGAGAACCAGCCGAGCTTATTTATTTTATATCAATATGCAGGTGGATCATAATATTTTCCGCCCCCGCTGACGTAATGGTATAAATCTATATACCTACAATACATAGATTTTTCAATATCTAACTAAATTCGACTATGAAAACTAGTTTATACATACATAACGCCCATAATCCCCGAAGGGGTAGGCAGAGTCAAAGAGGCGGCAGGCCCCTTTAACCACATTCAGCCAGAAACAAAACTGGGCTGGGTTAGATGGAAAATTGTGAAAAAGTAGTGACAATTGGCTAGCTCGTCGCCTACACAATCACATACCGACAACCCCATATACCATTAGTCGCCTTTTACGACATGCTAGACAAGGAACACAGTTGGCACATTATTTTTAAGTCCCAGACCAACATGGGACTAGACAAGTGGCTAGTTTACTTTCACATTTACTCCTAAGAATGTAAAAAGAACAGGTTCAACTACTTTTGTTAGTGTAAGTGTTTAGTTATGAATTAAGTACCATCCTGCTCAGTGGATCAATACGTATGTCTCGATCCACTGAGATACCTTCGAGCTCCCGGGGGGATATCGCCTGTACTTTACGAGTATCTTATTGTTGCAGTTGTCGTCATCCCCGAACACGTGCAAGTGGGCGCACGCGCGGCTGCTGGTGCTGCTGGGCTGGATCCTGGTGGCGTGCGGCGCGCTGCTGGGCGCTGCCGTGGCGTGGGGGCTGCCCGCCGGACGGGACACGTTCGCCTTTATGGCAGCCGAGGTAACGCTCGCGTCGACCACGCGTTATTGACCGCTGGGCCACGCAGAATTACAGAATTTATTTATAGGGCAATCATTGTTGCTACTCGACCTAGCAGAGTTATTACACGATGTGCGGTTTCTAACAATTTTTACTTTTTAATTAGAACAAAACATTTAAATATCGTCAAACCTGTTTTGCATCCGAATTATGTAGCAAGTACCTAGGTAATAATATCGTAATACTTGTTATGTTAGGTATTACTCAGCAAGTTATATTAAGGTTTATAGGCCAAGATAAAGAAAGATAAGACAACGTCGCATTTTTAAATATACAATACGTGATTAAAACGGAATACAGAAGTAAATAATTTAAGATTTGCGATAGTATTGAGTCTAACTAAAAATACAAATTAACATTTTAATAACACGAACACTGTTGGGTCTTTAAACATGTTTAAACACTCTCGTATGTGTAAGAAACTGTTTGCTGGATATTCATTCATATTTTGCAGAAATCCATCCATCATCACAATCTTTCGCATTTATAACAGTAGTAAAACTAATGTTTACTGACGTAGTGTGTTTATCGGCTAGAATGGACCTGGAGCCAAGATTTCAGCCTTGTTGTTATGCTGTCAGTTCACAGTACGTAGACGTGGGCTGACTTATCTTTGAACAGTTTCAAACATTGATCCAGGATGCAATTTGTTTATCATGTTATCAACAGCTTTTGCCATTCGTACTAATCTTTTATTTTGTTAGCTATGGTATAGAAGCGATGCTTTAGTATTATTGATTAACGGTTGTTTTTTTGTAATATCCTCACTCACACCGACACCGTAAAAAAATATTTGAACTGTTAAAGTATATTTTTAATGCGTTTCATTATAAGACGTGATTAAAAATAAAAGTTTCGTTCGTAATTTTCATTTCGATTAATGTTTTCGATAACTTTTCGTTGGGTTAGGATTAAATACACAAATTCACATCAAGGTTATTATTTTCGCGTGAAAACATGATGATAACAGTATTTTATACCATTTTAATAGATAAATAACCGTTCATTGCAAATTAGTCTCAATGGGGAAAAATTATGGTAGTTTTCATCAGTCAGTTAAAAATAAAATCATAGGTATACTTATTCGATTGTTGATACTAGTATTACATAAGAGGCGACAACATGATCTCACTTTACACTCCAAGCAGCTCGAGAAAGTGTCTGGCGGTCTGTTTACCTTTCTACGCGTCGCAGCTGGCTGTGACGTCACGGCCCTCGGCGGCTGGTCGGCGATATAATTAATTGAGTGATTGTCGCGCGTGACGTCATCGCCGGCCGCGCTCACGCGATGCCGAGCGGCTTTTGTTTTCATAACAAATTTATCCGTCTAATCGGGGTACCAAACACGTTTTTGGTTGAGGCGACGTCGAACGATTATAATTAATATTGGGACATTATCGTTGTTTCCTTCTACGGGAGAGGCTCATAATTGAAAATTATGTTGGCAATCAATCTCTTCGAGTAGCGATGGTGGCTCAATGGTAAGGACACGTTCCTCATAACCAAGGGGTGCGGGTTCACACCCGAGCACGTACCTCTGGATTTTTCAAATCTATGTACGTATTTATACCACTAGTCCTGGATCATGGTCTAACTAAGCGGACCCCGTCTAAGCACGGGACATAACGCTAGGAAGATAATCATCATCTTCCTAGCGTTATGTCCTGTGCTTAGACGGGGTCCGCTTAGACCATGATCAAGGATTTAGCGAGTCTGGTAATTACATTGAAGCGACTGCCGATCTGACCTTCGTAACCCTAAGATAGGGGACCCAGACAATTTTTGGATCATGGTTACAAATACAAAGTTGTTTGAATTTGCAGGTTTCATCACGATGTTTTCCCTCACCGTCGAGCTAGTGGTATAAATACGTACATAGATTTGAAAAATCCAAAGGTACGTGCCCGGGTTTGAACCCGCACTCCTCGGTTATGAGGCGCGTGTCCTTACCATTGAGCTACCAACGCTAGGAAGATAATGTTGGCATTAAATCTGTTAAGATGGCTGACGGTAATTGTTAGCTAAGTAGCTATTTCAAATTTAACAACAGACATAAAACATCTTTCGGTCACTTAAATCTGTTTGTATGGTCGCTAAATGTGCCGAGTCCGTCTTGATACGGATACAAACTCGTCATTGGGTATAAACCCAAAGATAGCATAGGACATAAACTTACATTCATGCACATTAATCTAATGATACACTTATTAATCGCAATTACCGTCGTAAGACCTCAAAGGTCTAGACGCCTTGATAACATTCGATGGAAAGGTCAGTCACTCGCCTGCCATGCACTTAGTAATGTGTATGCAGGCTCTGCCATTTCTTGCCTTGCACATGTGATGTGTCTGGTGTTACAAATTATAATATAACGTCACGCTCATAATCCCCGAAGGGGTAGGCAGAGTCAAAGGGGCAGCAGGCCCGTTTAACCACAATCAGCCAAAAATAAAATTTGGCTAGGTTAGGTGGAAAATTGTGAAAAAGTAGTGACAAGTGGCTAGCTCGTCGCCTGCGCAATCACATACCCAAAACCCGATATACCATTAGTCGCCTTTTACGACATGCTAGGCAAGGAACACAGTTTTTAAGTCCAGTAACACAGTTTTTAGTTCCAGACCAACATAGGACATATAGAGTCTATAATTATAATCACTGCTATAGTCTATATGCTATAAGCGCTCAGCCGTTTCACTCGCGTAGTTCCCGTTCCCGTAAAAATACGGGGATAAAATTAAAATTTCTGATAAAGCTTTCCATTGGTGAAATAATTTTTCAAATCTGGCTGACTGGCCCGTTGGTCGAATGGTCAGAGACCCTGGCCACGAAACCAAGGGTCGCGGGTTCGAATCCCGCTAGGGGCAAAAGTTTCGTGTGATGAACATGGACATTTGTTTGTACTCGAGTCATGGATGTTTATAAACATATTTAAGTATGTCTATCCGTTCACCTAGTATTCATAGTATAAGCATCAGCTTAGTTTGGAACTAGGGAATTGGTGTGTCAGTCTAAGGAGAATTAAAAAACAAATCGGTCCCGTAGTTTCGAAGCCTATTCAATAAAAAAAATTCAGTCGAATTGAGAACCTCCTCCTTTTTTTTGAAGTCGGTTAACAAACAAACAATCAAATCGTTCCTCTTTATATTGTTAGTGTAGATATCTGGTGACCTCTTACCATGAGACTGTATGCTGGTTTTGTCTCGGTGGTTTACTATTTAGCGATCCCGGGCGCTTACTTAAAAGCGTGAACGGTCCATCCTCAAATCTTAAGAAAGCAAAGTTTCGATAACACCAGAACTGTTAATTCTAGAAGATGTTAGACCCACGCCTGAATATGACAATTTGTAGATGAAATCTGGTCAGATATAAACCTTCCTTAATGTAATAGAGAAAATATTTGAAGAAAATCACTTCATTAATTATTATTGATTAGCGTGTAAAATGCACAAGGCACGATTATTAGACATTTCTCATTCATTCGATTATGTGGGCTGTGTGCCATTAACATCAATCATTCGCCTTTTAATGCAAAATGGCAGGATTGTCTAGTTGAGTAGCAATCAAACTCATTTTCACATTTATATAGTTTAGTATTAATACGAATGGCAAGATATATTTTATTGCTACTATAAATGGTCGTTTATCGACTCGTTTTAGATGAAGGCCTGTTGTTAATTAACATCAATTTCATTAAGCCGTGATAATCCCATATATAGAGGTCCAGTTACGCCTACACCCCAGTCAGGTCGGTATATCATGGACGTGTTTGAGTATTACAACGATTTTATTATTCGATATCAAACGCAAGTCAATTCGAATCTATAAGTATTTCACGGACTATAAGATCCGAATTCAAAAATCGATGTAACCCAGCGCTAACGGTTTTATACCACGAACTCAACAAATAATAAAATAAAAAAATCAGTCGAATTAAGAAACTCTGCCTTTTTTTTCAAGTCGGTGAAAAATCACTGGGCTCTTCTTCTCTCTTTGTTATCAAACGTAACAACAGCCACTAAAATTGGATATATGAAACAGATTTTGGAATCGATTATTATAACGGATAATGGATAAAAATACGCATTTACGATCAAAACCCAAAACGCTTGGGTACATCTAGGCAAAAATGTAGAAACATACCTGGTATCTTATTCGTCCTTACCTCAGTATGGTACGACTTCGATATTACTAAACATTATGAAAACATATTATGTCGCATAATGTCAACAATAAAACATAAATATTAGATTACATACGCTTATCAACTGTTATCGGAATCGATATTCAAATTACATACTTGCAAGCGTTTACCTACTATGTATATGTAAAAGCATATGCGACTTTAAGGCTAACCATTATACGTTATGGGATATAATATGGTTATCTGCTAAGTTATTTCTGCTAAGAATAGGAAATCTTTGTATCATAACAGTAACTCGGGCGCTCACTTTAAGTAAACTCAAAACCGACATCTTTTGATTTCTCCCGGCTTAATTTAAAAGTGGATTGCGCGGCACAACGTGCAATGTGGTTACTATATAGCAGTACATGGAAATTAATAAGAGAACCACCGGTGTTTGAACAGCTGTTATTATCAGCGGCTTATCGGATCGAAGCGTCGTCGGCTTGCCCGCCCGCCAAATTAATATTCTAGCACTTTCGGAGAAAGCCCGCGCAAGGATAACCTGTTTGCGAATTTGTTTCATACACGCTTTATGTGTTCTTCAACTGTTTTCATCGCGCGGCCTCTCTATTGCCCCTTTTTATATATTTTTTTATATTTTTATACACATTGTAGTACCCGATTATGCGATCTGGCAGCCTTGATCACGAATACTTTTGATGTCATTTATGCAACATAAAAAGTATTAAAAAAAGTAAAATAACATCTTTGGCGTTTCTTTGATCCTTAAACTTGCAAAATATCGCTTTAACATTAACAAGTTCAAGGTTTTATTAAATCTATATGAATAAAAAAGGAACGTTTGTATGAAATAAAATATCTGTAAAATTCACGGGTAGGGGCAAAAAAAGGGGAATATATTTTAAGTATATGAAAATGACTGTTTTACATTTGACGTTTGTATAAATTGGCAGATCGACAACTGTCAGACATTTTTAAAGTAACACAAAGACGTTAGGTAGATAAAATAATATACCTATGTAAACAGATGTTAATTATTATAGTCTGTTTTTAATTATAGAAAGTATTTGCCAAATAACATGCAGACGCAATCTGCATTTGTAGAGAACTTGTAAGACAAGATGCCTTACTGTTAGATGTGAAGCCGTAACTAGAAATAGCAACTGCCATCTGCAAAGATCAGAAGAAATCATGAAATGAAATGAAATGATCTTTATTTATATAGGCTTCAACATATCACTTATAAATCGTCAAAACAAATTCAACATCAACCGGTTCCGAAGTTAACTTCTACCGAGAATGAACCGGCAAGAAACATCCAACTACCGTGCTTTCTGAAGCACGCGAGTGCCTTTAGTCCACAATATTTAGGATCGGATGGGTCACCCATCACTCATGCAACCGACCGGAGCTTAGATTAATTTCGAACTGTAATCGCCACCGTGCTATAGGCATCTCACACATAAAATGCAATCCAAGAAGTAAGGACGTATGTCAACCAACATACTGATGGTCCACAGCGTCTCATCACAACGTGTATATTATTCTGTGTGTTTAGAAATTCCGGTGTAAATATAGCCCTTGACCTTTTTAGGGATTACGTGGGTATCAAATGTATAGCTTTTCTTCAGCAAGTACACGGATGATATTGTAGTAAATGGAGGAATATTGTATAGTCGGATAAACTGGGATTTGAACAAACAGGACGGGTAGTGCCGCCCCTTATATTAAATACTGCTTGGTTTAGACTCCGGCTCCGCCTACATATTTCGGTCAGTTACAGAAACATTTTTGTGAAGAAAACCTTATAACATCTCATTCAAGTAGTAAGAATGCGCATATATTTACCGAAACAGTTCTGCTCTGCTGAACAGTCAAGAGGGGAATTGGCCATGAGACACATCCTCAAGTAAAGAAAATGAACAACTCATTACTGCCTTTTCTTCACAAAACCGGACAAAAAATCGTTCTGATGTAGCTGACCCACGGAAGCGGTCAGCGCTTGACGTCCGGATGTTTTTCTGTGACGCGTTGGCGCGGGTCTCCTTGCAGTAGCGATACAGCACTTGTGTCAGCTAGCCGGTGACGCAACGGCCGCCGAGGTCACGACTCGCGTACGGAACTAACACTGCAATGAGCGAACATTCTCACTTCCTACCTTCTTTTAATGCGATCATTTGATTAGTTAGCAATTGCTTCCGATAGGTATCGTAGGATTGTTATACAAACAGCTGTGATGCAATGATATGCTGTAATGACCCAGCGAGGACGAGATGCAATAGTTACGGCAGTTATGTTGTCTTTAACAAAGACGTTAACATAACATAAATGCATCTTGCGGTTTTATTACCTTCAGGATGTTTACGCTCAATGAAAATCGCTAAAAAACCTTCATCTAACTCATTTCATCATTCTGTATCTCTACTAGTTCTTATAGTACTTATCGTTATAAAGCCCGCATCTGCCGTAATGTAATATTCAAGTGTACCTATCGCCGTATCAGTTGTATCAATGATACGGGGCCTCTGATTTATAGCGGTTATGTTTACTAGGTGACGAAAGACTTTGGTTTTACTAGAAAATGTTTCAATCTCTTGGGCAGCAGCTATCATTCGCTATCCTCTCCCTGGGCGACGCTCTTGGAGCTCGTCACCATATTTGATTCATGGCCCACGTAGTACTAACTACGCCTCTGGTACCGTGTCATTAGTTGATTAGGCACCCGCTGAAAACCAGCGTCGTGATTTGCCTTCAGGTAGCTCGCGACTTAAGCATAGCGGGCGCCTTTTTGACACACAGATCCTGGATTTTCTGCCTTTTGTGTGAATTTGTACTTGTTATTTTATTTGTGTGTCAAATAAAGCAATTTCTTTATTAACAAGCTCTGCCCCATGCGCCAAGAGTTTTGGATTTGATACGAACAAACACTCGTGAGGTGAATACTTGTGCTTGCTCTGTGTCTGGGTGTTAATATTGAATATTTATGTATATTTGTAATACCTCTATTGTTTCTGATATCCGTAACACAAGCGCTTATGCTACTTACCTCAGAGTCAGTTCAATGTATGTGATATAGTCTGATATTGGTTATTAATAATAACTATGTATTCCCCACAGTGTCTCCTGGTGCTGGTGAGCGCGCTGCACGTGGTGGCGCGCTACGCGCTGCAGGCGCGCGAGGCGGACGCGGCCGGCCCGCTCGCCTACTACACGCATCTGCTCTTCGACGTGAGTACATTATCAAACTTATCTTACATTCGCCGAAAAATAAAACTGGGATTACATAAAACAAACAAACATACATACATAGCATCACCCCCATAATCCCCGTAGGGGTAGGCAGAGACAAAGTGGCAGCCAGCCCCCTCAACCACATTCGCCCAAAAATAAAACTGGGGCTACATGAAAAACTTAAAAAAGTAGTGATAAATGGCTAGCTCGTCGCCTACACAATCACACACCCAAAACCCGATACACCTTCCACCTGCCTTTTACGACATGCTGGCAACTGAAACACAATTGGCACATTTTTTTAAAGTCCCATACCAACATGGATCAAAATCAAATAATAATCATCTTTATTTGTGTAGGCTCTAATAAAGCACTTACAAATCGTCAACAAGTTCAACAACTTGTAAACACACATACGTGTCTATCATCTAGAACCTAGGTTATGGCTCTACAAAGTAGACCTACACTGAAACCATTTTAGTTTCGGCGTGATTGGTAAAATAGTGCATCTTAATCTGCAGCATCTCTGATTGAAAATACCAAGGGCCCAATTAGTGTGCCCACGAGTGTCTAAATTATGTCAAACATACATTGATTGATTGATCTGACTCCGAAGTAAGTTACAAATATATACTTAAATATTGGATGTTAACACCCAGACACAGAACAAACACAAGTATTCGTCATACGAATGTTGGTCCTGGGTGGGGATCGAACCCACAATTCGAGCCAGCCATCGAGCCAGTCAAACAGTTATGACAGACGTATTCAGCAAACAATATAACGTGTATTTTTAACACGACTTTGACATTTACACTTAAGTATTGACCTGACGCGCAATACACAAGGGTTTGGGCACACACATACACAGCAACAAGCAAGGATGAATATTTAATTTCAAAGCCCTTACTACTCATTTACTTTTGTTTAAAGTCTTGTACATACATACATAACAAAGGGGCAGCAGGCCCCTTAAACCACATTCAGCCAAAAACAAAACTGGGCTGGGTTAGATGGAAAATTGTGAAATAGTAGTGACAAGTGGCTAGCTCGACGCCTACACAATCACATACCTAAAACCCCATATACCATTAGTCGCAGTTGGTACATTCTTTTTTAGTCCCCGACCAACATGGGACATAGTCTTGTGTTATTTAGTTTTGTATTTTATCCAATAGGCACAAACAGCTTGATTCACATTTCACCTTAAATATAATTGGTAACGCGTTTATACAATCGACGATAAAGTGACAATATCTCTTATCTGTAGATACTACTTATTTTATAGGAGAATGAAAAAACTACCAACTTTTTAGCTTTTGATCATTGGACTTATACACAATTTTTAATGTAATGTTTACAGGATTACTTTATTGTTTAATAACAGATGAGAAAAAAATAAAAAACGAAGCGAAACTGAATTATAAGGCTATTGCATTAAAAAATACTATTTCTTAAAAAATATTAGTTAAGAGGTATTGTCACTTTATCGTCAAAATGCATCCTGTTAACCACTGCAAGCAAATCACTCCAAATATTATATTCAAACCGACTCATCTTAGTACCGTTATCGCTTATCAGGACGATCTACAAAGATATAGTAGGCGGATATAAGGAAAACATGTTATGATATTATCGATAATCGTAATATATAGTATATTAATGTATATGCAGTTGTTAATATATGCAAACGGCGCCGGCTACTCGTTTTCCGGGTCGGCCGGTTTTGACCATTGGACCTTTGTCTATAGTTAGTATTAAGTATTATTATTACTAGACTATTAATATTGAAATCGTCGAATAAGTCGTTTTTTCATCGCCATGATTGAAACGAAGTATTTAAATTATTTTGACTGAACTGATTTATGATAAATTCAAATAATACATTCATTAAATGTTTCAAAGTCGCATGTGTACAAATAGACGTAAAATAAAAAGAGACAGTTGTTGGCAATATTTTTGTCGTTCACTTGTACCGAAAGTGCCCTTTGCCCTTTGCTTGGTATGTAATGTAACCCGTGTGGGTAGCTCTCTGCGTACCTTTGTGAAACAATGCTTTGTTTAGTGACTTAAGTGGAAAAGGCATGTCGCCTATTAAACAGCAATTTGGAGACTTACTTGGGTCTGGTACTTAACGTATACTTGAAGCATCATCCAGACTCTGCACGTAGTCTGGATGGTGCTCCAAGTATACGTAACAGATGTTCACCTAAACTATTATTCATACTTGTGTATTCTACACGTGACTATTTATATCCAACAACAATCAACATAACATCACGCCCTTAATCCCTGAAGGAGTAGGCAGAGTCAAAGGGCACCAGGCTCCGTTATTAACCACATTTAAACAAAACAAAAAACTGGGCTGGGTTAGATGTAAAATTGTGAAAAAGTAGTGACAAGTGGCTAGCTCGTCGCCTACAGAATCATATAACCAAAACCCCATATACCATTAGTCGCCTTTTACGACATGCTAGGCAAGAAGAATTTTTATATCGTCTCTATGAAATCGAAAAATGGGGTAGTTAAAAAGTATTGTATGTATTTCTTCTTTTGACGAGCTAACAAAGACAAAGATACGGCGCCTTGAAATTTCGTGTGACGTCACGCCGTGCTAGAAACAAATTTTAGCACGTAGTGACCTCAAAGCCCTCCAAAACCTGAATGCGCTGTATCTTCATAAATTGTTATCTTGTACAACTCATTTTATCTTATACAAGCGTTTTGAAGATTTAATTGTATTTGTATTTGTCGGCAGTCGGTGTCGCTGGTGGTTGAGCTCCTGCACGTGGTCCACATGGTGGTGTACAGCAACATGCTCGTGTCGATGGCGTCGCTGGTGCTGCTGATGCAGCTGCGGCACCTGCTGCACGAGCTGCAGGCGCGCCTGCGCCGCCACCGCCTCTACACCGCGCTGGCGCACCACATGAGTCGCAAGTACGTATACACGCGCGCGCCGGCGGCGCACTAGTGACCTGTATATTTTCAACAGCTGCATATTGTCCGGATACTGCATAAGGGCTGACAATTTGTCTGCTGCATATTGCCACCCCCACAATCCAGCCTCTCTCCCCCAGGGGAGGAGTAAGCTCAGAAAAATTCTTGACCAACAACCCGGCTAAATCCCTGCTTCCAGACACAGACTAGTAAAAAAAGAAGGACTCCACGCTATCATACTACAGCGTGAAGCCACCATTAAGCATGTGCGAGTGAGACTTACGGATACCAGATAATCGAAATTGGGAGCGCTTGCTCAATGTGTAATGAAAGTTGCGTCTCAAGTTGGAACTCCGCAACGTCTAGTTACTGGCGCGGAGTCCTTCTTTTTTACTAGTCCGTGCCACTAGATTACTGTTATTTTGTCCAGAGGTGTACGTTAGGCACTAAAATAGTTCAATGGAAATATCGCTTGATTAATATCTTTGAGTCTATACAAAAAATAAAGATGGAGCGAACGAAATTTCATCTTTTAAAATTATGAAAACGGTAGGTAGAGTTTACGCATAGTTTACGCAGATGAGGTAGCGAGCGTCTGCTAATATCTCTACTCCTTTGACCCTCAGCATTAAATACGTTATTAGGAAAACGGGGAAAAGAGGTTAACCTGAGTCTTTCGCCCACAGTCTTTGTACGAAATGGAGATCTCAAATAATGTTCTTAACATGTATGCCAAAAAATGAGCCTGTTATTTTTATATATGTTAAATATAGTGTATTTACATATTTGAAGAGGTGAGTGAGGTGTGTAAGGATCGTGCCATATGGCGTTCGATTATCTGCCTACATACTTGTTTTGCAAGTTAATAGTAGGTACCATCGTAATATATTTATAATGAATTAACTTTTTTTGTCTTGAACTCGTTTTATTTTTAATTATGTATTCATTTAGTATACCATAGTATAGAATAGTCGAAAATTATATATTTTAAATACGTATTAATGCTCGACTATGAGGAAAAACTAAAATTGGAAACCTGCACAATCAGACAATCAATAGATGTGTAGCCATGATACAATATGTCCGGGTCTCCTGGGGGACACGAAGTTAAATAGCGATCGATTCGATTCGATGACGAGACTCGCAAAATACAGAATCATCATAAGAGCGGACCCCGACTAGAAACGGGATCTAAATATAGAATGGTGAATTTAATGACCATAAATATTAAACATTAAAGACGTGTATAATAGAATTACTTTAAAAGTAATTCTATTACAATACAAATATACAAATGAGTTGTCATTAATTCAGTTCGTTATAAAAAAAATTTATAACGAACTGAATTAATGACAACTCATTTGTATCAATTATCATTTAATTAGCATTGCGTCAATAAGTATCAACAAATTAGATGTCGTAATTAAAAATATGGTAAAATACATTATAGGTAATAGTCATGTGTGCATAATGAGGTTGCACCGCTAATATGTTGTGCCACAAATGTTTGTTGTCATCGTAATTGCCACACCGCACTTGCCGGCGATTAGTCGCACGGAAAAAAACGCAATACACCACGATCCATTTACAGCTGTTAATTAACTTTATTAATTGATTTGTGGATGATTTTCTCAGAACTTGTTCTTGTTGTATCAATGTAAGCCTATATCAATGAGGGTTTTTTTTAATTAAAACATCCAAAAGATGGTGTAACCGTGACTTGCGGTCTTGTCACCCTCCTCATTGGTTAGTTGTCAGAACAAACTGACATACGTGTCACATTATGAAGGGTGCTGTCAACAATGAGCCAATAGTGACAGTAATATGACCTCAAGAGTCCCTCGCGCCACCTGGCGGTTTTTTGAAAACCCTCATTAAAACTGAGAGGTGGCAAATACCATTATAATAGGTATTAATTTTGACAGTTTTGATGCAATAATGGTACCAGACTCCCCATTTGAAGCTAGGGGCGGTTGTAAATGAAATAAAGAGGTCTGTCTTGGGTCAAGGTGTTTGTGATTCACTTGATGATTCTCATTTTCGTAATAATAGGGATGATGACTGCATTAAAAAACGATAATTCTATTTAGTCCGTTAGTTAGATTATACAAAAATACTAGACACATATTTTTCGCTTTATCAAATTAACAAAAAATAACAAGGTTAAAGAGCATCAAAGTTTTGGAGTGGGGGCTTGCGACGTCACTATTTGGTAAAAATTGTACGAAAATGTGACGTCACGCGCAACTTGAATGAATTGTATATTCGTCAATGTTTGTGTGACAAATAAATAAAAAAATACGTGTTCAATATTTTTTTATAATCTAACTGACGGACTAATCAGAATTTTTTAGTCATCTAGCCTATTGCATAAGCTACTTTCGATGGGATCGAAGTTGATGTTTCCTAATATTTATTAGTAAATCAAATTGTGAATTATAGAATCACTGTGCCTTGCTACATCTCAACTTATTTATGGAATTAATTTATTTCATTCAATGTAGTTGCGTATGAAAATTGTGTTATCCTAACTGATAATAAGTGAAGTAGGATAAATAGTAAATATGACTATATTAGGTATACATACATACTTAGCATCACGCCCATAATCCCCGAAGGGGTAGGCAGGGTCAAAGGAGTAGCAAGCTTCTTCAACCACATTCAGAATTTCAAACAAAAATAAAACTGGGCCGGATTAGATAGAAAGTTGTAATAAAGTAGTGATAAGTGGCTAGCTAGACTATCATTAACATCGTATGATGTTATCTTGCGTTTCTTTATACCTATTATATGTTAATTGGACGTTAATACTCAATTTATCGGTGAAACGGTTTCTTAGAAAACAAGTAATTAGTATTGTTGCGCTGAAAACAATTAGTTTTACGGTATTCATCTATTTGTAAACTAAGCGTATGCAGAATATATATTTATTTATTGAAAATATTCTATACATAATCAATACAACGTGAATCTACCAGCAATTACGAAAACTAAACGCTTGCTGTTGGAAGGCTGTCGATGTATGAAGCTTCTTTCATTAAAAATATGGTAATACACTTAATGATATATTCGTTATTTAGAAACGCGTATTTGACAGTAAATATACGTTTTTTATAAATAACATGATAAATAAAATATAAATACTAAATGCAGATTTTGTTTGTATAAGTATATATTTTGACTGCCTTGTTAGTCTAGTAGTAGCGTGCGCCGCAGAACCAAAAGGTCCCGGGTCGGGCCAAAACTTTGTAGTCGGGTATTTCAATATTGAATTACTGGTAGTAACAGCCCAAAATCAGGCAGTTGGCGGTTTAACCACCCCCGTGCCTCGGAAAGCACCAAAGCCGACCTGCGCCCGACCTCCCGGTCATGTCGAATTGCCGTCTCATCGGACTAATGAGAGTGCAGGAACAGAGAGTGTACCTGTGTTTGTGCATTATAATATCTCCTGCGCAGATGGCTAATCCTCGTTGAGATTGGCCGCCGTGACCGATATCGGTTAGGACGACATTATTTTATTCATGTGATTACTGTCTTGTAATGTCATGGGCAGTACAATATAGACGCGGTCACGACTGTAAGTAAATTATGTAAAACAGGACCTTGCAAATAGCGCCGTTTATTCATACAGTACCTTCTAATTGCACTGTTCTATTATTAACATATGCTTGCATATCAACCATATGCCGATATTATATTACAAAGTGTCTATTGGTAGTCTGTGTGCAGTCCTAACTACATCATAAATGTAAATATGACTATTTGTATGCCTACTGCGTTATAAGGTCGAAAGTGTTTAGGAAACACTAAAAAATATACATACTTACATACATACATACATAACATCACGCCCATAATCCCCGAAGGGGTAGGCAGAGTCGAAAGGGCAGCAAGCCCCTTCAACCACATTCAGCCAAAAATAAAGCCGGGCTGGATTAGATTGAAAATTGTGAAAAAACAGTGACAAGCGGCTAACCTGTCGTCTACACAATCACACACCCAAAACCCGATATACCATTAGTCGCCTTTTACGACATGCTAGGCATGAACCACAGTTGGCATATTCTTTTTAAGTCCCAGACCAACATGGGACAATGGGCTGGGTTGGATGGAAAGCTGTGAAAAAGGTCTCTAAAAAATATAGATCTCGTATAAAGCACGGTAGAGTGATAGTCTCTCCGTTACAGACCAATTTCCATACAGACATATCGGCAAGGAATAGCTAGTCAACAATTAGATACCTAACATAAAATCAAAAGTTACTGTGAATTCTACAGCGTTACATATTACCAGTGTTATATCAATATTACCTAAAATGCGTAAAATAATTTTAATGATTAAACATCATTAAGCACACGTATTTTTTGGTATTTTACATACAGCAATTTTGTTGCCGCCAACTGGTATTTATTGCGATTACAGCCGGGAACGTTAATTGATCTACACTTTTAACTAGACAGTCGGTCCTATCTTTATTCCTTGACATATAGTGAATATATTTTTATTTATTTTCTTTGTATAATTGAACCTCTTTCACGATACCCACTTCTATCTACATACAGTATGTTCGAGGTGCTCGCAAACCACACCTGCTTTCCATACAGAATACCACTTGATGAGTGTTAAAGCGGTCTGTGAATACAAAATACTAATAAACGACATTATTCCGCAATCGTAATACCTACAGCTGGACATAGCCGCTGTGCTCAGGTCCATTATAGAATCGATTTCAAGCTTGAACGTATGATGTTTATAAATCTTACTCTCAATCACGGACTAGTAAAAAAAGAAGGACTCCGCGCCACTAACTAGACATTAAAGCTCCTCAGGTGCTCCACCTTGACCCGCAACTTATGTCTCACATTGACATAATAAAGGCTCCAACTGACAGATCCGATATCTGGTATCCTTAAGTATCACATAACACATGCATAAACGTGGCTTCAAACTAAAGTATGACAGCGTGGAGTCCTTAATTCTTTACTAGTCCGTGATCTCAATTATATTTTATGCCACGACGGTAGCAATTTGACAAACACGTGGGCGGCCGATCTGGTTTTAGGCAGTCACCATAACTTATGATTGCTTGCAACACAGGAGATGGACATGCGATGTATATAATAGACAAGACAAGAGCGACATTTTAGGGTTTTGTTAGGGAATAAAAGACAAAACTGCGACAAGCACCTCAGGTCCCCTGTTGTTTGCGCTGCGAATCTGCTAATTTCGGACCTCAAGTGCTCTTAAACTCTATTAATTTACTAACACAAATAAATTACATAATCATCTTCTTAGCGTTTTGTCCCATACTTGGTCGAAGATCGCTTAAACCGAATGTAAAATCCTGCGAAATACAAAATCGCTACATGTTAAGGTGCCTACCGATATTGACACGATGCTCGCGTTGTTAAATATTAACAGAAGCGCTCGTAAAACAGCAATAATAAATTACACATTATAACGACGGCCAACAATAGATTTGGGTAATGTGTTTATAGTTACGTAACGAAGCGCAAGTGTAAACAGCGGGCACGATGTCGCCCGGCGGCCGGCTGCGCCCGCGCCCCGCGCTCCGGTGACGCACATGCGGCGATCAGATCGTTATTATACTGTTTGTGGATCGCTAATTCATTATCGCGTTATGTTAATTTCGTTTTTCGCGGATGTTCGGACCTTTTTTAATGAGTCACTTAATGTGGAGTAACGAATGGTTTCACGTTGGTATTTTTATTCTATTCTATAACAAAGTTTACTTTTACAACGTCTCTTTACTATATGATCATCAAAATAATGATACCTAAACCTACTCTGAACCATAATTGAATGTTCTCTCGATTAAAAAGCGTAAAAAAAAAATCACACGTATATGCCCCATGTAACCCCGGGCGGCTATTAATACCTTCTCCAAAAGCCCATTTGCCATTTGAGTATACTGCTCCGTAATTGTACGGCATGCGCATGCGCCACCGCGTGTCCGGAGGTCAGGCGCAACGTGCGCGCGATTCATTTGCGATTACGCACAGTTTCACCTACTCCACTGGGTATTACCGCACTGCAGGCTACAGGCCAAAGACATAGAGTGCAGTTCACTATAGACAGTAAATGCAGTATTGACACCATAGAATGCACATATAAATGATTCCTAGACATCATTTAAAATATTTCTTTATTTGAGACGGATTTACGTTTGCAATGATTTGTTAAATTATTTTTGTAATTAACTTGAAATTATGAAGTTAGTTAGTTAGTTGAGTGTGGCACGCCCGTCACAATTTGTTTATGCCATGAAATCTATGGAAGAGATCATAAAAAAAATAGGTCATTGATTAGCGGTTGTGTCAACAACCCTATTCCGGAGGACTATTTATAAACAACAATTTAACGCTGAATACCTACGTGTTAACGCTAATGTAAAAATATGACTAAGACCGAAGGTGACATTAGCACAAGAACATTTTTACCATTAGACTCGCAATAGTATCTCAATTATTGCATATTCGACATTAGAATGTTTACAGCAATGATTGAACATGGACGACGTTTTACGTAAAATAATTGTAATTATTGGTTCATACAATCATATTAGATTAATTAGATATAAAATGCAATTATTTTCTATGTTTGCAATTACGACATCAATAGAAAAATTATATTTTATACTTATATAAACTTGAAGTATTTTAATAGCGGTGGTAGCTCAATGGCAAGGACACGCGCCTCTTAACCGAGGTGTGCGGGTTCAAACCCGGGCACGTACCTCTGGCTTGTTCAAGTCTATGTACGTATTTATACCACTAGCTCGACGGTGAAGGAAAACATCATGATGAAACCTGCAAATTCAAACAACTTTGGATTTGTAACCATGATCCAAATAATTGTCTGGTTCCCCTACCTTAGGGTTTTACGAAGGTCAAATCGGCAGTCGCTTCAATGTAATTACCAGACTCGCTAAAGCCTGGATCATGGTCTAAGGCGGACCCCGTCTAAACACGGGACATAACGCTAGGAAGATGATGATAAACTTGAAGTATTACATCGCAGTTTAATTTGGAATAGA
Organism: Glyphodes perspectalis; assembly: GCA_951394215.1. NCBI lineage: Eukaryota > Metazoa > Arthropoda > Insecta > Lepidoptera > Crambidae > Glyphodes > Glyphodes perspectalis. The sequence continues at coordinate 13,291,032 of OX596217.1, forward strand.
ATAATAATATTTCATTATATTTCATGATATTTCAAGTCATAGTTATCGTCGTTTAAAGATCTAACATAAACATGCAGACGTCCATTGGTTAAAATGTTTTTAAATTACTACAAATTTTGATTTAATATAAATTTATTTTGGTTTGTAAATACTTGGATAACATTTAGACTTGTAGCCGTATCTGTACCTAACAGGTACGGCTACGTGTTTTTACAACTTCTCATTCATATCAAAACACAGACAACAAGCCCCATTGTTTCAACCAAGGCCGCTTATCCTTTTTAAGAGACGGGCCAAATTGACTATTCAAAAACCTCCAGCGGGCCACTGATGGTCCCTACTACTGTATTTATTTATAGATCAATCAGTTATAAACTAATGAATATAAACTATTGGTCAATCAGTGTTAGTGTAGTATACATACGGTTGACCAGCCCTGGATTTTAAACCGAAACTAGAAGTTAACAAAATCTAAAATCTTCAAATGCATATGTAATACATTGATTAACCGCCTGGTTAAAGTCCGGTGTACTCGTTAAATTAAAACGCAAAAATATGCACTCACTGGTTTATTGGATGGCCCTATTTACAAAAACACCTTATTTAATATATAGGTCCGGAGAAAAATTTCGCGTGTGCGATTAAAATACATACAGCGCCATCTATTGACAGTGTTGCGTAACTATATTTACTATGGAGCTGTACGTACAACATAGTTTCTACACTATTTGGGTAACATGTTGCTAGGTTACTGTGAGACGTGCCGAAAGGAGTAGACTTGTATCCGGTTACGTGTGGGGTCGGGGCGTTACGTGTGTGTGCTAATGAAGGGATGCACCGATTAATGTAATATCACACTAACATTACCGAACGCCTCTTCGTGTGTAGACCTAAAGAAGGACAATTGTAACTAACGCGAAAGTGAGTTTGTTATTATTTGACGTTTTAATTACCTACCTGACCATCATGAAATTTAACAAATCGGTTTCTCACAGAACGAAAAAAAAAACTTTTCCTAGGGTTCCAACTTACTAATAAGCGACTTAAAGAACTGGCAGACCGTTTTACTTTCGCACTTATAACATTAGCAATGATTGTGTAAAATCAAAATCGGCGTTTTGTTCAATAAATTAATAGTCTATATGTTTGTCCGTCAGTTACCCGATGGCTAGCAAGGAGGAGGTGGAGAAGAACCAGGACAACTGCGCCATCTGCTGGGAGCCCATGAAGGAGGCGCGCAAGCTGCCCTGCTCGCATCTCTTCCACAAGTGAGTGCTACGATCTTCTACACCATAAGAATATCCTCCTAACCGATGTTGGTCACGGCGGCTGATCTCAACGAGGATTAAACAACTACGCAGGAGATATTATAGTGCACAAGTGTTTGCGGTGCAACACAGGTGCATTCTCTATTTCTACACATTCAACAGCATCTGCGATCCCAGTTTAAGAGCGAATTATGGTATTTCGAACTTTGTTCGTTCTTTTCAGAATTAAAATACTTCGCTCCGTAGCTCTTTGATTTGATTGTCATATCTTGAGTTTGGACTATTGATTTTTGGTCTGTACATTCGTCCCAACACCAGAATCAAGATGGGCCCAGTTGCCCACTATCAAATGAGAAAGAGTGGAACTGGTCCCTGGTCCCAGTTTTAGACTGGGACGAGATGTCCCCTAACCCCTGTTTTTGTCCAGCACCGTAAGTTAGTATAGGTAAGATACGATCGCTGATGAGTTTGCGTTTAATGAAAGAAGTGTTTATGATTCGGATAAGTTTGGCACATTTTTTTCGGCTGAAATGTAAGCGTATGACATATCAATGGTAATCATTGTTCCTAGCATAATCAATCCGTTCTCCTTCTAACTAACAAATGAC
>OX596217.1:13293107-13369410 GCA_951394215.1 Glyphodes perspectalis
TGCGGCGCGTGGCGCGCGCGGCCTGCCCGAGGCGCGCGCGCGCTCACTTCGCCGCGCAGCTGGTGTCAGCCGTGCGGCACATGCACGCGCGCGGCGTCGTGCATCGGTGAGTGCGGTACGTGGCCGCTGGGAGTGCCGCCTCCACCCAGTTCCAGTCGAGACACTCTTAGAGTAAAATTTAACCGCAATATGTCCGAGAGAGGAAATGCTACGTTGTTAGCCAGAGCCTTCTTTAACCTAATGGAGGGCATGGGCACTATAGGTAATTAATACTTATGTTAGTCCGTAATAAATGTCGATGATCCATTTATAATTTAAAACTAGGGGGCCCTCTAGATAGGGTCCCTGGACACGTGCCCAAAGCGCCCAGTAGGAAAGACGAGACTATCGTTAGCACTTAGTGTTGCATCAAACGCAAAGGACAACTAGCCGAATTCCGGCCAGTGGATATGTTTTTGTAGTTCGGCACTTCAACACCTTGCTGTCGTGGGCTACCATGGGAATGTAGCAATTCAAGTGAACTCCTTACGAAAATGACATAATTTTCATGCAAACCTTTATGACGTTTTTATTGGTAAATTTTTACTTTTCCAGTGATTTGAAAATGGAAAACATCATGCTGGACACATCGAAACAGTTCATAAAGATTGTTGGTACGTATTATTTTTCTAAATCAGTGAATAAATCGATATGACACAATAATCAATCAAATATACGTGATATTTAACAGGGGTAAGAAAAGTTCGTTTACAGCCAACCAAAGGCGGGCTAGGTAGACGGAACTGAGCGCCATACGACGCGTTATAATACAGCCGACTCGCTTCTTTGACATTCATATTTATATACATGCTGTAAAGCATGTATATAAATGCTGTAAAGCATGAATGTCACACATGTACAACACCCGCAATCTCCGAAGGGTAGGCATAATCCAAGGAACAATAGAATTCATAAACCAGCCAAAAATATAATTAAGCTGGTTTAGATGCAAATTGCAAAAGATTGTGTGCTCTATGACTTTAATATGTCTAACACTTTGTTTGCCTCTGGTCAAGACTTTGGTCTGTCAAACGTGTGGAGCGCGGGCGGCGCGCTGCGGACCCCCTGCGGCTCGCTGGAGTACGCTGCGCCGGAGTTGTTCGTGGACGGCCGCCGCTACGGGCCCGAAGTTGACTTGTGGAGCATGTGAGTGTAAAGAACAATGTCCTCCTTACCGATAACAGTCACGGCTTAGCTAAAGTGGTCTGAATGTAAATTTTGGTGTTTACAATGACCATATACGCACAATGAGCTACCTACGAGGCTGAGTGCGGAAATCACATGCCTAACCCAGTATTACCAACCCTACTGTTTTAACAGTAGATTTGCTGTTTTCACATTAACGCCCCTGTTTTCTGTTTCATTCCAAATTTTTACTGTTTTCCAATTAGCGTCCTGCTCCACCTATTACACTATGCGAATATTTTGGATAACAACCTAAATGTATAGTTATAAAATATACCACAATGAAACTAAATTATCTGCTCTTGTCGGAATTCGAGGGAATTTCCCAATCAAATGGAAAATGAGTCTGAAAATATTGAAGATGAGGCAATTGAGAATGAAAGTGGAGAATAATTTTACTTTGATTTTTGTTTTTGTTATGTTGTGTTGTGACCAATATTATGATATAACGATGTATGTTAGTCCTGGTAACTAGTAAAAGTAGGTAATTGTTTTAATTATATAAGGAAAGTATGTATCATACATACATAACTTTACGCCTATAATCCCTGAAAGGGTAAGCAGAGCCAAAGAGGCAGCATGCCCCTTCAACCACATTCAGCCAAAAATAAAGCCGGGTTGGGTTAGAAGGAAAATTGTGAAATAGTAGTGACAAGCGGCTAACTTGTCGCCTACAAAATCACACAACCAAAACCCGATATACCATTAGTCGCCTTTTACGACATGCTAGGCAAGAACCACAGTTGGCATATTCTTTTTAAGTCCCATACCAACATGGTACAGTGGTCTGGGTTGGATGGAAAGCTGTGAAAAATGAAAAGCTTTTTTCACTTTACCTACTGTTTTCTCCTGTTTTTTTACTGGTGAGCTGCTGTTTTTAAGTTTTTTGGGGTTGGCAACACTGGCTTAACCAACTAACTACTTAACTATCAGTCACGGCGGCCCATCTCAATGACGAAAAATCAAGCAGTAGATATTATAGTGCACAAGTATCTGTGCAAACACAGGCGCACTGTCTGTTCCTTCACTCTCATAGTCCGGTGGGACGGCAATCTCATGTGACCTCATGTTTAATCTTCAAGGCACGAGAGTGACAATTTCTTGTTTCGATTCTGGTACTGAGTAATTTCAATATTGAAATAATGTATAGGGAGATTACACTTCATGTGAACTATCACTATGTCGCTAGACTCAAGTTTACGGGATCTTAGTTTAAGAAATTTTAAATATAGTCTCCAACTCCCAAGCTCTAGGTTAAGAAACACTTAATTATTGGAGAGGTGTGATAGTGTGCAACATATTGACATTTAAGAAACTTATAATCTTATAATCTAGTGATTGGTTATGACAGCGGTGGTAGCTCAATGGTGCCACGTGGCCCTCAACACGTGCTTCTCAATCGAGGGGTGCGGGTTCAAACCCGGGCACGTACCTCTTTTTCCAATCTATGTATTTATACGTATTTATACCACTAGCTCGGCGGTGAGGGAAAACATCGTGATGAAACCTGTACATTCCAACAGCTACGGATGTGTAACCATAATCCAAAATTGTCTGGTTCCCTTAAATAAGGGTTACGAATGTCAGATCAGCAGTCGCTTCATCGTTATTATCAGACTAACTAAATCCTGGATTGTGGTCTAAGCGGACCCCGTCTAAGAACAGGATATAAAATGCTAAGAGAATGATACATACATACATACATAACATCACGCCCATAATCCCCGAAGAGGTAGGCAGAGTCGAAGGGGCAGCAAGTCTCTTCAACCACATTCAGCCAAAAATAAAGCCGGGCTGGGTTAGATGGAAAATTGTGAAAAAGTAGTGACAAGCGGCTAACCTGTCGCCTACACAATCTCACACCCAAAACCCGATATACCATTAGTCGCCTTTTACGACATGCTAGGCAAGAACCACAGTTGGCACATTTTTTTTTTTTTGTCCCAGATCATGGGACTAAGAATGATGATAATTGGTTATTACAGAGGTGTGATAGTATACGGCATGGTGACGGGCGGGCTCCCGTTCACGGGCGCGGACGGCGGTGGGGGAGGCGGGGGCGGCGCGGCGGGCGGGGGCGGCACAGAGAGCCGCTCCAGACCACTGCTGCGCGCAGCCATCGCGAGAGGGTTCACGAGGAAGCAGAAGGCGGCTCTGGCGTGCGTCTCACCAGGTGACTTATCTTTAGTTTATCTTTTGACTGGCTCGCTGGCTCATTCCGTTGTGACCCTGCCCCATGCGCCAGAGTTGTAGGTTCAATCCCCACCAAGGACAAACATTCGTATGATAAATACTTGTGTTTGTTCTGTGTCTGGGTGTTAATACTGAGTATTTAAGTATATATTTGTAATTCCACTGTTGATTAATTATGCTATGCTATTATGATTTCTTAAGCTACTTACCTCGGAGTCAGATCAATGTATGTGATGTGGTCTGATATTTATTTATTTATTTACTTTAGTTTTGTTAAGTACTTTAGAATAGAATCGTACCTATTATTCGTTTCATGGTATTATATACCTACTCAAATGTGCTACAAAAAATTTTTTTTTTTGTAAAATACCACTTGGCATGCAAATGTTGACTCTAGATAATACAAACACAATCGCCATAGTTTATGTGGACCTGATGTTCCGGATGACCTGATGTGGAACTATGATTTGCTTTGTATGGACTAAGAGTTACGAATGTCAGATGACAGTCCCTTCAATCCGACTCTACTGGACATTTAAATTGAAGATCCTGAGGATCCGGATCTTAGCCGACCCCGACTGAGAACGGCCGGGTCATAGCGCTAGTAAGATTGCAATATTGATCAACTTTACCCAAATGGTAACAATCGATGGCACGTTTTTCTGCCATTTAAAGTTAAACCGTTAAATTGTAACTGAATTTCGTAACTCTTATCACGGTTCAATGGCAAAATTTCATTCATATTAATAATATTCGCAGGACTACTTAAGATTAATAAAATATGCTTATAATTAGTGTTTCTTGTGAAAAAATACAAAAATTAAAACAAACGATGTTAACAAAATATTTAATAATAACATTACATTAAAAAGTTATCCAAAAGCAGTGTTTATTACCATCAGTGTGACGGCTTTAGTTATCGGAATTTATTCACTTTGTACACTTGTCTTTCAAACTGTATTTAAACTCGGCACAATCGTTTTGGTTCAGTCTGTTCACAACAGCTCCGCGCTGGCGGGAGTACCTACTGGTGCTACCTGCAAATTAAATAAAATACGTTAAAATCCATATTTAAATAAATTATCAGCGTTATGTGCCATTGATAAATCTGGGGACGCTTCTTAAATACAGAAAAATTAAGTGATTTAGTGTTTTTGTGTTTATTTCGTCTGATAAATATCTGAAGCGTAAAGCGGTGGTAGCTCAATGGTAAGGACACGCGCCTCTTAACCAAGGAGTGCAGGTTCAATCCCGGGCATGTACCTCTGGATTTTTCAAATCTATGTACGTATTTATACCACTAGCTCGACGGTGAGGGAAAACATCGTGATGAAACCTGCAAATTCAAATAACTTTGGATTTGTAACCATGATCCAAAAATTGTTTGGTTTCCCTATCTTAGGGTTACGAAGGTCAGATAGGCAGTCGCTTGAATGTAATTACCAGACTCGCTAAATCCTGGATCATGGTCTAAGCGGACCCCGTCTAAACACGGGACATAACGCTAGGAAGATGATGAAATATCTGCAGCGTACCACGCACAAGCAGTATGCAGTAAAATGGTTATATAATGCAGTAAAATATACAGTGACACACGTTCTTCATTGTATGTAGTAGTATACGTAATGAGTAATGAATTTAGACTTATATCGGTATAACAGAATTTCTTTGCCATTCGACCTTCTTTATTAACGGTTACTATTTCATGGGATCGGACAATGCATTAAGTTTCATAATCAAGCAGCATAATAATACATATGCTTTATTCACAAGAACTAGAAGAGATGACTATTACTAACTTCACGCTATTGTGTTAGCCCAGGGCCCCACGATTGAGAGGGGCCCCGCGATTGAGAGGGGCTCCGCGATTGAGAGGGGCCCCTCCCCTTAGTGTAACGTTGCACCTGGACACATTAGGAAATTAACTGTTCTATTTACCAATAGAACAATAAATTTCTCAATGTGCCCTTTTAGGGGTGAGAGCTTCCCGCTCCCCCGCCAGCCCAGTAGGTAATAAAAGCCGCCTTCGGCCAACTACTGATAGACCTCTCCCAAAAAAAACCCAATGTGCCCAGGGCTTGGAATAGGTTAAAGGCAGCCCTGAAAGAGATCTTCCATTGAAAAGCAGCAATAACATATCAACTTGTCGACAGAATCATCATCATCCTCCTACCGTTATGTCCCGTGTTTAGACGGGGTCAGCTTAGACCATGATTCAGGATTTAGCGAGTCTGGTAATTACATTGAAGCGACTGCCGGTCTGACCTTCGTAACCTTAAGATAGGGGACTAGACAATTTTTGGTTTCATCACGATGTTTTCCTTCACCGTCGAGCTAGTGGTATAAATACGTACATAGATTTGAAAAATCCAGAGGTACGTGCCCGGGTTCGAACCCGCACTCCTCGGTTAAGAAGCGCGTGTCCTTACCATTGAGCCACCACCGCTCCAAACTTAAACTTAAACTTGTCGACAGAATGCAAGACGTTTATCCAGCATCTCCTGGAGCCTAACGTGGAGTTACGCATGAAGATCGAGGAGGCGGCGCGCCACCGCTGGGTGCGCCGCCCCGGCCTGCGGATGAAGACGCATCCCCTCGGCACCGTGGAACCGAAGACCAACAGAGACGTAAGGCTGACGCTAATGACACGTACCGTGCCACCGACTCACCCGGAGGGTTTACGTAAATTTTATCCTTCATATTCTTGTCGAAGACTCGCATGGCGAGAGTCAAAGTATTTTTTACAAGAGGAAAGAGAAGAGTACCAACAAGAGTAAGGCCGAAAAGGCGGAGTTAGGTAGAGAAGTAAAATAATTATGATTTTGATTGATCAGTTATATAATTGACATCATCAACGCGATATGCTAATGAAGAAAAGATTGGGTATTTCTGATGTTGGAACTACTCCAACATCTGATAATTATCGGTATTCCTAATCATTTCTTCATCAGCATATCGCGACCTAAATGTATACCCATTTCCCTTATCAACAGATCTACAGACAAATATCTGAACTGTGCGGTCAAACGGTGATGGACATAGTGGCCCAGATCAAAGCTGACCCGTTCGGCGCCGTCGCAGGCATCTACAACATCAAGACGCACCTACACCAGATGCAAGCGGTGCCGGGCGCCGAGCTGCTGTGGTCCTCAAATACCCAGGAGCCTAGACCGTTATCCCCCCCAGAATATCACGCGAAATACGAGCCTGACCCAGCGGAGAACACGGCCACCAGCAGCAAGATCTTCACTCCTCTTAACAGTTTACCAGTCAGGAGCCAACCGTTCGCGAAGAAGATATCGCCTCCAAAAATCGACGCCACCCCAGCACCGGACAAAGTAGTCTCTACGCAACTGTCGCAAACCAACTCGATCGCCAGATCGATTCAGAAGCCGGATCACCTGAGGACAGTTAAGAGGCAGCCAGTCCAAAGCCCGAGGTTCTCTATGAGGCCGCTAAGCGGGAACTATACTTTGAAGAACCCGGTGTACAAGGTCTATGAGAATGGAGACTGCTGCCTCGACCCGCGGCTGCCGAGCATCGACGAACATTCCAACACGGACTTGAACGAGAGGAAGAACGTGAGGAAGAGCACGAGGACGGCGTGCGTGCGGAAGGTCAGCCTGGAGGAGGAGAAGCCTCGGCTGAATAGCTGCCCCGCGAGGAATGGGGAAGCGAAGCGCTCGGAGTTCTATAGGAGGGGCGGTGATGGATTGCCGAGGTAATAATCTGAGATACTTTGACACGGTCAAAATCTTACTAATATTATAAATGCGAAAGTGTGTATGTATGAATGGATGTTTGTTACTCTTTCACAAAAAAAACTACTGAATAGATTTTAATGAAACTTTAGAATAATATAGCTCATACACCCGAATAACATATAAGCTATGTTTCATCGATGTACCACGCGAGCGAAGCCGCGGGCAGAAGCTAGTAAAAAATAAATATGAAAGAAGAAGTATGAAACTGACAGTAGTGACAAAAGATATCAAAGGAAACTGAATGAGAATGTGATGCGAAGAGGGTAAGGTCACGCAAGGTTTAAATGATTAGTATAAATATTTGCGAGTGGAGAGGAATACGGCGATCCAATGACAACGTACTTTGCCGACTATGGAAGAAAGGGTTATATTTGAATTGAATAAATAATAAATAAATAATAAATTCTTCAGACTGACACACCAATTCCCTAGTCCCAAACTAAGCTTATGCTTGTGCTATGGATACTAGGTGAACGGATAGACATACTTAAATACGTTTATAAACATCCATGACTCGAGTACAAATGTCTATGTATTGAATGTCAACCTATGTAGTATATAATTATGTTTGAATTTACGTATGTACCGCCGTTGCGCCTACACTGCTTATCCGATTTGGATGAAAGATGTATCAATCGATTTGTTCTTATAATCCGGACAATTTGAGTGCGTGCACCGCACCTGCGCCTGTGCATACCGTCACGACTTAATGATCTTGCTTGCCTACAGCTGGAGAGCTAGCGGTGTCCTGAACGCCCCTCCCGCAAGGATTCTACTGCAAAGTAACGCTACCACCATCAAGCGGGCATCTTTAGGGTATGTAAAATATAATTTATTTTTGAATTTGTAACTAAAGCTCAATGTACATAATTCCTGGCCTTAATAGGTACGGTCCTACCGAAAACGGGAATTATGTATCAATATATAGGTTCTTTCCCCATCAATATTTGGACAGGATCATGACACATGATGAATTCTGACACTTTTTTCTATCTTAATACTACTTGACATTAAGTATTTCGAGATAAATATATGTAAATGAGGCTTTATAATAATAATAATAAATAAAAAAAAATTATAAAATAAAATTCTTCAGACTGGCACACCAATTCCCTAGTCCCAAACTAAGCTTGTGCTATGGATACTAGGTGAACGGATAGACATACTTAAATACGTTTCTAAACATCCATGACTCGAGTACAAATATCCATGTTCATCACACGAAATATTTGCCCCTAGCGGGATTCGAACCCGCGACCCTTGGTTTTGTGGCCAGGGTCTCTGACCACTCGACCAACGGGCCAGTCGAATGGCTTTATGGCTATAGTTTTTTTTTTTTTATTTTATAATTTGACAGATGTCTAACTAGACAAGAGCTACAATGTAAATTTTATTTGAAAATATCTAATTTTATTATTTACGTTGAAATAATAGCGTAAAATGTTGTTTCTCTTATTTCAGAGCAACACAGCTTTTTATTTCAACAAATAGTTCATGTAAAAGCATATTATATATATAGCAACATAATATTATTTTTGTTCCAGCAATATCGTGAGTCCACACTCCTCATCTAACAGTCATTGTAAGAGCGAGAGGGCAATGCCGGTGAGTGAAATAAGTTACGTCATTACTTTAATTTGTCATTACTTTAACTTGTCATTTCCTTAACTTCTCATTACTTAAACTTGTCATTAATACCACATTACCTTGTCATTAGAAGAGTGACAAGAATGCAATTCTAAATATCAATCTGCAGTTTTTTTTACTGCAAGCACTCGTCAAAGTATATGAAACAAACTGGCAGCGAGACACTACCCTCTATTTAAACCTGCCTGTTTGGTCACCTTAGCGTCATTACAATATGTCGAACCGACACACAAGTATATTTTTAAGATTAAGCCCAGTCGTCCATTCCAGGTGGGCTGGTACTCCACAAGGAACACCCTGGGCAAGGAGCCGCCACACCTTCAAAGGCTGCGCCGGACCACGCCGCTCAAGTGACCGCACCCGAATAGCCACCCTATTTCGATGTTTTTAAGGACTTTTTTAAATTGTTTACGTGTCACCCTAATTGTAATCTTAAGTGAATAAAAAGGTTTTAGTCTTATTGTACGAGGCATCGAATGAATTGTTTTTGAATGGACGTTTTTTGATATATTTGTAGTAATTATTGATAGTATTTACATTCAGCTAAATAATAGAGTGATATATTGTGCTTATTTGCAAGTATTTTATTCAGTTACAAGTACAGACGTTTTACGGTTAAAGGCATACACATGAATTACCTAATACTAAATTACGGACGCTGGATCAAACCTCAAGGTCGTACTTGGAGACCATTAGTTTGGGGGGTCTCTTAGAATAATTACTAATCATAACTTAGGCTAAGCTAGAATGGCTACTTTTTACATTCAAATTCGGATTCAACACTATAATTACACTATAGGTCAAATGACCTAGTAAAATAATTATTATAGCACTTTATGAACATCTTGTTATAATAGTCCGTGGGCTTACTGTCAGCGTGTCAGTGGTAGGGCATGTGTCCGGGGTCGGCCATGGTGGCCGCCGCTCGCCGCTCGCTAGTAGAGACACTGGGACGCGACTTACTGCAGCCGCCGGTCCGGGAGCCGCTGCTCAGCGTGTCAGTGGTAGGGCATGTGTCCGGGGTCGGCCATGGTGGCCGCCGCTCGCCGCTCGCTAGTAGAGACACTGGGACGCGACTTACTGCAGCCGCCGGTCCGGGAGCCGCTGCTCAGCGTGTCAGTGGTAGGGCATGTGTCCGGGGTCGGCCATGGTGGCCGCCGCTCGCCGCTCGCTAGTAGAGACACTGGGACGCGACTTACTGCAGCCGCCGGTCCGGGAGCCGCTGCTCAGCGTGTCAGTGGTAGGGCATGTGTCCGGGGTCGGCCATGGTGGCCGCCGCTCGCCGCTCGCTAGTAGAGACACTGGGACGCGACTTACTGCAGCCGCCGGTCCGGGAGCCGCTGCTCAGCGTGTCAGTGGTAGGGCATGTGTCCGGGGTCGGCCATGGTGGCCGCCGCTCGCCGCTCGCTAGTAGAGACACTGGGACGCGACTTACTGCAGCCGCCGGTCCGGGAGCCGCTGCTCAGCGTGTCAGTGGTAGGGCATGTGTCCGGGGTCGGCCATGGTGGCCGCCGCTCGCCGCTCGCTAGTAGAGACACTGGGACGCGACTTACTGCAGCCGCCGGTCCGGGAGCCGCTGCTCAGCGTGTCAGTGGTAGGGCATGTGTCCGGGGTCGGCCATGGTGGCCGCCGCTCGCCGCTCGCTAGTAGAGACACTGGGACGCGACTTACTGCAGCCGCCGGTCCGGGAGCCGCTGCTCAGCGTGTCAGTGGTAGGGCATGTGTCCGGGGTCGGCCATGGTGGCCGCCGCTCGCCGCTCGCTAGTAGAGACACTGGGACGCGACTTACTGCAGCCGCCGGTCCGGGAGCCGCTGCTCAGCGTGTCAGTGGTAGGGCATGTGTCCGGGGTCGGCCATGGTGGCCGCCGCTCGCCGCTCGCTAGTAGAGACACTGGGACGCGACTTACTGCAGCCGCCGGTCCGGGAGCCGCTGCTCAGCGTGTCAGTGGTAGGGCATGTGTCCGGGGTCGGCCATGGTGGCCGCCGCTCGCCGCTCGCTAGTAGAGACACTGGGACGCGACTTACTGCAGCCGCCGGTCCGGGAGCCGCTGCTCAGCGTGTCAGTGGTAGGGCATGTGTCCGGGGTTGGCCATGGTGGCCATGCGCACGTAGGCCGTGTGCGGGCGGGGTACTGGTGGCGAGTCCCCGGGTAGGCTCTCGTTCTTGAACACCGCTACGCACTTCCACTGGTTCAGGTATTGCACTGGAATAACCATTGATATCATTATTTATTATTCTTCGCATATAAAAAATAAAACATCAATTGCTAAAAGAGATTCATCTGCACGCAAATTTCCTGGCGGAGTAGGCAGAATGAATCGAGCGTCATATGACTAGGTCCTTACACAAGTCATTCGTAACTCTTAAAATACACCCTCTACAGTTGCTATAGCTCCTAACGTAACCTGTTAGGTACCACACAATCAATATGGTTGTGGTAGGTGGGTCGGGGCCTTCCCCAATACCCGCATTCTTTCGTTTTCGCATTGTCAACAAGTTTGAAAAGTTGTAAACCAACTTGTTACTTGACCGATTGCGTTTAACCATACGCGACAAAAGGCATCGCTAAAGGGCATGGGATTGAAAGGTCACAGGACGGGTACTGACTCTTCCGGAGAGCCCAGGGCCTCCCGCGACACTGCATTCCTCTCCTATCACTTTTTGTGTTAACTTCAATACTAAAACAAGCTAGTATATCCGCTGAAGGGCATTGTAAGGTCGCAAGTGGGGAGTACTGACTCTTCCAAAGGCGCACGCAGCAGTCGTCCCCGGAGGAGGCGAGCAGCGTGCCGGTGACGTTCCAGGACACGCGCCACACGCACGAGTAGTGCTCCTCGAACGCGCACAGCGCCTCCGTGCGGAAGCGCGCGCCGCCCGCGCCGCCCGCGCCGCCCGCGCCTGCGCCGGCGCCGCTGTCCCTGCGGAACACGACACCTTTCAAAGTCAAAGTCCAAATATTCTTTATTTTTTATTCATATAGGTTTCAAGGAAACAGTTATAAATCGTCAAATGCAAGTAAAGAAAGCTATATGATTATACCACCGGTTCGGAATGTTGTATCTACCGAGAAGAATCCGGCAAGAAACTCAGTAGTTACTCTTTTCAATACAATTTATACAGAGGTGTATGAATCATAACAATAACTAGCTGTGCCCGCAGTTTCACCCGCGTTTAAGGTTAATGTGTCATTGCGTTATGTTAAATAGCCTATAATCTTCTCCGATAAATGAACTATTAAACACAAAAAAATATATCAATAGGGATGTTGACTAGCTAGTCAATTGAGATACTTTTTAAGAGCTGTCAAAACGAAATCACTTCATCGATTTTGTATGGGCTTGTCAACGTGTGACGTCACTAGTTTGTATAGTCAACTGACATAATATTAAGCAGTTTTTGTAAAATTAAAAATCTTAGACTCAATATGATTGAAAATCAATAAGACTTACAACGATACTATCTTTTTCAGAATCGATATTTCAAAATTAAATATAAATGGTGTCAACATCCCAATTCCACCAGTAGTTCCTGAGATTAGCGCAGGTAACCAAACAACACTTCTTATATACTAGTAAGTTTAAAGAAATAGATATTATTGCATACACCTTCTTATATACTAGTAAGTTTAAAGAAATAGATATAATATTCGTACGTTCACCATGGGCGTACCCGCGGTGCGGCAAGATGGACCAGCTACCTACCCTGCTGTGTAACCTGAAGCTAAGACTTTGTGGGCAAAATTTATCTATAATATAAAAACGAATCGCTGAATGTGTTGCTAAGCGCAAATCTCGAGAACAGCTGAACCGATTTCGCTAATTCTTTTTTAGTTGTGTTTGTTATTATCAGGTGAAGGTTCTTATAAAAGAAAAAAATAAAAAAGTGCAGGAAAAAAAATGGGTATTAAAAATCCGAGAACGGGGCGTTACGGAGTGCGCCGGGTCGGCTAGTATAACAATAAAATTAAAGAATTAATTTGAGTACCTTAAAAATTATCGCGCTGAACAAAAAAACATAGGAGGTATCGATGAACCGAACGCGCAGGCGCAAAGAATAAATACTTAATTTATTACTTAACTAGCTGTGCCAGCGGTGTCACCCGCGTTTATGGTTAATATTATAAATAAGACTATTTTCGTCATACATGATTTCTATGTAACTTTAACCATTTAGGCTGCACACGCGACGGAAGCTTAAAAAATGAAGTAACTTCACCCGTTTTCCCAACATTTCCCTTCACTACTCTGCTCCTAGTGATTTTAGCGTAATGAAAAGTATACTATAACCTGCCCAGGAGTATGAAGAATAATTGTACCAAGTTTCGTTAAAATCCGTCGAGTAGTTTTTGTTTCTATAAGGAACATACAGACAGACAGACAGACAGACAGACAAAAATTTTACTGATTGCATTTTTGGCATCAGTATCGATCACTAATCACCCCTCTGACAGTTATTTTGAAAATATATTTCATGTACAGAATTGACCTTTCTACAGATTTATTATAAGTATAGATTTAAAAGGTGGAGCTGAACTCCACCTTTTAAAAAATGCTGGGACCCCCATCGTCGACCGCAGCGGTCAATCTCAACGAGCATTAGTTTAGCAGTAGTTATTTTTTTCGGGAGCTTTAAAACCTCTGAAAGTTACTGATGGAAAGTTACTGCCGACGGAAAGTAAATAATAATAAATAATAAATTCTCCAGACTAGCACACCAATTCCCTAGTTTCAAACTAAGCTTATAAGCTTGTGCTATGGATTCTAGGCGAACGGATAGACATTCTTAAATACGTTTATAAACATCCATGACTCGAGAACAAATGTCCATGTTCATCACGATTCGAACCCGCGACCCTTGGTTTCGTGGCCAGGGTCTCTGACCAATCGACCAACGGGCCTGTCAAAGTGTCTGGCAATGTTAAATATAAATATTTAATAGTGTTCTACAAAACATACACATTAATAAACAAACAGAAGTTTAATTAAATAAGAAATATCTTTCTTCCTTTCGCACCGGATATGCTCTTTGACCCACTACAATCAGGGTTGAGCGAGATTACGGCGGCGCCCTTTGGCCCACATCTTCACATGTAAATTTAAACGCAAAACGACAGCAAAACAATAATATGTCAATTTAAATACATATTATCCTTAAAGCCTTTTAAAAGTCGCATGTTCGGGGAGTTAAAAAGAATGTGCCAACTGTGTTTCTTGCCTAGCATGTCGTAAAAGGCGACTAATGGTATATGGGGTTTTAGGTATGTGATTGTGTAGGCGACGAGCTAGCCACTTGTCACTACTTTTTCACAATTTTCCATCTAACCCAGCTCATTGTCCCGTGTTGGTCTGGGACTTAAAATGTGCCAACTGTGGTTCTAGCCTAGCATGTCGTAGACGACGACTGATGGTGTATCGGGTTTTGGGTGTGATTGTGTGGGCAACAGGCTAGCCACTTGGCACCACATTTACAGAATTTTCCATTCAACCCAGGTCGGTTTTGTTTCTGGCTGAATGTGGTGAAAGGGGCTTTTTTTTAACCCGCCATTAAAATTGTTATTATGCCCGCTTAGAACAACTCACTGTCCCCTAAAGCCGGCGCTACACTCACAGTATAGGCTCAATCTTGATGATCCGCACGTCCTTGGTGGCGACCGCCAGCAGGTGGAAGGAGCGGCCGAGGTTGGGCGCGAAGGCGATGTCGTTGACCGGCTCCAGCACCGACGACAGGCAGTCCGTGCGCGTCCAGCGGCGCGCGCTGTCGCTGTATCTGGGGAAACCAGTTTGTGAACACGAAGGCCGGCGCTCACTTGACGGTAATGCCATCGCAGATCTTATACCAATACAAGTTACTGTATAAATGATGATGCAACGGACCGACCGATCATCTGCCCGTTATAGTCATTTACAAGCAGTAAATAGGGATGATGACTACATTAAAATACTGTAATTAGGTATATTTAGTCCGTCAGTTAGATTATATAAAAATACTAGATACTTATTTTTCGCTGTATCAAATTAACAAAAAATCCCAAAGATAAAGGGCATCAATGTTTTGGAGTGGGGGCTTGCGACGTCACTATTTCGTAAAAATTGTACGAAAGTGTGACGTCACGCGCAACTTTTTTGTGACTTAACAAAATTTTTTAGTCATTTTGCATTAAACAAAGTTCTTATTAGATTTTCATAACTTCATGAATGTTATTTCTTCTGATAAATTCTTCCACTGCTGAACATAGATAATGGTCAGCAGTGGAAGTCACTCCACTCTAAGATAATGAAAAATGTAAAATGCAGGCATACTTACTCATAAATGAACACTTTCCCATTGCTTGCTGTGCTTTTGTCAGTTTGAACACTAGCTACGGCGTTTGTGGTGTTGGGCTCGTCGCTACCTACAGCTAACATTGGTGGATTTATTCTGTAAATAAATTAAATTTGCCACTGTGAAATTCAATTAAATTCGCCAGACTGACACACCAATTCCCTAGTTCCAAACTAAGCATATGCTTGTGCTATGGATACTAGGTGAATGGATAGACATACTTAAATACGTTTATAAACGTCCATGACTCGAGTACAAATGTCCATGTTCATCACACGAAACATTTGCCCCTAGCGGGATTCGAACCCGCGGCTCTCGGTTTTGTGGCCAGGGTTTCTGACCACTCTACCAACGGGCCTGTCAAAACTTTTAACAAAAATGTCCTGGACCTTAACAATAAAACTTACTACAGTTGTGGGTTCGATCCCCACCCAGGACAAATATTTGTGTGATGAATACTTGTATTGTTGTGTCTGGGTGTTAATATCTGATATTAAGTATATATTTGTAATACCACTGTTGATTCTGATATCCGTAACACAAGTGCTTAAGCTACTTAGCTCGGAGTCAGATCAATGTATGTAATGTTGTCGGATAGTTAGTAAATCTGATTATATGTGTTCTGTACTTTAGGTTAAGGATGCATTTTCAATACATACTACTATTGTAGGGCTGTTTTACAAAATTATACAAATATAAAATTTACATATTTTTATGACAACTACAATGCAAAGGAGCATATAATATATGAAGTCATCTTGTAAGATATTCTTATAAGAAATATGTTGATAGTAGTAACATTTATACTTACTTGGATAGTGAGGGGTTCCATGACAGGCAACTAATTGATACTTTGGTTGGGATTTCATGTTGTAGAGTCCATTGTGCAAGGTTCATTACATCTGGAGCCTCGTATATCCTGCAATTATAACATTTGTGTAGAAGATAAATATTCAACAACTTTTATCAGACATGTTAGAAAATTTTTTGAATGAACTCAGTAAAACCAAAATAAGCTGCAATAGCAGCTTGACAATAAGCTAATACATAGCTTGTTATGCTAAAAATAAGCTTAATATAAGTATGTGACACTACCTGATATGTTTGTCATTTTTGATTTCTAAAAAGCAGAACTTTCTGAATGGCAAATGATGTAATATGCATTAAAAGAAATAAAAATGTCAACCATCATAGTCCAAGATGGTGTTATTTCTAGATTTTGAACACATTGGTAGTAATTAATGTAGTTTTAAGGATCACCGACATAAGTTTAACGATTTAAAAGTGCTTTCATGAAGCCTAGATAAATAAAGACATTATCTATTTGAACTTGATTCAAAACTGATTCAAAAATATATTATACTCAACTATCAGATAGGAATAAATAATAACTATATTTCTATCTCTTATATTTTCAATTCTATTCCACTTCCTTACCTTATAATACCATCTGCGGAACATGTGACTAGCAACAGGCCCAAGTGTTTGGGGCCAAATTTGACATCAGTTACAGAGGTCCTAGAGTCAACCAGATTGGAACGCTTCACCCATGTGCGGAGACCCTTGTCTGATCCAGTAGCATTTGTGTCACCTAAAAAACACCAATGATTTATACCTACTTTATAAACAACCAAAACAGACCAACCATTAGTGTTTTATTATATTTCAGCTTTTATCACCTAGCTTAAATAAATTAAAATGTTTTAAAAAGTTAATTACAAGTACATAATGCATGTACAAATTTATTTTCATACCAACTTCTTCCCATACAGCGGCAGTTCTATCAAATGAACAGGTGGCAATGACTTGACCAAACTCTGGGTGAGCCCAAGTAACCTTCCACACAGAACCGTGATGGGCCTTCCAACTGCCTGTCAGTCTCCAACCCCCACGACCATCGGAATCCCATATCTAAAGAATACAAATTAATAAATAATTTAAATTCGCTTCCCATTAAGAAATGTTGGAATGTTCGTTAAATTAGTTTAGCATTGATTTTAATCTCCGAAGATTCAAAAGATTAAAATCTTTTGTTTAAATGTCAATTAAAGATTTAATAACGATTATCTATTGGACACGGACTTCGTCCGAGCTATTGGACAACAACAAATAATAAAGTTCATGCATGGCTACTATGACCTAAAAAGGCTGCCCTTTTCCGTACATTAAGCTAATTAGATAGGAGTTGATAGGATTGCCTTCCTAGTTTATTTATTCTCGTATTATCATCGAAAATACAATGTTTGGTTTGCAGCTAACCTACCTTGACGTACTGGTCGCTGGAACATGTAGCCATTCTTTCCCCGTAAAAGTCGTACGCGACATCGTGAATAAGGTCCTTGTGATCAGCGAAAATCGTTTGGGATTCAAATAAATTTGTAATACTTTGTTCTCCCATATTTCTAGTAAAAACCGCTTGTTTTAAAAACACAATGCAATTTTATTCCGCTCAACAGCAATTTTTTGACATTAGTATTGTCAATGTCAAAGTTGCGTTTTGATATTACACAATTTTATTAGCAAGGAAACTGTTTTTTTGAGTTCCTAATGAATGAAATTTTAACTCCAGATTCATTTGTTGAGTTATTACAAAATAGGTTACATTTATTCATTAATTTGAAGAGACTGTAAGTTATCAGATAAACTATAAACATTATACAACATCTGACTCCGAGTTAAGTTTTGGACATGAGGCCGGGGCGGACCACCCCTTCCGCCCCCCGGTTAGTCCACCACTGCGCATAGGGCAAGCAGGGTCACTACCAAATGCGCCATCTGGCCAGTCAACAGATGGCCTTCATAAACAGGGAACCGCGAGAACTAATAGATAAAATCAATTAGATTATCTTTACAGACGCACTTTAAAAATTTTCTGAATAATGTAGGTAGAAGTTGATACACTATTTAAACGATTCACGATATCATTCCTTCATCACCGACCTGGTGGTAATAAATCCGTACTAAGTTTATAAAGTAAATCACAAATACTATGATTTGGTAGTAGAAAAATAATAATTTTAAAGTAAACACAGATAACCATATTGGAGATTACATTTAATATTGAATTTACATCTACTTATGTATTAACAAACATAACAAAAACAAATGCAATCTTTCACAGCATTGTTATTCCTAAACTACATAATTATTTATTGTCCACATCAAAAATACTGGGGTAATTATTTGCTGCTTCCATGGCACAGAATTAATCTCTCACAGAGAATATCAACAACATGCTCTAAAAAGCAACTTCATGACATTTGAGTAAAAATATAAATATACTTAAATATTGGCACTGTTAATATATTTTTAGGAATGCTTAAAATATTTCTTTTTTTATTAGTATTGATCTATAATAGATGCAGATTCTACTGGATACTGACATTTAGTTTGTGACATAATTCATAATATCAACAATTTTTAGTCTTAACATTAGTATACATATTTCAATTCATTTGCAAAATAGATTCAACAGGAGATTCTATTTGGTTAAAATGTTAAGTTAAAACATAGTTTGTCTTGCTTTCAACTGATCTATTTCTAAGGCAAGTTTCCGGTTAGTTTCCACCAGGGCAGTTTGGTTGTGCACCAGATTTTGCATTTGCTCATTCATGCCCGCTAACTGTTTCTCCAAATATAACTTCTGCTTGGTGAGAGCCATCATAATGTGGAGAAAATAGTTTCTATTATCATCCGCTACATCTGCAAGAGTCAACTTGATGAAGTCTTTCAATTCTTCCATTGCCTTAGGATCCATATTAGAAGCTGTTACACAATTAGATTGTTTGATAGCTGACAGGTTGATGTTAGAATTCCTGCCATCATCGGGAATACCATTTGGGATGCCTATGATTGGTGATGGAAAACCAAAGTTTTCAGCTGTTCTACTGTTGAGAGGTGTGGATATCTTGCTTATGTTTTTCTCAGCATCCAATTGGCGATAACGGATTTCCGGTTTCTCACTTTTTTTTTCGTGATCCATTGACCTATTAACTTCATCATCAAAGTCGTTGTTGGTTTTATCAAGGCCCATCATGACAAGAAAAGAGTCTGCTTTGTTTTCCACTCCTTGACCTGAAACTTCTAGGTTACTGGCTTTAGGTGGAGTGTCGGCGATGAAGAACATATCAGAATTTCTTGTTCGTATTGGAGACTGCATTTTATGAGGGGACAGCAAATTTGTTTCAGTGTCTTCCCGTAGACTGACATCTGCCGACAACAACTTCTTTCTGGAAGGCTGGAAAGCAACACGGCGCACCTCTTCTTCATGTCCTTTAAGAACCTTATATGGATTTGTCAAATCTCTCAAATCATAAACCAGGACCAATCCATTCTTCGTACCAAGAGCCACTTGGTTATCCACATTGATGGCTAATGAAGTAAGTGTGTAAGATGTTCGTGTTGTAGAAATTACGTTCTGTAACCTTACATCATACACATGCATAATTTTATCATATCCACTAGACAACATAACGTCTTTGTTTATAAGAGAAAACGCAAAATCACTGACCGGTGAGGCGTGGACATTTTCAAATAGCACTTTATCTTTGTTAGTTGTAATGTCCCTTAAGACAACATGGCCCTCATCAGTCGCTAGGCCAAGAAGGGATCTGGATTCTTGATGAAACTTCATAGCTGAAATACTTTTAGAACAATTAAGTTTTACTGTTAAAACTGGAATGTTTGACACAAGGCCATAGATGACTGTATCTCCATTCTGTGTGGTAGCTGCAAGACTTGTATTCTTAGCATTGTAGCTGATGAAGTTAACACAGGATTGCTGTGATGGAGTAGGGAATGTCTTTGTAATTGTCTTATTCTTGGTATCCCATATCATTACGTTACCACTCTTAGTTCCAATGGCAATGTTACGGTGGCCATCACGATGGAAACTAGCAGACCAAGTATCTTTTAAAGGTATATGCTGCAAGCTTCGCACATCATGGTCTGCTGCGCTTAGGATTTCAACAAGACCTTTTGCATTCACCTGAAAATAAAAATTACATAATCTTTAAATCAGTGGGAACTTTTTTTTAATATTAATGCTAATTTTTTATACCATACTAAAGATTATCGTTGTAATAAATGGGAGTACAAAATCAAACTTATAAAAACACAACAAAAATAAAGTGAGCACAGTTATGACATAAGAGGATGAGTTAATTAGTTTAAAAAGTACATATTTGGTGTTAGCACCTGCAGGATATATTTGCTGTCGTCGCTCCACGAGATGTCCCTCAGAACACCATCATAGCACCCGTACGTCTTTTTCAAATCCCAGTTACTGTTGATATCGTAAAGTAACAACCGTGAACTAACAGAAGAGAAGTACATTTTGCCCCTATACCAAATTTAAGTTATGAAAATTATCAGGTCTTTTCACAAATCATTAAAATAAAATTTAATTAGTGTTTTTATCGAGCATCAAAGTTAAAAGCTTAGAGAAAACGTAAAATTTATGCAAGTTTATTTTGACTTGGTTTGATTGACAGTTTACTTTTTTAACCGATTCGTGAAAAAAAATGCGTTTGGTTCGTAAGAAACACATTTAACTCAATTTTGAATAAAACCGATTTGTGAGGAATTAAAATCTATTTTTATTTTGTGCGTATAATTAAATTTAATATTTAAAAATGCTTCATATGTACATACATACACATTAAATTGATTTTTTTGTAGAAAGAATATTTATTATGTATGTATTGCTAAAAGTTATTTTCTCTGTGGATTTGTTTGATTCTTCTGACGTGTACGTACGCTGTAATTTTTGTAAACAAATCGTTTTAAAATAATTTCCAAACGACCCGAAAACAAGGGTAAGTTTAATAATTACCTCATACTCTTAACTCTAATGCTACATTCAATTCAGAAGTAAACATTCACTGATGTTATCCACGGCGTACAAATGCCGACACCTTAACCTCTACCAGTACGATTACCATTTCCCGAGATTTTATAAGCTTACGTACAATAGGTGTTATAAAAGTTCGTCTTCTATTTCAGACATTCTTCAACATGATTACTGATATCCAACTGGCAGTCTTCTCCAACATCCTGGGGGTGTCAATATTCCTATTGGTCATCCTTTATCACTACATCAATGCCAACAGCTCATCAAAGTGAATGAAGTAAGTTTATTCCTTCAATTCTGTAACTGTTCTAAACTTATTTCATTTTAAATAAATCTTATAACAAAATCCTGGCTAGAGGGTAATCCTAACTTTACAACACCTAGGTACTTTAGTTTTAAATGTTAAACAAGAAGGTTTAATTGGTCAAAAATATGAAAAGTTATACATTATGATTGAAATATTAATACCCTTAGTTACAATGTGACCTCATACAATCAAATCAATATATCAAAGAAGTAAGTGTGGTGTATGGTGTCCCTCTAGGCCTGACGCCTTTTTGCATTAAACACTGCGCACACAGGCAGACAACCCAGAACCCACTAACATTTAAATTAGTCTTAATTTTATTTTTGTTTCAGGTAAATGCATCTCATTATCATCTGAATACTGTCATGAAATATTTACAATACTACATATATTATTTAAGATGTAAATAAATTAAGTTTATTGTACATACTTAGAGTTTTATTTAATATGTATTAAAACAACACACACATACACAAAAAATCATAGTCCCTTCTTGTATCATAATTGTCCAGCAAAAATATTAGTGTATAGGTCATAGAAATTATCAATATTTGCATACATACATACATAACATCACGCACATAATCCTCGAAGGGGTAGGCAGAGTCAAAGTGGCAGCATGCCCCTTCAACCACATTCAGCCAAAAATAAAGCTGGGCTGGGTTATATGGACAATTATAAAAAGCAGTGACAAGCGGCTAACTTGACGCCTACACAATCACACACCAAAAACCCGATATACCATTAGTCACCTTTTACGACATGCTAGGCAAGAACCACAGTTGGCATATTCTTTTTAAGTCCCAGACCAATACCGGACAGTGGGCTGGGTTGGATGGAAAGCTGTGAAAAAGGAGTGACAAGTGGCTAGCTCGTCACCTACTAAGACACATACCCAAAAGCCCGTAAACCATTAGTCGCCTTTTACGACATGCTAGGCAAGAACCACAGTTCACATTCTTTTTGCCCAGCCTCAGATCCAGGGGGGCCTCATATTATCTAACACAACGCAGCACTGCTTGTATCCCTACTAGGGACCTCGTACAGCTCTACCGCTTCGGGCCTAAAACAGGCGTAGACTGCCACTGGGTTTTGGACATACTTAGGTACCCATGGACATTGTGCCCACAACGTTGGTTATGCGCTTGTCAGGGTTGGAATAGTTTGTACATTAATTCTTTACATAATTAAAGTAGCCTTATATTTCATTAATTACAAATTTGGCTACTTTTTGTTATGGAGAAGTTGATAGAACTCATCATGTGAGGCATATAGGTATTTAGTTTTAGAGGATAGAGCATTAGTTCAGTAACTAAACTTTTAGCTCCAGTTGAATTCCAAGGGGCTTCCCTAATGGTTATTAGATTTTTTTTGGTCACAATTAATTTTGCCGCTCGATAGGCCAATATCGATTATCTATCGATAGCCTATCGATAGTTGGAGAAAAGCGAGAGTATTGATACTCTATCGATAGTGCAATGCCATCGGTAAATAGCAAGTCTATCGATAGTTTCGAGCGCTGCCAACCAATTATCTATCAATTACATTGCTCTTCAAGAGCGGTGGTAGCTCAATGGTAAAGACACGCGCCTCTTAACCGAGGAGTACCTCTAGATTTTCCAAATCTATGTACGTATTTATACCACTAGCTCGGCGGTGAGGGAAAATATCGTGATGAAACCTGCAAATTCAAACAACTTTGGATTTGTAACCATGATCCAAAAATTGTTTGGTTCCCCTATCTTAGGGTTACGAAGGTCAGATCGGCAGTCGCTTCAATGTAATTTAATCGCTAAATCCTGGATCATGGTCTAAGCGGACCCCGTCTAAACACGGTACATAACGCTAGGAAGATGATGACTATATTACTCTTCAAGACTGAATACATTATCGATAGCACAAAACTATCGATCGTATAAATGATTTTGGCGGAGGATTTTAAGGAGTGCAGAAAGTTTAAAGTTATCTAATATTTTAATAAATAATATGATATGCTTATTAAAAAAAATACGAATTATTGTCGAGTTTCGACTACTCGGCGACCACTAGTTGCATATAATTATAAAATCATTATCAAGTATGACGATATACATACTATGTAAATAATCTATACAAATAAATTAAATTAAAGTGTCTGTTTGTAAGGTCAAAATAATGGGTAGATATTTATCATGCTTACACTGTTGCTTGCAAGATACCTATGCCTAAAAACCAGTTTAATTATTCTTTGTCTATCCGTCTGTTTGTTTCGTGTAATCTTTAAATCGGCTGGACCGATTTTCAGAATACTTTACTACCAGGTAGCTGTCTGTATAAGGAGTAACTAAGGCAATTATTTATTTCAGAAAAACCCTTGTAAAATTAAAATTCCACGCGAATGAATCGCGGGTACTAGCTAGTTATGAATATGAAACGTACTATAACATGTAATACTTACCTATTCAAATTATTTATTAACTGCATAGGTATGCACTTCAACATATTTAGATTAATATCCGGTATCGTATGTCCAGTTTACAAACTCAACAAAACAAATAGATTTGGTTTTGCATAAATCAACAAATTTTGTATTTTAAACAACAATAAGTAGTAAGTAATACTTATAATTGAAACATAGAATAAATGTGCTTATTAAGTCATTAGATAGATAATTCCTGAAAATCCATAAGTGTAGTAGTGCTAAGCTAATAAGAAGAAGAAAGGTGTTGGATTGGATACCTAGTAAAAATAAAAATAAAAATCTAAATTAAAGCTTGAATTGACAAAAGTAGATGTTTTGTTTATGAAAGGTACTTTTCATTCCCATCTTCATCAATTCGACGATCTTACTAGATATATCTACTAATAATACTAATGGATGGATGTGTGTATTTTTGTTACTCTTTCACGCAAACAGTACGTCATGTGTTTGAATGAAACTTTACAATAGTATAGCTTATAATAATAAAAAATTCTCCAGACTGAAACACCAATTCCCTAGTTCCAAACTAAGTTTATGCTTGTACTATGGATACTAGGCGAACGGATAGACATACTTAAATACGTTTATAAACATCCATGACTCGAGGACAAATGTCCATCCATGTTCATCACACGAAACGTTTGCTCCTAGCGGGACTCGAACTCGCGACCCTTGGTTTCGTGGCCAGGGTCTCTGACCACTCGACCAACGGGCCAGTCGAAGAACAACACATAAGCTATGTTTCATCGATGTACCACGCGAGCAAAGCCGCGGGCAGAAGCTAGTATCCTAATATTGTATTGTTGTCACCCAATTTACCTACCATACGTAGGTACTTCCAAAATATACATACTACAGATACATACCTAATACCATCACGCTTGCAATCCCCGAAGGGGTAAGCAGAGTCCAAGGTGCGGTAAGCCCAATATACCAGTTAAAATTTTTGAGACTTACATTTTAGATAAAAAAATAACATAAAAAAGAGAATTCTGTCCCTTTGACTCTGCCTACCTCTTCAGGGATTATGGGCGTCATGTTATGTTATGTATCTAGAGAACAGTTGTACCTACATGCATACCTCTGAGAAAACTAATAGTAATATTGTCCTCCCAACCGATATCGGTTACGGCGGTCCATCTCAACGAGGATTAGCCAGCTGCGCAGCGCAGGTGATATTATAGTGTACAAGTGTGTGCGCAAACACAGGTGCACTCTCTATTCCTTCACTCTCATATGGTGGTGAGACGGCAATTTGACATGAACGGAGAGAGATTAGGCGCACTGAACCAATGGTTTAACGTTTCCTACGCACGGGGATGATTAAATCGCCAACTTCCTGACTCCGGTCTGTTACTGAGTAATTTCAATATTGAATTGCCCTGCTACAAATTATGGCTAGACCCGGTATTTGAACCCGGGACCTCTTTCTTGGTCCTTAGGCGGCGCATACTACCATTAGACCAACGAGGCAGTCAAACGAATTTAAAGTATGGATCAGGTATGACGAACCTGTTTTTAAAAAAAGCGGCAATTTTTGTAAATTTGAACGTAGGTAGGTTATAGATTTGTCACGTGTCAAGAGTATGCGAACAAAGGAAAATCATCGGTCTATAAAGTGATGGTCGATGAAAATATGTGCCCTACATTTTTTTTTACGTGCCACATACGGCACGCGTGCACATGGTTCGCTATCCCTGATAAAGATAATAGTACTTATTGCATCTAAGCAGGACATAAATGCACTTTTGTGTAAATGCATTAAGGAAACAAGTTCTGCCGCTATGCTTACTTTTATTTGACCACCTGACCCTGAAAATTAATTATACAAATAATGCGGTAACATTGACTAAATTGTCTTTCAATGTTAGTTTGGGACCTAAAAACAATGTTGGTACAAACTTTTCTCCTTGACTAGCATGTCGTAAAAGGTGACTAGACTACTTAGTGACGTGTATTGGTTTGTGATTATTTAAATGCATGGACTTAATATACCTACTAACATTTAGTCCCAATTTTCATTTTTGACAAAAAGTGGGCTGAGGTCTCCACCCCTTCGGGGATTGTGAGCGTGATAGTATGTACCTATGTTTGTCTTTCAATACAGAAATTTGATGCAACACGTTTGTATCACTGAATCTATTTATTTTTCTTTCCAGCGCTTTTCTCCCTTTCTAATCGGTGCAGTAACAAATTTATTATCATGGGAATATTCAGGAAGACCTTTTTCACTTTGTTTTGCCAGTTCACTCACAGCGCCATAAAATACCATAAAATCACGTATCAACTTAGTATGGGTAAAAATACTCATACTAAGTCGTGGTTGAATGATCTCGTCGCCATACAACTTTCCCCAACAACTTCCAGGACCACCATAATATAATATCACTGCGCCCGTAATCCCCGAAGGAGTAGGCAGAGTCAAAGGGGCATCAAGTCCCTTTAAGCACATTTAGCCAAATTTAATTGGGTTAGGTTGCATGAAAAATGTGAAAATTAGTAACAAGTGGCTAGCTCGTCGCCTACACCATCAAATACCCAAACCCGATCTATGTACCTAGGTACGCCATGCTAGGTAAGCAACAGAGTTAGCACATTCATTTTATGTCCCAGACCGACATTTGACAGTGCCATAGTTTGAATTATAGAAACTCGTAACCAACATATACTTAAAGGTACTTAAGGAGCGGACCATGTATGTGGGCCAGCCTAAAAAACCCTTAAAAAGATCCGTACTTGTTTGCCACATCGCTTCTCTCTGACTGTGAAGACGGAACTGTTTTGATGACAGTCCAAATCAGTCAGACAAATTGATCAACAAACGCTTGTCTCACGTCCGCCCGTTCACGATTCACACCATTGTTTACTATTACAAAATGGATTGACGATTCTTCAATCATTGCGTTTCCTGATTATTTTAACTTCAACACTTACCCTTAAAAATAATGCGACCCTTACAGTGTCTTGCTAACAATAACGTGTCCTTAGGTGTTAATAAGCATAGATGGGGCGCAAACAACGAATTTTCAGGTTCTTCAAATTAGAGTATCTTCTATTTCAACTGTCTGTCTGATAAAAGTTTGAGTGATAATGTACAAAAAAATAGGCGTTTTAATTTTCAGTATAGAGAAGGCAGTTGAAGGTTACCTACGTACTATTAACCAAGGGTAGGTTTAGCTTTTAAGAAGGGGTAAGCATTAGTCAACGAATAATTAATAGTCCCATGGACGTACGCAGCAATACAATATTTTTTTGGTCAGCGGGGTGCGAGCTATACAATATTTTTTGGTCCAGAGGGCGGAGCAATACAATAGTTTTGATAGGTTCTTATGGTAAATAAGTAGAACTTGGCACACAGTTCCTTGCCCTCCCGCGTACGTCCAACAAAACTAAAATACACACATACATAACATCACGCCCATAATCCCTGAGGGGTAGGCAGAGTCAAAATAAAATAATTAATCAAAATAAAAGGAAACAGTATTAGTATTCGATAAAACAAATCCAGGGTTCATTGGCTCCTTGGATGTAAATTCCAAACAATTTGGTAGGTGTTTAAACGAAATAACACAGAACTATTTAATAGGTGTGTAATCAAAATATCATAGAACTGCATATAAAATAATATATATATATATAACTACTTATACATACCATATTATTATCTTTACGGTAAATTTAGCATAACATAAATGTGGGTATGCTACGTAGGTATATTAAGTTTAAGATGTACCAATTCGAACATTCATCCAATTTATTAAACTGGAATTGGATATTTAGTCAACATGAACAACTTTAGTTAGTTATGAATAACTATAATAGTATGTACAACTTTGATTGTTTAAGTTATACATTATGACCTACACTAACACCTACTTATGGTTTTTACCACGCTTTTTTTAACTTGGGTTGTATGTATGCATGTATGTAATGGAATCTATGAGCATAATTTTCACCAATTTCCAGAAGTTTGATTAATTTGAAACTTTTCACACGTATCAAGGTCCGATGACAATGCATTACTTTGATAACAGTTTCTCATTATCCTTCTTAGGACCGCCAGGATTAATATTAATAAATTCTTTTATATTTCCTCTGTAAGGGAGTAAGAGAGATAGAGCAAGCGCGCGATCTGCGCATGCCTGCAGTTTCGGATTAAACGAAATGACTAGATTACGAAATAGTTCGTAGGGCATTTCAATACTATCACTCAAATAATTAATTGAAAAATCGAACTAAAACATTAAACATAAATTACTTACATACAAACATACATACATAACATCACGCCCATAATTCCCGAAGGGGTAGGCAGAGTCAAAGGGGCAGCATGCCCCTTCAACTACATTCAGCCAAAAATAAAACCGGGCTGGGTTACCTAGATGGAAAATTGTAAAAAAGCAGTGACAAGCGGCTAACCTGTCTACACAATCACACACCCAAAACCCGATATACCTACTAGTCGCCTTTTACGACATGCTAGGCAAGAACCACAGTTGGCATATTCTTTTGCTTGTTAAATGAAATGTAACAATTATTCTACTTGCAACTATCTAATGTGCGGAGAGTTATAAAAACATAGTAAAAAGTTATGAAAATATAGTAAAATGCACCCAACGTTTTTTACTTTTACTACTTAAATTTTATTATAATTTTATTTTGAAGAAATTTCTTAATTATGATTGATAGTTCGATCTATAAACTTTTTGTACTTAATTAAAAAATATTTTCTACTTTTTAATTCGATTAGCTATAAAAGCGTTTTTTTTTTAAACTTTAATATATTTTTTATTCATGTGAAAACTATTCTTATGGCTACACCAGTATCGATTAGAAATTGGTGTGTCTGATTCTATCAAAGTGATTTTTCTAAGCTTTTGTTTGGAAGAAGATCTTTATGTTACCTGTACTTTACAAAGAAAGGTACAGGTAACATAAAGACCTTCTCGGTACTAAGATAGTATGGTTATTGAGTATACATACGTTATAGGTACCTAGTAAGTGTAATATTGAGTAATATTGATACATATATAAAAATAATAAGAGCTATAGTAGCTTACTAAACTGGACCCTACTTGATGAAGTGAAATATAAGTTGAAAGTATAAGTTGAGAGTAAAGTAAGAAAGTTAAAACTACATGCCCTGATTTTAGCCAACGTATAAGGACATGCAAGGGATGTTCAAAAGGGATGTGCAATTCGATTTAAATATTTTTTATTCCAGTTAAATTTTTATATTTTAATCAATAACAATCAAATGTACTTGAACTAAATATTTTAACAACTAATTAATTTTAAGGTTAGTATAATCTTACACAATTCACTGGTCGTATTATTAAATAAGAAGCTACCTAGATATTTATGTATAATAAATAGATAATATTACAAGAATCCACCCTCGACTTCGGCCGGTGAGCACCAAACTAAACTCAAACTCAAAATATCTTTATTTACGTAGGCCTCAAAAAAGCACTTGTAAATCGTCAATTATTAGATATAAAATAGAACAATTTGAATCTACCACCGGTTCGGAATGTCGCATCTACCGAGAAGAAACCGGCAAGAAACTCGGTAGTTACTCTTTTCAATGCCAGATTGAATAACAAATTAAAATTTACATATTAAATTAATATTTATACCAAGTCATACAGTTAATGTTCGTTAAAGATTCAGCCGATTATTATTATAAGTAAAAGGTAAACCAGAACAAACTTAACATATAAATCTTCCTTTTGAATCACTCTGTCGTTGAAAACCGCATCAACATCTCTTATGTACTTAGTTTATAATCTTTAAGAACACAGACACAAGATTTAAAATTCCTTGAAAAGGTTTTTAATTCTCTCGTAAATTTGTGTTTTAAAATCTTTACCCCAAAGAAAATCCATATGATTGAATTCTTTAATCGGCACCTTGTAAATATCAACCATATTGTTCAACCTTTTTTGCAATTGGTAAACATCTTTGGGTTCCGACATCCAGTCAGCTTCGCTGTAAAACAAGGCAACAGGCACATCAATATTACCCAGCTCGTATTGAGGCGGCTGTTTCGTTCCATACCATAAGGTATTCCGATAGGCTCCGTAATCAAACTTTCTGAACTCTCCCGATTGAACCCCTTGTCCATAGTGGGCAAACTGCTTCGCCGCAGATCCAGATGGCATATGCCCGTAGAGTACTGGTAAATTCGTCGCATTGAGTTGGTCGAAACCGAAACCGACTATTAGAAATAATATATTACTACACAATATCTCCGCCACAGGTCCTGTACCGCACATCAGATATTTAAAGGTACGCATCATTCGACTATCCGGGAGGAACTCATTAACGCCTATTAACTTCGTCAATCCGTATAAAATACTTGTCGATGGAGACAGTAGTCTCACTAAAGGCGACCTAATGTGGTACATGAAAGCGACAGGTGATAGAGCAACCATCAAAGATATTTTACTATTGTACTCTGGCTTTTCTGAGGTCATCACAAAGAACGATGTGGTGCCTTGCGAATGTCCGATGTATTTAAGCGTATCGTGGCCCGTGGTGTTTAAAACGTGATCAATCATTGCTGGCAAATCGTAGTAGCCAATTTCGTGCCATGAGAAATCCCAGAAGGCGGCTCCTGAAGGCTGGTGCCGGACGTGTAGGCGAGAATGCTTATTTCCGCGAGCATTCCCCATCCACACATCGTACCCTTCCCTCGAAAGAAGATAAGCAAGGCCATTCTCCGGGCCAGCCACGACGTAGTCATCAGCGCTGCAGAGGAGACCGTGCATGAGAAAAACCGGCGGGCCTCCACCCGGGATACGGAACATCGACAATATGTATCCATCTTCGGTGACCACTCTATGCTTCTCCAAGGGGTACCCGTACTTCACGATAAGTTCTGCAATGGACAGCCTGGCGTCTTCGTTCACGGAGCCGACGGAGTATTCGGCAAGGACGTCAGACATATCCACGTCCTTGTTGATTAGGTTCGGGAGGAATATCTGGCCGTAGGCTAGGGCACTTTTCACGAACGCCGTGAACGTGTCGACAGGTCGGTTGACAAGGCGGCCGGTGATGCCGCGCGCGATTTCCGCAAAGTCCACCAACGAGAGTTGGGTCAGCTGCGCTGTCGCCGCTGCCGCAATGGCGAATATAAACATATAGCTTTTGAATGGCATCGCACAAGCGATCTTCGGATGTTTTCGAAATGGACTGATCGCTTCTCATGCTGCCCGGCCTTGATAAGCACGTTTTTTGTTCAGTTGGAACGGTGACGCGAGAGATGATTTTCCGCTAGCTATTAGTAAGTACATACATACATCCTTTGAATAGAACCATGTGCAAATTAATTAAACTTTTTTAATGTTTTTTTTCCTTTGTATATCACCGTAAGATTGTCAACATCATAATACACAAGAGCCTATAATGTCATTAATAGTTAAACTAACTAACTAAGCTTCACGCCACATCCCTAGCGGGGTAGGCAGAGAGAACCTAACGCCATATGGCACGATCCTTACACACCTCACTCGCCTCATCATCAACATAGTATAGTTAATAGTTAACAGCTAACAATATACCAAAATTAGATATATCGGTAATGATCGCGATTTTTTTATTAACAAGTTTTCTTTCTTCCGTTTGGAGTGGCCAGCCAGGTGGCCTCTGGGCCGGGGCGGACATGGCGTCACCCTTGTAAGGGCTTCGCATCTTTGTGTAATGAACTAGCAGAAGTGTCGTTTGGACTGTACTGCCTGGAGCCTCACGCCAAGGCTGCCCTTCAAATAGCATAGCAAGTTGCAATAATTAGCTTAGAACTAATTAACAAATTTTTACAACTCTTTAAATAATATTGAATCAACTAACAGCGCCCCGCGGTTTCACCCGCGTAGATCCCGTTCCCGTGGCAATATGGGGATGAAATATAGCCTATGTTACTTGCTGATAAAGTAGCCTTCTATTGGTGACAGAATTATTCAATTCGGTCTAGTAGTTTCGGAGCCTATTCAATACAAACAAACAATAAAATATTTCATCTTTATGATATTATTATAGATAATATATAAAAACCTCATATTATTACTGCTATAAATATTAAACATGTCCCATGACAAATCTCATTTAGTCTGGGACTAAAATTAATGCACCTACCTACCTTAACTATGCTCTTTGTATAGACTGTGGTCAAAGACGACTAATGATGTATTGGGAACTGGGTTTGTAATTATGTAGGTGACGAGCTAGCCACTCTACTTGCTCCACAATTTACCCATCTAACCCAGCGGTTGACAACGCGCGGCCCAAGAGCCGCATGTGGCCCGAGACTGCTTTGTAAATGAGAGTCTTATAATCTATACTTATAATAAATCTGTAGAGAGGTCAATTCTGTACATGAAATATATTTTCAAAATAACTATCAGGGGGTGATTAGTGATCGATACTGATGCCAAAAATGTAATCAGTAAAATTTTTGTCAGTCTGTCTGTCTGTCTGTCTGTCTGTATGTTCCTTATAGAAACAAAAACTACTCGACGGATTTTAACGAAACTTGGTACAATTATTCTTCATACTCCTGGGCAGGTTATAGTTTTTTATAAATCTAAGACAAAAATGTTTAATAATTTATTTCAGGCATTAAAATTGACCATATATTCCACGCATTACACATATTTATACACCCTACATAGGCATGTTGTGTAGGCAGGTGTATAAACAATACAATATAATACAATATTTTTATTTGTGAATCTTAGGTACAAATTGATGTGTAACTCATTATCACCATGTTCCGCTTAAGATAGCATACAAATTTTAATTGTCACAATTTATGCATCAATTTATGTAATAAAAAAAACATTTTCATTAATATTATTTATACATTATTTAGCATTGAACAGAATTATCATCAAAAAATGAGATATTGAATAGTAGCATTAATTAATTTGATATATCCACAGTATGTTTAAAAGGATTCAATATTATTTGTGTGTGTGTATGTTTGTAATGAATAAACTCAAAAACTACTGTGCCGATTTCAAAAATTCTTTCACCATTGGAAAGCTACATTATCCGGAAGTGACATAGGCTATATTTTATCCCCATATTCTTACAGGAACGGGAACTATGCGGGTGAAACTGCGGGGCGCTGCTATTTTATTCATAATTTTAGGTATCATGCATACAACTGACGCGGCCAAAAAATCCGTTTTACAGGGAACATGACAAATGCGATCATGGCTCCGTGACCCGTGGTGTTTCTGAAATAATGCTTTGTTACTTCGAGCAAAGATCGATACCTCATATATTATACACCTACACTTTGTTTATTAATTCGCTTTTAAGTACTTTGAAGTCTCTGCTTTACATAAGGTTTTGTTTTCATTGTTCCTTTATCTGTACTTAAGTATTTATTGATTAAAAATAATAAATTTTTCATTTTGATATCACTTAAAGTACTTTGGTACCTACGTACAAATAACTAGGTAGATATATTTTTTAGGTACAAAATTATCTCACAAGTACGGCCCACCTTTGTATATTTTTTTCACTATAGGGAACGTGCACCAACTATAGGGGGCAGCACTAAATCAACAAAAGAGACACTATGCGGACAGTAAAGGAAGCTTATATTAGACCTGTCATCGTACTGTGAATAATGTAAACAAAATTATATCTTCAATTGCATTATTTTTTATATGATAAAAATTATAAATAACGCTCGACAGCGTAGCCAAAATATGTGTAAATGTCAAAAGTTCTTAGAGGCGGACCATGTATTGAAAGTTAAAGAGTAAATAAACGAAGGAAATAAGGCTTTTAGAACTGGAAAAATTGTCGCACAAACTAAAATATCTAATGTTTACGACGGGAATATAATGGCAGAATATATTTTATTACTGTAGTTATTTATTTTTGGCCTTTTTCACATAACCGTGGCATGAATGCTATTCCTTGGAAAGTAATAAAAAAATTTCTCCAGACGATTTTTTAAGCATTGGTGCATCCGGAATAATAAAAATAAGTGAGGTGGTAGCTCATTAGCAAGGACACGCGTCTCATACACAAGGGGTGCGGGTTCAGACTCGGACACGTACCTTTGGAATTTTCAAATCTATGAACGTATTTAAACCACTAGCTCGACGTTGAGGTACAAAACGTGATGAAACCTGCACATACAACTATATGCATGTGTTACCATAATCCTTATTTGTCTGGTTCCCCTATATAAAGGTTACGGTGTGTTTCAGATAGGCACTCGCTTCGATGTAATAACCAAACTCGCTAAACCCTGAATCATGGTCTAAGCACGGGATATAAAGCTAGGGAGATGATGATTGGTGCATCCAGAAACATAACAATACATTATAACTAACTAGACTAATAAATTGCACTATTAAAACTAATTCTGTTTACTTTATAAAAAAATGAATCTCAAGTATCAAGCCGTAATTTTCCATTGACGGCACCAGTTGGCAGCACCGTCGTCGTGCACGTCCCCTATATGGCTCATGTCTGCCAAAAGGTTGCTGATCACTTTTTTTTTTTTTATCCCTGGGAAATGCCTTACGCATACCACTCCACCCGGGGGGGTGACGTGGTTATGTGGGACTCTCCCCCCATGATATAGGGGGGCCTACCCACTAAAACCCAGGGGTGTTCCGCCGAATCGCATGGGGAGGGCATCTGGGAAAGCTACGCCACCAACGATACCCTCCCATAGCGTTTGCCCTGTTCGGGCTCGACACAATTGCCCAGTTATCGAGCACTCCGACTAAGCGCCTCTGGAACACGAAAGGGCGCCTACATCTGGGCTTGAAATGCGGACGACGGACCCATCGCCCTCAAGCACAGCTAAGGCGGCATGTGGGCCGCAAAAACCGCACGGAAGGTTGCCGATCCCTGATCTAACCCAATTAAAATTTTGACTAAAAGTGATTAAGGCTCTTGTTAATCCCAAGATACTGCCGTGTCGTTAAGCTTGGATTCTACCTCAATGTCGTGTAGAAGAAATTGGCAGATTAGAAATAAAAATTGCTAAAACTCAAAGTAGTGTCCATTTAGCACTAAGCTCATTGAACTACTTACATACATAGCCACCTGATAGTCAGGTAGCTCACGACGCTGGTTTTCAGCGGGTACCACCAGGTCTACTCAGCGCATCCGTCCCCTTCTCACGGTACCCAACGAGTAAGGCGAGATAATTTATATAGTAAATTTAGTAATTGAAACTTAACCCCCTTGCAGTTGACATATTGATCTGAAATTTGTTATACACCTTAAGTTCTAATGACAATACAACATAACATAATAAGTATTTTTGTAAATCCAAGATGGCCGCCGATTATATTATTTTTTACGGCCCCCTCAATAAGGGTAGCTATCAAATTAAAGAGCTTGACTAGCAGAACACAGCACATTGAAAAAAATGCTTAATCAAAATGGCCGCCAACAAAATGGCGGATTACATTCACTGTCCCCTCATTATGGGTATCAAATAAAAGGGCTTGATTATGTATTACTTGGCGTTTAAGTACCAACTAACAGGGTTATGATTTACTTATTACCTTTTAAATTAATTTAATTTTGTCAACATAAGTGACATAAACAGCAAGAGCGGTGGTAGCTCAATGGTAAGGACACGCGCCTCTTAACCGAGGAGTGTGGTTTCAAACTCAGGCATGTACCTCTGGATTTTCAAATCTATGTACATATTTTTACTACTAGCTCGACGGTGAGGAAAAACATCGTGATGAAACCTGCAAATTCAAACAACTTTGGATTTGTAACCATGATCCAAAAATTGTCTGGTCCCCTATCTTAGGGTTACGAAGGTCAGATCGGCAGTCGCTTCAATGTAATTACCAGACTCGCTAAATCCTGGATTATGGTCTAACTGTCTAAGCGGACCCCGTCTAAGCACGGGACATAACGCTATGAAAATGATGAAGTGACATAAACAGCTGTGTCATTTGATTGCGTCGACTTAGTTTTTCAGAACACCACGTGTAATGATCTATGTGTACTGAATTGGCAATTATTTCGACTTCATACCTTAACACGTTTCTGAAAAAAAAAAGGTTCTTGACATCTAAGCAGACGTTCCTTTTTTCTGTCATTAGACTTTTTAAGCGACAAAACTACAGCATGCGTATGTTTCCAGAACCTTTAAAGGAAAAACGATTTGCGTTAAAATAATTTTGCATTGTTGAGTAAAATACATAGCATGGGTAGGTACATTACATTAAAATACGTACATACAATGCACTTTTTTCTCAACCAAAGTTTCTCAAACTTACACCCCAATATTATTTTTTCACCTGCAAAATATCATCTTTTTTTTTATGGAACCAAAATACACTTTATATAGGCTTTTCCATTGATTGAGCTAAAAGTTACATACTTGTAATTTCGCCTGACCAATCAAGGGAATAATTCCGATGTTAGATACTGTTGTAATGATACATTTGTCGATGTAACACTAGCCTGTAACACTGGTCGTTCATGTACACCTGTTAAAAACTAACAACCATATTGTTTTATCATATTATATTTTGACGAGACTTTCATAGCCCATAGGTACCTATTACATCTTTACAAGTTAATAATTAGGTTATTATTATTGTTTGTACCATTTCATTGTTATTCAGTTCCACGCACTATTATAAATAAATAAATAAATAAATTCTTCAGACTGACACACCAATTCCCTAGGCCCAAATTAAGCTTATGCTTGTGCAATGGATTCTAGGTGAACGGATAGACATAATTACTTAAATACGTTTAAAGACATCTATGACTCGAGTGCAAATGTCCATGTTCATCACACAAAACATTTGCCCCTAGCGGGATTCGAACCCGCGACCCTTGGTTTCGTGGCCAGTATCTCTGGCCACTCGACCAACGGACCAGTCTAATTTATTGTTGTTGCATTAGTTTTTTTGCGCTAATTTCACTTAAAAAAAGCCGTAGATTAAGCATTAAATTTATTGCTTTACAAAGTTTGAGAAACCCTGATAAATGTAAACAGCAATTTCGCAACACGAACTGCAAACTATGCTGTCCCACTTTTGCGCGAGCCATGTGTCGATCAATCCTAATTTTAAAAACTGCCTTAATTTATTAGATCCTTTTTGAGTTTTTTTTTATATTAGGTAAATTAGGTCTTTACCTAATTTACCTAATATAAAAAAAAAAAATAATAATGTCCCATGAGGGTCTGGGACTTAAAAATAATATGCCAACTGTGTTCTTTGTCTAGCATGTCGTAAAAGGCGAATAATGGTGTACTGGTTTATGGGTATGTGAATGAGTTCTACACAATCACAAGTGGCTACTTGACACTATATTTTCACAATCTCCCATCTCACCCAACCCCGTTTTAATTTTGGTTGAATTCGGTTAAATGGTCTTGCTACCCCTTTGACTCTGCCTATCCCTACAGGAGTTACGGGCGTGATTACTCGCTGATAGAGTAGCTTTCCATAGGCGAAAGAATTATTCAAATCGGTCCAGTAGTTTCGGAGCCTATTCGATACAAACAAACAAACACTCAAATCTTACCTTTTTAACCGACTTCAAAAAAAGGAGGAGGTTCTCAATTCGACTGAATTTTTTTTTTTTTTTTTTTTTTTTTTTTTTTTTTTTTTTTTTTTTTTTTTTTTTTGTATGTATGTTACTCGATATCTCTGAGAATTGTTAACCGATTTCCAAATTTTTTTTTTTAATCGAAAGGGTTTACTTCCGAATTGGTCCCATTGCCACCAAGTCAGGATCTGATGAAGGGATCCCAGGAAAATCGAGGGCAACCCTCAAACTTTATAGGCACGTATAATGTGTTTTAGACATTTTCTAAGATTTTTCAAGTATTTACGTATGGTACTTATCATCTTATGATGGTGAGCTGATGATGGAAGGTACAAATCCTTAACGATTAGGAATTAGTTTATGATTCTTTAAATATTGGTATCTTCGAGAATTGTAAGACGATTTTTAGAGTTCTTTTTTTTATTCAAAAGGGTATATCCTGGAGTTGGTCCTATTGGTACCACATCTGGATCTGATGAAGGAATCTTAGGCAAATCGAGGGAAACCCTCAAGTATTATAGGCGCGTACAATCTATTTTAGTTATTTTTTAAAACAATTCAAATATTTACGTCTGGTGTTCATAATCTCATGTTGCTGAGCTGATGATGGAAGGTGCAACTCTTTAACGATTAGGAGTTCGTGGATAATTCTTTCAATATTATAGGGCCATATTGAGTGTTATTCTCGAGATAGTCTGAATTTCACCAAGTCTTGGTCTAGTGATCGGATTCCATGAAAACGAGGGCCACTCTTAAACTTAAACGACATGTTAAGTGTTTTATTTATTGTTTCTAAAACGATTCCAGTATTTGCATCTCGTACTCATCATGTTATGTTGCTTAGCTGATGATGAAAGGTATAACTCTTTGAAGATTAGTAGTTTTAAGTAATTCTTTAAATATTAAAGGCTCGTTATACCTTTTCGTCTTTAGTCTCATAAGACCGGCACTGTCTCATTAAAGCAGCTCGTTTTGATTTGGTCTACCTAACTATTAATAAATTTCACTAAAAAGTAAGAAATAAGTTAAATTTTAACAAAAATAAAAACCGACTTCAAAAAACCCCGCAAAAAATTTTTATAAAAAATCAAGTAAAAACTGCCTTAATAGCTATTTAAATGTCCAAACACTAAAAAGTATAAAATAAATTCTATCGACTGCTTCGATGAAAGTATTAATCTTTAACACGTATTTAAATATTTACAATAATCAGTTAGTTTTGGAGTCGGTGCCAGCCAAACTAAAAAAAAAGTAGACACTTAATAACAAATTACCTTACTAATAACAATATGAAAAAAAATTGTTAAAATATGAGTATTAACTTACCATTGATTTTGTATAATCAAAACCTATTCTACCACCCTTCACCAAGAAACAAATAATTGCAAATTCCGAAATGATGATATAATTACGCGCGCTGGCACCGACTCCAAAACTAACTGATTATTGTAAATATTTAAATACGTGTTAAAGATTAATACTTTCATCGAAGCAGTCGATAGAATTTATTTTATACTTTTTAGTGTTTGGACATTTAAATAGCTATTAAGGCAGTTTTTACTTGATTTTTTATAAAATTTTTTTGCGGGGTTTTTTGAAGTCGGTTTTTATTTTTGTTAAAATTTAATAATAATATAGAATAGACTAGCTGTGCCAGCGGTGTCACCCGCGTTTATAGTTAATATTATAAAGACTATTTCCGTCATACATGATTTCTATGTAACTTTAAACATTAAGGCTGCACACGCGACGGAAGCTTAAAAAATGGAGTAACTTCTCCCGTTTTCCCAACATTTCCCTTCACTAAGTACTATGCTCCTATTGATTGTAGCATGATGAAAAGTATACTATAACCGGCCCAGGAGGATGAAGAATAATTGTACTCAGTTTCGTTAAAATCCGTCGAGTAGTTTTTGTTTCTATATCGAACATACAGACAGACAGACCGACAGACAGACAAAAATTTCACTGATTGCATTTTTGGCATCAGCATCGATCACTAATCACCCCCTGATAGTTATTTTGAAAATATATTTCATGTACAGAATTGACCTCTACAGATTTATTATAAGTATAAATGACAGTCCCTACAATAGAGCTGTTTTTTTGATAAAAAAAAACATTACATTTAGTTCGTCTGTTAAAAATATCAAGGAGCGGTGTTAGACAAGGACCCACATCTCTCATACGAAAAGTACTTACTAGTTAAAATCCAGGCCCGTATCTAAATTTTTCTAATATATGTACGGAGTGGTGGCCTATAAATATTATTATTTACCACTTGCTCGAAGGTGAGGGTGTTTTCTCCCACCAGTCACCGTCGCGTGATGAAACCTGCACATTCAAATAAGTGTGGATGTGTAACTATGATTGAATTTGACTAGTTCGCTATCCAGGATTAACTAGTTAAGGTATGCAGTCACTTCTATGCAATCCTGCATCGTCGATCATCTACCTAGCATGTAGAAATACTAATACAAAATATATAATAAGTATATATCGGGTTTAGGGTTTATGATTGTGTAGGCGACAGGTTAGCCGCTTGTCACTGCTTTTTCACAAGTTTCAATCTAACCCAGCCCGGCTTTATTTTTGGCTGAATGTGGTTAAAGGGGCTTGCTGCCCCTTCGACTCTGCCTACCCCTTAGGGGATTATGGGCGTGATGTTATGTTATGTATGTATATATCTATACTAATATTATAAAGCGGAAAGATTTGAGTGATTGTTTGTTCGTTTGTATGGAACAGGCTCCGAAACTACTGGACCGATTAGAAAAAATCTTTCACCAATGGATAGCTACTTTATCAGCGAGTAACATAGGCTATATGTTATACCCGTATTCCTACAGGAACGGGAACTACGCGGGTGGAACCGTGGGGCGCTGCTATATAAGATATTTTTAAACATACTAAACCGGGATTTGAACCCAGTACCACCACCTACACGGTAATCCACTCTATTCCACTCCTCGTTTCTTTTCTATATTCATTTAAAACCCTTAACATGCGACCCTTCATTTAATCAAAAATAAATAGCTGTAAATAAAAATACAATAACATTACTCCGAATTGAACTTTGATACGGACAGCTCGGTTGCTCCAAATAATTCCGCCGACACTGCAACTGCATTCACGCACACACACTTCTCCCATCATACGTGAATTTCAATATAAATACTGTCAGATATTCACCTCTCCGTACTAACTCTCAAGCCACCATGAAGG
The DNA here is from genome assembly GCA_951394215.1 of Glyphodes perspectalis. Lineage (NCBI taxonomy): Eukaryota > Metazoa > Arthropoda > Insecta > Lepidoptera > Crambidae > Glyphodes > Glyphodes perspectalis. The sequence continues at coordinate 13,333,670 of OX596217.1, forward strand.
CGGTCTGTCTGCTCGTGTGTTTCGCTCTGCCCGCGCTGGGCAGCATCTTCCCAAGGCGCCCGTACCCGTCCATGGATGGGCTCGCCGCCGACGCCGACTACGTCGACGCCTACCTCCAGGAACAGCAGAACCGTCTTCAACAACAAGAATACCAATACCAGCAGGAACAACGCCAGCGATACAAGAACCAACACCAGGAATACAAACCACGTCAATGGAATGCCGAGGAGGAGTACCAACAGAAACGGCGTCAGCTCAAGGACGAGTATGAACAGTATCAGAAGGAAAATATGCAGCGCTTCGCTGAACCCTCCGACAGCGCTTCCCAGGAAAACATCCCAGCCTTGACCGGCCGTCAATATGACCAGGAATACGCTATACCGCGCTTCGCTGATTTGAACACCCCTGCTGTTGCGTACAGAATGAACGAGGTACCTGCCGTCTACGCTGACGCCGTTGCGTGGAGAGGTCTAGAGATGGTCGACAGCGCCGTCTTCCCTGTTAACGAAAAGGACATCGAAAGGATCTTCCATGCAGCTCAGCGCAGCACTAAGCACATTGAGCCCAAAAACCAGTTGAAGCTTCATGAAGCTGTCGTCGCCGCCCAGACTGACTCTGAGGACGCCCACCTGAACGCCACCGAGATGCTGAAGAAGCACCAATACCCCGTCGAGGAACACACAATCAAGACAGAGGATGGATACTACCTCACTCTCTTCCGTATCCCGCCCAAACAGCAGTCTGAAGACAAGCCAAAAAAGGTCGTTTTCCTGATGCACGGTCTGCTCGGCAGCGCCGACGACTGGCTGCTGATGGGCCCGGGCAAGTCCCTCGCCTACCAGCTGTCTGATGCCGGCTACGACGTGTACCTCGGCAACGCCCGCGGCAACAAGTATACCCACCACGCCAGCAAGCACCGCGCTCAACCTGACTTCTGGCAGTACAGCAACGATGAGATCGCCCTCTACGACTTGCCGGCCATGATCGACTACGTGTTGAAGGTTTCCAAACAAGAGAAGATATATTATGTCGGCCACTCGCAGGGAACCACCGCTTTCTTCGCCTTGGCCGCTGCCCACCCTGAGTACAACGAGAAGATCGCTATGATGTTCGCTCTCTCACCCATGGTGTATATGGACAAGGTGCGCAGCCCGCTGATCCGCATGATCGCCCCTAGCAGCCCATTCTATGAACGCCTGCGCAACCACCTCGGAAACGGCGAGTTCGCGCCCCAGAAGGAGGTCGTCCATACCATCGGCGGCCACATGTGCGAGAAGGAGATCGGCTGCGAGAAAATGTGCTCCAACATGTACCTTGTCATGGCTGGTATGAATGTGGAGAACTTGGACCCGGCTAAAATCCCGTCGATCATGGGTCACCTGCCCGCGGGTGGTTCGATCAAGCAGATGCAGCAGTACGGCCAGAGCGTCGACTCCCAGGAATTCAGGATGTACGACTACGGCGCGCAGATGAACAAGAGGGTGTACGGACAGAGCGAGCCTCCCAAGTACGAGATGGAGAAGGTCACCGCCCCCGTGGTGCTGTACTACAGCCAGCACGACTGGATGGCGCACCCCGCTAACGTGGAGAGGCTGGCGAAGGAGCTCCCCCATGCGACGGCCCACAAGATCCCCACCGACTACTTCAGCCACACTGATTTCCAGTACTCCAAGCAGGCCCCGGAGGTAGTCAACAAGAACTTGATTGAGACGATCCAGCGACAGAGCGACAAGCAACAACAACACTAATAACACGAACATGCATTTTTCGTAGTTTTATATAATTTTGTACAAATAAATCGTTGTATATCATTCCATTATTTATGATCTTTATAAGATGTATTTTTTATTTCATCGCTTCATTATAAAATAAATCCGTCCTTTTAACAAACATTTTGTTTTACATTTAATTCATCCTATATTAGTTTCCTAATATAACAAGTACCTAATTGATTTGGTTTTTAATTATAACTATAGTAAATATATACTAACACAATTAATAAATAATAAAATAATCATAGAATAAACCACAAGTTATACGTACTTATATATAGTTTTGAGCTTATAAGTAATAAGAATAATAAATACACCTATTTCAAATAAACGCTTAAATATATCATCGTACACACTTACATACATATACAGTAAAACAAGCTTCCTATTATGGTACTTTAACACCTATGCAATTTAAAACTCATTCATTACTTTAGCAGCGCGTGATGATGACTTAGGTATAGATATAGAGGCTTCTCCCAGAACACCCAGATACTACACCCAGACACTTCCCTAGCGTGGTAGGCAGAGAGAACCGAACGCCATATGGCACAATCCCCTTAAACCACATTCAGCCAAAAACAAAACTGGGCTGGGTTAAATGGAAAATTGTCAAAAAGTAGTGACAAGTGGCTAGCTCGTCGCCTACACAATCACATACCCAAAACCCCTTTGACCATTAGTCGCCTTTTACGACATGCAAGGCAAGAAACACAGTTGGCACATTATTTTTAAGTCCCAGACCAACATGGGATAATGGGCTGGGTTAGATGGAAAATTTGTGAGAAAGTAGTGACAGGTGGCTAGCTCGTCGCCTACACAATCATATACCCAAAACCCCATATACCATTAGTCGCCTGTACGACATGCTAGGCAAGAAACACAGTTGGTACATTCTTTTTTAAGTTCCATACCAACATCGGACATTTTATCGATACAATGTTAAACCTAGTAAAATTACGAGCAAACTTTATCAAGAAGTATAATTATAAGTACTTATATATATATCAGATGAAATGCTTAGCTAAGAATTTCATCTCTTAAGCTAATCAGCCTATTTACAAGGTACACTGTCGTTAAAGGTCTATATTTGTATCTCAGAAGTTCGAAGAAAAGAAAAACATCTCAATAATATTTTCTAAGTTGGTTAAAAATAGATGTGCCAATTTCTGTTACAGTTCACGAAAAAATTCACAGATGTCGCTTGCTTATTTGTAAACGATTGGTTGCCTAATGGCCGTTTGACATTTGAACCAGCCCACGCTTTGTTTTGACATTTGCATTTCCCTTCTGTCATCGAAGCGTTACCGTGCGAGCGAGACGCCGATACGATTCGTCGCGCGAGGAGAGGAGACAGCAGCGCGACGGCGCTGTAGCTTCCCGCCGTCCCCCGTACGTCAGTTGCGCTCGGTTCGGTTTGCTGTGCGTAGTTTAGTCAAATTATTTTTATTTTCGACAATATCAATAGTTATTTTATCAATTCCTGATATTGGACTGACTTTATTAGTGTGTACGAGTGCAGACAGCTTTGTGCGCATGGATTAAGTGACGATGTTACCTCCTACGGCCGGTATAGCACAAGAACAACGCGACCGGCCCGACATGGCGGCTTTCCAGCAACGCCGCGACGTTAGAGAACTGACCAGGGAGATCATCAGGGATGCCCGGGTGGCCAACAGACAACAATCAACATCCCCTGGAGGTAAGCAAGCCGGTCAAAACGACGCCACGTTTCCGCCATGGCATGTCAATTTGACATGATACGTCAAGGTGACATTTATACAAAAACAAGGCCTTTTCCCACCTAAAATTACAATAGAAATAGATTTGCTAGCCATTGTGACCTATTGAGTATAATTTGTGAAGGAATTTAGGCCTGTTACGTCACCTAGGAACGCGATCACGGAAAACTAAAATGGCGCCAATGCGACAGATTGTACGCTTGTTTGTGCTGTAGTTTCGTAATGCTATACGTATATGTTGCCTAATATGTCCTTTGACGCTATACTAGTGGGTATTGCCTACTCAATTTAGGTATAAACCACATTTATATTGGTAAAGGTGATTGGAGAAGTAATAAGAGCCCATAAATTTGGCACGTGTTCGAGTTATTTTTAGACCGTATTTTAGCTGCTTAGCGCTCAAAGTTGATGGGTAGCCAAAAGTTCCTGGTTTCCTGCAAGGAATTTATGGTGTAATAGGTGATAAAATGATTTGTTTGTTGTTGTTATTGATATCCCTTTGACTTTTGTAAAATGTCGTGATGACAGCGCATTGACAGAAGCGGTCAAGGCGCACAAGATGGCCGCGCGCGCCCGATCGATCACGCGCCCCGCTACGCGGCGCCACTGTCGCTTTGTTTGGGTGCAGTTTGAAACTAACTTTCGTTTAACTACATACATATTTGTTTGTTCTTCTCATACTCAACTTAAACTTGTATGGTCCTTTTTTATTAATGTATTATTATTTATTTCCTCAGTACTTTCTCCATTAGACTTATTTTTCCAATTAGAGAATTCAGCATTTCAAATGCTTCTTTCTATGTTTCTATAAATCATTTACTTTAAACAATATTTAAAACAAAGTTGCTGTGTAACCCTGTAACTGAGATACTGCATCTTAAGTTTTTTTTTAATTTAAATTCACTATAAATTGTAATTCAATTTACAGTATAATGTACCTATAAGCTTTATAAAGTCCACTCCACATCTACAATAGTTCTCTGAAGAGTGTAGTGTGGTGGTAACTCTGTGGTAAGGACACGCCCCTCTTAACCGAGAGGTGTGGGTTCAAACAAAGCATGTACCTCTGGATTTTTCAAATCCATGTACGTATTTATAACCAGCACATTCAACCACCTATAGATGTGTAACCATAATCCAAATTGTCTGGTTCCCCAATCACGAAGATCAGATTGACAGTCGCATCACTGGATCACGGTCTAAGCAGACCCTGACTAAGCTTATGACAATGTTAGGAGGATGATGAACAGTAGAATCATCAGGTTTAAATCTTTAATTTTACTCAATGGACATTAACAAAGACTGCTATTTCTAATTAGCATAAATATATACATACAAGTTGCTCCTATTTTGTCAAAGATTTATGTATACAAAGTTGATAAATAATAAAATTTTGATTTATAAAATGCAGCAAGTACCTATGTAGGTATGTAATAAAGTCAAGTAATACTGTGTATGCACTTGTATTCTTGAACATACACCGATAACTGCTGAACACAATAGCGTTATATTATTGTATGCCCAACTTAATAGCTATTTGTAATAGTAAAAGGTACTATTGGTTACAAATTACTGTTATTTGCAATGAAACAAGATTAGTAAATAATATAATTTGTAACTACAGTGCCCAACCACTTAGATTTATTATGGGTATAATTAAATATATTTTATACTAGCTGTGCCAGCGGTGTCACCCGTGTTTATGGTTAATATTTTAAAGACTATTTCCGTCATACATGATTTCTATGTAACTTTAACCCTTAAGGCTGCACACGCGACGGAAGCTTAAAAAATGAAGTAACTTCTCCCATTTTCCCAACATTTCCCTTCACTACTCTGCTCCTATTGATTGTAGCGTGATGAAAAGTATACTATAACCTGCCCAGGAGTATGAAGAATAATTGTACCAAGTTTCGTTAAAATTAGTCGAGTAGTTTTTGTTTCTATAAGGAACATACAGACAGACAGACAAAAATTTTACTGATTGCATTTTTGGCATCAGTATCAATCACTAATCACCCCCTGATAGTTATTTTGAAAATATATTTCATGTACAGAATTGACCTCTCTACAGATTTATTATAAGTATAGATGTTATGTTATTTAAATAACTTACATACTGCTTCAGATAGGTAAATGGTCTTCTCAATTCTTCTTTAGCATTAGAAATAACTTAAGACATTTTGTTAATAACATTGTTACTGATATTAAAAATGCGAAAGAAAGCTCTATTATATACACACCATACAAGTACATTGGCACATCTGTACTGAAGTTGACATTTTGCCTTTGATGGTATTGTACCACCTACATCAATTAGCCTCCTGCTATTGTACTTTTATCCAAAAAAAAAAAATTTTTTTTTTGCAATATTTCTTCTAAGCATACTGAGTCTTCTAATAAGATCTTATTATCCTTTAGAATTGCCATAGTTTCTCTGACATATTTCGCAAAATTGAGTTTACAATCACTAGTGACAAGAGGCCAATGTAACTGCTATTTTATGCAAAAATTAGATTTTTCAAGTCAAATGGCTGGCTCGATGGCGCATTCGGTAGTGACCCTGCCCTATGCGCCAAGAGTTGTGGGTTTGATCCCCAACCAGGACAAACATTCGTGTGATGAATACTTGTGTTTGTTCTGTGTCTGGGCGTTAATAATTTAATATTTAAGTATATATTTATAATACCACTGTTGATTCTGATAACCGTAACACAAGTTCTTAAGCTTACCAAGGAGTCAGTTCAATCTATGTGATGTAGTCTGATATATCTGATATAATTAAAGTGGCGTTAAAGTTTAGTAGTAGTAGTTGAAATGGAAAATCCATTTACCTCATTGGAATCCGCTCCCTAAAAGATGGCTAAGGGCGTTTAGATATTATATTTAGGACCTGAAGGAAGCCAGGATGGACTGCTAGTATAGGCTAGATGACTAAAAAATTCTGCTTAGTCCGTCAGTTAGATTATAAAAAAATATTGAACACGTATTTTTTAATTTATTTGTCAAACAAACATTGACGAAGATACAATGCTTTCAAGTTGCGCGTGACGTCACACTTTCGTACAATTTCTACTAAATAGTGACGTCGCAAGCCCCCACTCCAAAACTTTGATGCTCTTTATCTTTGTGATTTTTTGTTAATTTGATAAAGCGAAAAATATGTGTCTAGTATTTTTGTATAATCTAACTGACGGACTAAATAGAATCATAGTTTTTTAATGCAGTCATCATCCCTATTGTAAAAGTGATCAAATTAAAAATTTTCAAATAAATCAAATCTATATGCTACTAAAGTCCTACTAGGTAGTTCAAGGTATCATTGGGGACGCTGACATTTCAGTCTAACTGCATAGAAAGTAAACTGTACCATTTTAGTTGCACTTAACGATACTATAACTGTAACCTTATGAATTAATCCAGATATAGTCTGAAACTTATTTTGTCTATACTTTGAATATCAATTGATTGCCCAAAAAAACATTTAGATCGGTTAGAATATTTATTTTATGCAATCATGTTGAGTAAATGATGATATTAGAACCAAATCCTATATACTTAGGTCTGACACTTAAAAAGAAAGTTCTTTATGTGTTCCTGGCCTAGCACATCGTAAAAGGTGACTAATGGTGTATATTAGGTTTGTTTGCGACAAGCTAGCCACTTGTCACTAGTTTTTTAATATTTACCATCAAGCCCATATCAATAGTATTTGCGTATAAAAGTGGTCGTGCTTGCTGCTTCTTTTGTCAGATATTACGGGCGAGAGCCTCTCGCCCTTAATATCTAAGTCTCCGCAAGGGTCCTCTCGCCGAGAGGACCCTTGCGGACACTCGGCGTAAAGCTAGTCATGAATAAATAGGCAAGGTGACTAAAAAATTCTGCTTGTCCGTCAGTTAGATTATTAAAAAATATTGAACACGTATTTTTTTATTTATTTGTTTAACAAACATTGACGAAGATACAATGCATTCAACACTTTCGCAATTTTTTTTACTAAATAGTGACGTCGCAACCCCCCACTCCAAACTTTGATGCTCTTTATCTTTGTGATTTTTTGTTCATTTGGTAAAGCGAAAAATATGTGTCTAGTATTTTTGTATAATCTAACTGACGGACTAAATATAATTAGTTTTTTAATGCAGTCATCATCCCTATTATAGTTGCATCATGAATCTAGCCTCTACTACGATAACACGACCTATATCTACTCAGACAGACGCATCAATTAACACAGCAACTAAGAACAAAGTCGTTCTAACGTACATCTATTTTAACCCGGGCTTGCATCCGGAAATGTCAAGTCTTGCGTTCTTATCTCGGGAGCGGCGGGACAGTCGGACAAACGGACAATAAGCCTTCTGCATAGATACATATCTAGATTATGCGGAGTTCCAGATGTTGCTTAACGCGATAAGCGCTTTTGAATTATTCATAATGGCTGTAAACTAGGGCATTCACAGAAATATCTGCACCAAAGTTCTCATGCAAATCTCATGGGCCCAACTATTATCTAAGCACTAGCTTTTGGCCGAGGCTTTGCTCGCGTTGTACGTCGATAAAACATATTCTATATATTATTCGGGTGAATACGCTACATTATTGTAAAGTTTCATTAAAATCCATTCAGTAGTTTTTGCGCGAAAGAGTAACAAACATCCAAACTTTCGCATTTATAATATTTGTTGGATGATTTCTAAAAAAACTGCCGTAGTTAAAGCTTTGGAACCCTACTAAGAAATACCTACGATGCCTTTGGTGTGACGTTCCTATTGCACGTTTTCATAATGACTACAATTTGAAATCAATTCTAATTTCTATACTTGAAAATTGGGCTTTCGGCAAACTTTCATCTACTAGCAATGAAATTGAGTTACATTAGATCGAAAATTGTGGAAAGCGGTGAAAAGTAACTAGGTCGTCACCTACTTAATCACAAACTAATACACATCAGTCGCCTTTTACGACATGGTAGGCAATGATATTATTAACAATGTCCAAGATAGATTTTCAGTAATACGACCCATAGATCACGCACTTATATGGAGCCTCCTCTACCTCCCCTAAATTATAGCTACGAGCTTTAATCTCTTAACCAATATGTCTACTCTCCTTATCTATTAATACACAATAAACCCGAATAAATGATCGGATATGGTCCGCAGTGTAGCTTACGCGCCAAACGCGCTCATTGGTCCGTTTCATAACCGGTCTGTGACAGGTGATATGTAAACGACCAATAAGGACGATCGTCTGTCGGCCCGCTCGGCGCAGAACAACAAAACAGTCGATTTATTTCACTTGTTTACCTGGGTGAAGAAAGTGGAATTTTTGGTTCGTCTTTGGGACCTTTATTCACATAAAGCATGCTACCGACCCGCTGGCCTGTGTCAGCAGCATGTCGGCGGCACGAAATGAGGAACTTATTTGACCCTAAGTGAGTTACATAGAAAGTGTCGCCGGAAGACTCAGCACTTGCGTACGCAAGCCGTAGGCATCTCGGCATATGTTGCCAACCTTTTTGTCATTTTTTTAAGGGCCGTCAGGCTGTGTCGGCGGCTTTGGTGTCTATTGCGCTTAAAACAGAAAAGTGTTACAAAAGCAATCCCATTCGATTTGTAATTTTAACACACCAGTACATGAGTTTCATTACACAATGAGCATTATCGCCGGTCGCAATGTGCGCGTATTACAAAACTGCCGTTAAACTGTATTGTTCTGACACCCGGTGATTAAGCGCTCGACAGTGTTACATGCCAAGTTCTTACAGTCTCGGCTCTTAAAAGGAAAGCGATTTATTTGTCTTACCACCGCGATAGTTTGAGTGCGCCACAGAAGCACCAAATTAGGAGCAAAAGATGCATCATAATTGTGATGACTAATTTCTACAGAAATGGAGCGACTTGATATTTTATTGGATGGCACATCCATTGTCATTATTATTTTGGCACTGTTGTTTTACTAAATTTAGCCCCATTCATTTTAAGTTTGAAAAATGAGGTCTGTATTTTTCAACAGACTTCAAAGAGTTTAGAGAAGATCTATATTGGTCAGGATCTTTATTTTAAATGTATTTTCCGCATTTTTTTCCTTATAGGCCTATATCAATAAATAATAAATATTTGTGATCTGACTCCGAGATAATTAGCTTAAGCACTTGTATTACGGATATCAGAATCATATATTGGATATATATTAACACCCAGACACAAAACAAACACAAGTATTCACACGAATGTTTGTCCTGGGTGGAGATCGAACCCACAACTCCTGGCGCATAGGGTAGGGTCACTACCGAATGCGCCATCGAGCCAGTCAAAAAAGTAATTTGATTGGCAATATTTTCTTACTAAGCATATAACGTCATTAAAAGAGAACTTGGCCTTTAATTAATATGAACGCAACAGGATTCATTTCCTTTCTATATTGCGCAAATGCAATGCTAACGTGGACTTGGCGTCCAAAGTGCTGAAATTGAATACGAAATTGGTTCCCGAATGTCAATAGATTCATTGAACTTGATATTTGTTTACAAGCCAGCTTCCGCTTGCGGCCTAGTTTCCAATTGATCGTGAATTATGGACGAACAAACATACACTATTGCAGTCGTCTTCAATATTCTTGATGACGGATACTTTTGTAAATGCATGAAAGGTCGTTAGGGTAGGGATAAGAAACGTGCCATGCTAGTGATTGCGATTCAGCGGCATTGAACCAGCACATGTCTCTGGATGCAGCCCAGCTAAAATTGTGCTGGGCCCAGCTAGATTGCTGGATTCAGCATTGCAATCCAGCAATCTAATTTCTCCGGTTTCTCTCTCTTTCTCTACGAGCTAAGAAGGTTAGATAGCATTTGATATTAGCCGGACTTTCTAAATCCAGTATCATAATTTAAACGTGACATTCCGCTAGGAAGGTGGTAATCATCCTCTCTTTTGTTATTTTTTCTACTAGGGTCAGACTATATGGCTGACAATGCGAGACAACGCTAAGGATGAAAGATGAGTGAAGAGTGACCAGGGGCTAGCTAGTACATAATCACAAACCCAATTCACCACTCTATTAGTCGCCTTTAACGGGACCTGTTAATTTATCATGCCGATTTTTAACCGACTCCAATAAAAAGGAGGAGATTATTAATCTGACTGATTTTTTTTTATTTTTTATTTTTTTTATCAGGAACTGTCGCTATTAGCGACTAAACCAACTCATCTTTATAAAAATGAAAACTGATGCTGTAAATACTTCTTTAATCCTACTGGGTTTCTAATGTCCAAAATTTGATGGTCTGTAAGTTGTTAGACTGTCAAATTTTGGACAGAGTCAGTACATAAGTAAGAGTAAATGAGCAACTGAGAAAGCGTTTTAGGTCATTTAACTCTTAAATAAAAGGGGGTTGAAAAATGTATACGCGGACAAAATCGGCCGCTAGTGTTTGTATGCATGTATGTATGTACAGAGCTTGTCAATTACTCTGATGCCGACGCCTAGTAGCCACAAGTCTGTTAGCGCACTACATTTGTTGCCAACGTTATTTTCAATCTGGAACATCGCTTCCAATGCGACTGACGACTCGTCGAAGACTCATTCGAACTCGATCGTTTTGACCCTCGGCTCGGTTGGGTAATGAATTGGATCTTAAGTCCTCTTTGTTTATCAATGACAAGATGTTAAAAGATAACTTCTGATTTTGATAAGGCTTTAATTTTTTCAATTTTAATTATACTTTCAAAACGATAGCAACTAATGTATTCATAACTCGTATTGTTGCTCGCAAAACGTAGTTTCACATAATCCTATTAGCGTTATTTCCCGTGCTTAGTCGGGGTCTGCTAAGCCCATGATCCAGGATTTAGCGAGTCTGGTAATTACGTCTTAGCAACTGCCGATCTGACCTTCGTAATCTTTATATAAGGGAACCGGACAGTTATAGATTCGTAGACGTAATTTCACACGGGGATCTAAATAATATACCATTTAAATGGCCTAGTATAGTTATACTGATTGAGCTAACAGGTAACATAACTATCCAGCATGTGACTGCCTAGCTGCTAGCTCGTTAGCTGCCGAATATTTTCTGTTGTCTGGTAGGTACTTCTTGCTAATGTAACTTCATAACGGCGAAATAATAAAAAAAAAAACGTCCATTCGTTTTCGAGCCTATTCATTACAAAAATAACGCTAATATTATATAGAGGAACTGTGCTCAGTTTGAGACTTAGTAAATGCAACCAATTCAAAGTCTGGCTTAAAGTACACCCTTGACTCACTCTTAATGTAGGCCAGGGTAACATCGCAAAGGCCCTTGGGGTCGAGTCCTCTCGTCCTAGCAGCAGGCTGCGCGGTCGTCGACCCCGATCGATCGCGCACCCCCACGCAGCTCGCCGTTGCATCTCGCAATGCACTTGCAATCATTTAGGGACATCTAACCTAGTCTATAGAACTACAGCAAAGCAGTTATACTTGACTCATCAGAAGTCATAGTTGACTATGTCTTGGAATAGGGATGAAAAACTATCATTCTTTTTAGTCTGTCAGTTAGATTATACAAAATACTAGACACATATTCTTCGCTTTATCAAATTAACAAAAAATCACAAAGATAAAAAGCATCAAACTTTTCGAGTGGGAGATTGCGACGTCACTATTTAGTAAAAAAATTATGAATGTGCTACGTCACCCGCAACTTGAATGCATTGTATCTTCGTCAATGTTTGTTTGACAAATAATTAAAAAATACGTGTTCAATATTTTTTTATAATCTAACTGACGGACTAAACAGAATTTTTTAGTCCTCTTGTCTATTGTATGGCTAGACGACATTGACGCATAAATACTATACGCCTGTAATCCCTATAGGGGTAAGCGGGGTTCATGGAGCAGTAAGCCCCATTATTTACTTTTAACCATAATGAAATAAAACGAAAACCACTCGGTTAGACGGAAAATTGTGGAAAGTAATACAAATCTTCGTAATTAGAAATAACGGTTGTAGATGAAACGAGTTTCTGAATGTTGCCTAGTGCTACATCTCATTTAAACAATAAATATAAATAGCATTTGTTTGTATAACTATGTATTGATAATGAAAATTAGTTTAATAAATGTTATCTCCAAGCCTCCAAGCGAACGAACAAAAGATCTAAACATTCCTGAAATGAACTACGTACATACATACATAGCATCACGCCCATAATCCTCGAAGGGGTAGGCAGAGTCAAAGGGGCAGCACGCCCCTTCAACCACATTCAGCCGAAAATAAAGCCGGGCGGGGTTAGATGGAAAATTGTAAAAAAGCAATGACAAGCGGCTAACCTGTCGCCTACACAATCACACACCCATAACCCGATATACCATTAGTCGCCTTTTACGACATGCTAGGCAAGAACCACAGTTGGCACATTATTTTTTTTTTGTCCCAGATCAAAATGGGTCAAGTCCCAGACCAACATGGGACATGAACTACGTACATTTTAAGTAATTAATAGGTGTATCATATTTAATATAATATTTATCTACTTATATTTAAACGTCACCTTATATATCTTTATATATCTAACATTTTGTATATGTGTATGCCACTGAACCGTTGTTGGCTGGGACGGTTTCAATGGCTTGGTCACCACTAGCTCCAAATAAGTCTCATGAAGTTGGATTCTGGCAACAAATGCTGGCTGGTCGTGGTGATTTCCTAAATTGTTTGATTGGCTATTATTTCAAGTCATAAAATATTGCTAGTTGTATCTACCTAAAGGTACTCAAAATCCTGTATTTGTGGCCGCTATACCTAAAGCATTTTACATGACAACAGTAAAAAGTGTTAAAATTATAATACTTCGGTGAAATCGGTTAAGTTGAGCGACACGCGTGACCCGATTCCGGTGTTGACTCAAGAAACACGTAAACAGACGAGTAGGGCTGTCTCTTTCATGCTTGGAGAGGTTAATTTTTTTTATGGGGTTTCGTACCGGAAAATAAAACTGTTAGATAATCAGTTAGTTTGTTGTCCGCTTGGCTTTGTATTATCGAAGTGGTTGAAATGTATCAATATTTTTAATAGAAGTTCGCACGAATAGTTGAGCCTATAATACAAATCAGACAACATCTAATCTAATTCGGTACTAAACACATGTATTGTGAAAATCATATTAAGTAATCCACGAATCTCTACAAATACTCAAGCCCCACAGATGTGCTAGTGAGATAAAACAATTCGAACTAACGCCCTTGTTTTTCGACGCGAAGCCTGAAGCAGTGCTGTTATTAATTTTTGCGACGTAACCTATATTTTCACAGAAGTCTCGTTTGCGCAGCAGACAGCCCTGGGCTATCGGATCATCCGTCATGTTTGCTCAGCGGCTTCTGTGACACCGCTGTTGACGCGGCTTAACCGATAATTGTGTACCCGACTTACCCATAATACCTACGAGCTGCGTACCCTTGCATTAGGAAATGAAAGGCTATTGAATTGTCTTTGTTTTTTACTTGAATTGAAATGTGAAACCGAATGCATATAGGTCTAGGTACTAAGTACTAGTCATCGCCCATGGGTCGATATATTCGACCATAATTCGTTAATTTTTTTCCAATAATTTAATGTTTTTCTAATACATTATTTATTAAAATATTACCGTCTCTATATATTTTGACTGGCTCGATGGCGCATTTGTAGGGTTAGTGACCCTACCCTATGCGCCAAGAGTTGTGGGTTCGATTCCCACCCAGAACAAACATTCGTGTGATGAATACTTGTGTTTGTTCTGTGTCTGGGTGTTAATATTGAATATTTAAGTATATATTTGTAATACCACTGTTGTTTCTGATATCCGTAACACAAGTGCTTAAGCTACTTACCTCGGAGTCAGATCAATGTATGTGATGTAGTCAGATATTTTATAAACTGTGTCAAAATCACATACACGCTCACAGATTGCTTTCGGAATGATGATTTAAGAAAGATAGTCGGTCTGAAAGACAGCGTCGGAGCAAGGTAAGAAGAGGCATGCTCCGGTGGTTCGGACATGTGGAAAGAATGGATGACGAAAGATTGACTAAACAGATATACAATGCGAAAGTGGAAGGATGTAGGAGCCGCGGAAGGCCCAAGCTGCCCTACCACGACCAGATTGGTTGTGTATTATTATCAAAAGGTGATGTTAGGAGTCATAAAAACCGTAGAGCTTGTATGAAAAGGATCATGAATGTTGAAGAGGCGAGTGAGGTGTGTAAGGATCATGCCATATGGCGTTCGGTTCTCTGTGCCTACCCCACTAGGGAAGTGACGTGAAGTTTAGTTAGTTAGTTAGTTAAAATCACATACTTCTCCGTTTCTTCAAAGTTTATGCTGCACCTATAAATATTTAGATTTATATCATGAAGCGTTCTTATAAATGCTGGTTTAATGGTTTGCAGTTGCCGTAGTAGGTTCTAGGTAGCCTGTAGTTGCAAGACAAGTGGTGTTTCGCACGTTGCCGATCCATTGAAGGTTTTGTTCAGGTATAATCGCGCCGACGACAAGAGCGCGACAATGGAAGGTGTAGGAAGTCGAAGGAGTAGCAGGCTCCTCTGAACATTTTGAACAAAAACAAATTGAGTTACAATGGAAAATTAAATAGTCGCAAATGGCTAGCTCGTCGCCCATACAATACTGTTACTCAATATTTGTCGTCTTTTACGACATATAGGCAAGGAACACAGTTAACAGTGACGGACTAAAGGTCCCTTGTAGGGATAAGCAAGTACAGCTACGGTACAGCAGTGAGTTTTTAAAGCTTCCGAAGGAGTCCAGTGGCCGGGGGCGGTATGCCACTTCAGCCCCCCGCTAAGTCCACCACTGACAGTTGGTACATTTTTAAGTCCCAGACCAACGTGGGACAAATGCCGGAATCAATGCGGTTTCACCGTGTTTCCATCGCCTATAATGTTAGTGTATTTTTCATCTTTATCTGATATCCATAGCACAAGCATACATGCTTACTTTAGATCTAGGGAATTGGTGTGTCAGTCAATTTATTTATCTACTAGCAGCGCTCCGCGGTTTCACCCGCATAGTTCCCGTTCCTGTAGGAATATAGGGATAAAATATAGCCTATGTTACTTCCGGAAAATGTAGCTTTCCAATGGTGGAAGAATTTTTGAAATTGGCACAGTATTTTTTGAATTTATTTATTACAAACATACACACACACAAAAATACAAATCTTTCCTCATTATAATATAAGTAAGTATAGATTAACAAATATCTTATTTGTTATGTCATTTTGTTTCAGCCCGCGACCGGTTCCCGTCAACATCATCGACAGACGACAATGAGAGCGGCACGGACGGCGAGGCGGACCGCTCGCGGCGCGCGAGCATGTCCCACGGGCACGGCCCGCCGCCCGGCATGGTGGCCGTGCGCAAGCGCCGCGGGAACCTGCCCAAGCACTCGGTGAAGATCCTCAAGCGGTGGTTGTACGACCACCGTTACAACGCGTACCCCAGCGACGCGGAGAAGCTCGCGCTCAGTCAGGACGCCAATCTCACTGTGTTGCAGGTAACAAGAACAACATTCACACATGCTAACATATATCGGTCAACATTACATACAGTAATCTGACTCCGAGCTAAGTGGCTTAAGCACTTGTGTTACGGATATCAGAATCAACAGTGGTATTACAAATATATACTTAAATATTGGATATTAACACCCAGACACAGAAAAAGCACAAGTATTCATCATACGAATGTTTGTCCTGGGTGGGAATCGAACCCACAACTCTTGGCGCATGGGGCAGGGTCACTACCTAATGCGCCATCGAGCCAGTCAGATATACATACACACAGTGTGTAAGTATCACATCACGGCAATCCTCCAAACGGTATGCAGAGTACAATGAGCAATAAGCTTCTTCATCATCATCAACCTATACTCGTCCACTCCTTGATATTGGCCTCTCCTAACGCCACTGGGCCCGAGCCCCGATGGAACGTAATACCACATTTTGCCAAAAAAAAGTAGTGATAGATCCGGTACACTATTAGGCTGCTTGTCTACCGGAGCAGAGCGGAGCCGGGAAGCGGAGTAATATTAACCAATAGGATTACACCAAATTCCCGCTTCTCTTTAGTGGACATTTTCTATTGGTCGATTTTTAACTTGCTCACCGCTCCGCTACCTCGCTCCGCTCCGGTGAACTGGCAGCCTAAGTCGTCTTTGCCCATGCTAAGCAAAGCTGGGACATTGACTATTTCTGAGAGACGTTCTTTTATTATTTATCAGTCGGTTTTTATATGACGATTGAAAACTTAGCCATGAGATGAGCAATGAAACTGCAATAATGTTGTCAAATCGATATTGTCATACTAATAATATTCTATAGAGGAAAGATTTGATTGTTTGTTTGTTTGTATTGAATAAGCTCTGAAACTACTGGACTGATTTCTAAAATTCTTTCACCAATAGAAAGCTACTTTATCAGGGAGTAACATAGGCTATATTTTATCCCCAAATTCCCACGGGAACGGGAACTACGCGGGAGAAACCGCGGGGCGTTGCTAGTGTGATAATAACTGTAGAAATACGTTTCTCGCATTGAGTCTTCACGGTCGAATAATATTGTCAAGACCCTCGGAGCCAACCATTGTATTGATAGCAATAACATACTTATTACAAGTGAAAAATAAACTGCTTTTCTAAGCGTACCCACTTGACCATCTTCTAAGCCGTAAGGACGCGTCAGTCACTTATCATTATAAAACAACGTCTCGTTTGCATGAAAGTTCTTTAACAGACTTCAAAAAAAGAGAAGGTCCTCAACTTGATTGATATCTTTTGATATCTTTTTATATATATTTCCCGATTACAAGATGCTGTGTTCTATTCGCCTTTAGTTAAAGTTGGTGATTTATTTTTGTATAGCTATAACCTGCAATTGCAATTTACCTGAGTTTATATTAGAGAACGCTGATGAAATTTACATTTGAGTAGCTATAAAACTCAATGCTTGGCTTGATACTTGTTTACACAGACTTTTCGTTTTGCTTTCCTATATTCTTGATTATAAATCGACCTTAACGTATATTATTATTGCTGTAATTTGTTTGTATGGGCTACACGTCTTAACGACTCAACAGACCCTCACGATTTTTTGCATGCATGTTTTTTTTTATAGTTAGAAAAATAACATACGTAAGAACAATTCGTAAAAATACACGCGTATCTTTTTACATAGGACCAGAGGAAAATTTGCACTTTTCGACTTTTTTTTAATTAGAAAAAGGAAAGAAGAACATTTTTATTTGTTGGCTTTTGGTTGAAAATGAATAGGAATTATTTATGCATATGGCGATCTTAATAGTAACAAATAAATCCAAGATATCATTTTACGTTAGAAGTTGCATCTCATCTAAGACATTCCTGCGTTAATGGTTATTATCGAGCGTATATTGAATTCGATTTAAAATTTCTTTGAAATCATTAAATAGTAATTTATGTGTGTCGTAAACGTGACGTCAATATTTATGAAATCCTTACACACGGAAACATTATGTTTCGAAAGAAAAAATCCACAAGCCTTAACTTCACAAACTATACAGACTCAATGGCGCATTCGGTAGTGACCCTGTCCTAAACGCCAAGAGTTGTGGGTTCGGTCCCCACCTAAGTCAAACATTCGTGTGATGGATTGAAATTGTTGTGTGTCTGGGTGTTAATATCTAATATTCAAGTATATATTTATTTGTAATACCAATGTTGAATCTGATATCCGTAACACAAGTCCATAATCTACTTAGCTCGGATGGATAAGATGTTGTCTGATATTTATTTATATGTTTATTATTATGCACTTTACTCAAAATATGTTGAAACTAGTATGGACATTTCCGTAATCTCCAAGTGTGTTGTCAGGTGTGCAACTGGTTCATCAACGCGCGCCGGCGCATCCTGCCCGAGATGATCCGGCGCGAGGGCAACGACCCGCTGCACTACACCATCTCGCGGCGCGGCCGCAAGCAGCCGGCCGGCGCCGCGCCCGTCGCCTCCGCCTCCGGCGTCGTCGTCGCCTCCTGGGACGGCGTCGAGGTCGAGGTCAGTCAACTCATGTCGTCCATGCATACGCACATAGATGCGTCACGTTGACGGGAGGAACCCATCTTCCTCAATGCTGCCTTCTGCCGTTGCAGTCGACGTAAGCGATGCCCACATCTGGGACTTAGATTTTGTCTGAATGGACGTCCTGTTATCGTTCCTACCTCCTGGAACGGTGTCGAGATCAAAGTGAGATACCGTCAATATTAACAATGTTGACATTACGTCAATACGTCAGATCAAATATGATAAGTACCTGGTGTCCTAGATGAAAACTGATTAGCCTCTTGTTATGAAATTGAAGTCTATTGACTTGAGTGATTTCACTGTTAAGTATTTAGATTACGTCGTTGGGATCGATCGACTGTCCGCCACTGCCTCCGGCGTGGAACATCCCTTCGGGTCTCACTTTAGGTCAATGTGATCGACAAAACTCTATCGCCTCCGTCATTAATTCCTAGGACGGCGTCGAATGTGTTTCTAATATTTCCTAATGTTTGTAGAATGATGCTGAGCGCGGAGCAGAAGAGTACAGTGATGGTCTGCTGGTGTACCGCAGCGACGGCGACGACATTGCGGACGGCGAGGAGGGCTATTCCTCCAGCGCGGTCAGCGAGGAAGAGGTCAAATACGACCCCTCGGTCTGGCAGTCCGTCATACGATACGGACCCGAGGACCGGGAGCTGCACCCCGCCGCTAGAGGGTTAGTTAATAGGTAGTCACTCATGCCATAACATTTTTAGGTTGCATGAGGTTGTATGAGTTTTTGGTCTGAGAGTGCGGTATACGATGTTGACTCGAGGACTGGAAGCTTCATCCGGCCATTAGAGGTTTAGTTAATAGATGATCAATCATACTTAAACATTATAAGGGTTGCATGTGAGGTTTAATTAAGTCCTTCATATGATACGGACCCGAGGAACGGAAGGTTTACCCAATGGCCGAGGGTTAGTCATTATAAAGGTTGCATGAGGTATAAGTGAATTCGGTCTAAGAGTCCATCATTGGATTTGAACAAGCATGATGATAAATGGGCAACCACTTATACCATTTCAGTATAATATGACATGTTGCTTACGCGAGTCCTCGGTCAGAGAGTCCATTTATATGATTATTTTTTTAGTTCAGTTGCTTCTGAATAAAATTATTTATTTCTTTAAAAGACTGTAGTGTAGACCTTGTATATATGCCAGTGGCCGTTGTACTATATTGTTTTGTGTATGGTGTACAGGACAGCAGCCGTGGTGACGGTCCGCACCTCGGAGTCGGAGGAGGGCGAGGAGGGCGCGTCGGGCGCGGGCGGCAGCGAGGCGGGCGGCTGGCACCCGCAGCTCGCGCACCTGCCGCAGCTGCCGCACCCGCTGCGCCGCCGCCTGCAGGTACCGGCGCATACAAGCATACAAGCACTACTACTGAACATAAACCCCCTATAGTGTCCTCCACAACCATCATTCCTAGACTTGACTTCCTAGTTCCTTGGCGTCGCCAAGGGCATCGCTCTCGGCTCACTATTATTCCTCATTAACCCTCACCTTTGTCCCAAGTCGTTCCACATTCTCAATTCAAAACCCCACTCCAATCTCCTTAGACGTCACCAAGGGCATCGCTCTCGGCTCACTATTATTCCTAACCTCATTGACCCTCATTTGTGTTTGTCCCAAGTGGTTCCACATTCTCAATTCAAAACCACTGTAAAGTCTCTTTAGGCGTCACCAAGGGCACCGCTCTTGGCCCGCCATCATTCCCAGCCACTAACCCTCACTTGTTCGGCCAGGTGGTCCCGAGCAGCACCGCGACGGAGGGCGAGCGCGACAAGTTCAAGTGCCTGTACCTGCTGGTGGAGACGGCCGTGGCGGTGCGCCAGCGCGAGAAGGAGCAGGAGGAGGTGCCCGTCTAGTGACGCCGCGTGAGTACTTACAGCATACTATAGATATGTGTCGGTCTGACAGACCGGGACCGATTAACTTTTTACTGCTCGCAAGGAGTGTATTGAAATTGTCTTCATGTATATAGGCTTCAAAAAAGTAAAATTACGACCGGTTCGAAAAGGAGATACGGAGTGAAATAAGAAGAGTCTGCAAGAAATCATAGAGTAACCACACTCGAAAATCTTGAGTTATTGGAAAGACATTGGCAGGTGTGTCAGTCTAATAGACCATGTACTACTTGGCATTTTGCTGTTCATTGCAAATCCCAGATTAAATAGCTTATGTATAAATAGATTTGGGAAATCTTGGCATCTTAGAACATCATAGATATGTGTTGTAATCTGATAGTCCATGTAAATTTACAACACAGTAAAAATATCCATAGACAACACAGGCCATACACCAAGCAAACCATAGACTAAGAATACCAATTAAATACATTCGCAAATCTTGCATATTGCTAAGGCCGACCCATAGATAATTATATCTAAACAGTCATTTCCGCTGTTATTATTTAATGTAGTATTTATTAAGCTACTTGTTATTTCAGATACAGCATCAAGACCACATCAGGCGTCAGCCCTCGGGTGAGACGCTCACCCTCTCCGAACTTCCACAGAGCGTCCGAGATCACAGGTTCGGAGTCGTTGGTAGTTGAACACTACACCTCTTATACTGCCGTGCGCCGGCGCGGTACACTTCATAGGCTCGATTTATATTCAGCGAAGCGGTTAACATCTTGAAAATCTGGGAACTTCCAGTAGTAAATGATTTTTAACTTTCGCGTTGCATTATTACTAGGAATAAGTCCGCGGACTAGTCCGCTTGTGACTGCCGTCGTTGCAACACGGACGTCAAGCTGTAAGTACTCGTGTACTTCATAATGCATATCGCGTTTAGTCCCGTCAGTATTCTTTTCATTGGTAAACCTAATGGAATCCATAAAGACGATGTCAAAACGCATTTATTCATTTCACGTTGGCTGATTAATTCTCTTGGAAGTTAGTTTGCCTCAGGAAAAAAAATGTTGAGTGTTAAAATTACTCAGACCAATTTGTTGCTATATTGATTGAAGAAGGTTTTACTTGTGTTCTATTAGAATTTAAATTAGGAATTTAATTTAGGGTTTTGGTAAGTATATGGGCTTCCTATTCATTATTACACTTCACATGGGCTCATTAAAACCACCATCAGCTTAAATCACTAATGTTAATAAAAATATTTTTATAATCGTGCGATAAAACGCTGAATGTAAATCGACCCGCAACCTTTTGTATTATATTAAGTAATTAATTACGCTATTTGACATAGTTATTCCTTGAGAATTAAGGTTTTAAAGAAACTGTTATTTTTTTAAAAGAAGTAACGTTTTGGAGTTTCGTGCGACATAGTAAATACACGGAAGAGTATAACTTAAAACAGCTTAAAAATGAACATGGCATTGGCTAGGTAACGCAACCTTAGGTCACATTTTGTGCAATAAATGCTTACAAGAGATTCGTATGATTTTGATGAATACAATTGTCGTTTTTGGCTTGTTTTATGAAACCGATGTCTCCTGATCTGTATTTGCTATGTACGCCACGACCCCCAATTTTATGTTTATTTTAAGTATCGCTTCGTAAATGTCGTTGTTTTGGTAATTTTAACATAAGAAAGCTATTATTTTTAGTTAACAATTATCTCTGCTTCTTAGTTTCTTACAAAAAGATCAATTAATTTTTGTACCTTAAGCATTTGAATCTTATCAGGTACCTACCGTAATTTATATTAATAAAAAAATCACATTAAAAGCATTTAAATTATAATAAGCGCATAAATTGTCTTTTATTAAAGAAAATAAATAATAAATAACCTACATGATTTTAATTAAATTGGAATTATTTTAGAGTTAACGTAGATTAAATGTTTCTTGTATCTTCCCTAGATTGTGTATTTGTGCAAAATACATAGGTTCGGCTATTAATCCGACTGCTTTAAGGTCGAAATAGATAATATTCGGTGCGAGGAAGCTGGCGAAGCTAATGCATCTATTGTCGGCTTCTATAAACGGTGGACGATCATTGGTTCCTTGACATATAGTCTGTAATGGACCAAACAATGCAGTTGGTCCACCAGTTATGCGCACCAAACCTTATCCCCTATTTGGCCTTAACAGTAATGCCTACCACGCTTACACGTAAAGTAGTCGGTATATCCACGGCATTATAGTCCAAATTAGCTAATGGAAGTTGGCATAGCCGAACCATTAACATACATCCAATAGTTCTAGTCTTCAATTAGTTCTCACTTTAACATTAACTGTAGCATTTTGACTGGCATATTACATTTTCTTAGAGAATATGATATTTGATTGTTTTAAAACACTTAATTATCGAATGACTGCAAAACTTTGGCAGTTAACTGACAATTAATTAATTATTTTAATGTTTCAAAATCTAGGCTAAATTTGGTTAAAGATTGAGTTATAGATTAAGTTATCATTTATGGCATCGTAACCAACATTGAATATCCCTCCAAAATTCTATAATCTCTTCATTTAGATATATAGTATTGTAACTCTAATGCCTAACCTTTGTTTACAAATGAAAACGAGTCAAATATTCTATTCTCTTAACTATTGACTGATATACTCATTGGTGATTACCAATAATTAGCCAGTATACAACTGTTCCTATTGCCACTAACTCTGTTAGTGTCGTCTGGTGGTCTACTTAATATATTTACTTATCTATGTCCATATTCGTATATATCTATATTCAACTCTTTTAAGTATTAGTTTCTGCCTTAATTCGTCTGTATTACTGTCGAAGAAAATTATTATCACCGACTGAAGAGTTATACTTCATATTTGTTTATCTAAACTTTACAGACAAGTTCTATTATAGTTATGTAGTGAGAAAATTATAATACCCAAATCAGTTCTCACAACATAACAATCTAACACAAATACGGATTGGAATAAGTACATAAAATATTTCTTTGACAGCCTTTCTTGTTGTAGGCAGAAACTAGTTCTATATCCCGACTTATATTTATAAGCTAATGAAACCAACCAATAATTCGGCCATTTGCTATCCATATCTGTATTGTTGTTTCTCGCCACTAGTGAATACTTAAAGTAAAAGTAATGCTTTATGGAGACTACCTTTTAAGTATAGCATACATAGGAAGCAATGGAAAGTCAATGGCCAATTATTATAAAATAGAATAAATTAAATGTATAAATGGACTCTATACGTTGGAGGCTGTTCACAATAGATATAAAAATATATACAACTATTATTAGTCTCGATCATAGCACGTAGATTGTATATCAAATATGTAACATATACTTATTTATATACATATAAATTTACGACTGGTTTACCTATGTTATCAAATTGAATGTCTCGTTAGATATATAACTGTATAACTGAACATATAATCAGTCCCCTGTATATACTAAATTTACATAGTGTAGCATATAGGAAGGTTTAATTGTAGCTTTTTAGATTATATATAATGGGTTTGGTGTACGCATTCTTGGTCTAATTTTATACATTTTTCTATTTAAATGAAATAAGCAAGTCTAAGCTTTAAACTTACATTTTGCATACTTGTTCAATGATACAGTATTTCTTGTGAAAATTTTGAAACGTTTTCTTGTTTTGTTTTCAATATCAATAGATATAAATATGTTTTTTTAAATCGAACTAACATGATATAGTGAGGTATTAGTATCCTCCTAAATTATGATCGCATTGATCTATCATTAATTGATAATATTGCAATACATGTTTACCAAAAATATTCACTTATTGTAGTGCGTAGTGCATACATATTGTTTAAGGATATGTAACTTCAATAACATCTTAGAACATAGATATTTTTGATGTATAATTTCTTTTTCAACGCTTTTAAATTTCTATAGCAGTTAACAGTTATTTTGGGTTACAGAATGTAGTCTATAGTCTCGACCATATTATGTTGAAAGCGGCCTTTATTTTTCCTCATAAGGAGTTCAAATAGTTTCGCCATTTACCACTGGAGCGTATCTTAGAGTAGGTAAAAATACACATTTCGAAAAGGGTTACCTACGTTATATCGAAAGCCGTTTCACCGATTTCCATTTCATCGAAAACAATTGATCGAACACTTAATTGACCGATGCGCATCATTTCTACGAAGCTTTAATTCACCGATGTAACGATACATATCACTGACATATTATTTAATCGATGAAACATTTCACCGAATTTTAAGTGTAGGTCAGAAGCTGGGCTACACGAACGTCTAACACTCTTAAACTAAAGTACAGACAGCCACACGTCGGGTAACCACAATCTGTCGATATTGAACTAAATGTTGACTTTAAGGTGAGAGTAGATTCAAGAAATTTTACAGATTTGTATACTTTAACGTGTAGCTTTCCGTACCTACCCAATTAAAACAGGAGAAATCAAATCGTTACATCCGGTAAATTAAAGCTTCGTAGAAATTATGCATCTGTCAATTGAGTGTTCGATCAATAGTTTTAATATACTAAAACATACATACATTTTAAATTATTACACCTTCATATATATGAAATATGTATAAAAGTACTTCCTATACTTTCAAAGATGAAAAGTATTACATTTCTTCAGTTCATAAGCTGCAAGTCAATGTTTGTCGGTGTCTTATACCCTATTTTATATACTTAATTTCTCTATTTGAGCCCCCAATACAGGCGGAAAACTGAAGACGAATAGCGGAGAGATCAATGGGTAATTGCCTGGATATGGTCTAGACTGGGTTCAGGTAAAACAGGCTATGACTATCCCTCTCTTCGCTTTTCGTTTTGTGTACGTCCTCAGTAAATGGTAATTAAGAGAAATCTTAATGACTACTACAAAGAATAATAAATTTCAGTATTTTCAACGTAGTAAGACATGCAGCGATGTGGATGACTTTATTTCGTCTATCTAAAGCAGTGTTTTTCAATCTCTTTGAATACGCGACCCCCTTACAGGCTTAAAATTTCGCGACCCCCTTGGGCCATGGAGAGAAAACAGTTTCTCACTGTTAGTGTGTAGAACTTTGCTGTTTCGTTGTCCGGTGACTCCCTGAGTGCGGCTCCGCGCCCCCCTGGGGATCACGAATAACAGATTGAGAAACACTGATCTAAAGGCATATAGACTACTTTAAGAGCAAAACACTTTAGAAGGCCCAGCATAACTGCTTTATTACACCAACTACTCAGACACAGTAGTTTCGTACGACTATTTACTCCTACGAGGTTTGTGGGATTAATACATATGTATGAAAGTGCTGTGCTATGTTTTTTTGTAAGAGAATTTAATTCTGTTTTAATATTTGTTCGACCATGTCCAGCTGACGTCATATTATGTTATTTAAAAGTTATGTAACTTAGCAGTAAAGAATGGTAACCTTTATATCATAATCGTAAGGTTCGAAGCTATCAACTTGCTGGAGATACCCCTTATTCATAAATATACTTGTTTTGGTTAACCTGATTTATATTTTTTGTCTTTGATCAAAAATGAGACAATACCCCGAGGGTATACTTGTTAAATTTTGCAATAATAGACCATAATTTTGAGTTAAGTGAAATGGAACTATATTCTTGGCTGTCATATTCATAGCTGGTTTTCCGCCGCCCCACACATTGTAACCCAGCACCGATTTACTAAATATTTTTTTTAAGTTAGAGTTATTTTAAATTTGCCACCTGGGGCGAACCGCCCCCCTTGGCTCCCCCACGCTACGCTACTGACACTGTACTGTAATTGTATTACATACATACCTTATCACGCTTCAATACTTGAAGAGGTGGGGTAGGCAGAATTCAAAGTGCAATAAGCCTCTTAACCTTTGCAGCGCCAACGTCTTCAATAGAAGACAATTTTTTTCGTGCCCTCCAAGCCACGTTTTTATTAGAAGACAATATCTATTTAGAACATTCTTTAATAAAAATTCAGTCGAATTGAGAACCTCTTCCTTTTTTTTGAAGTCGGTTAAAAATACATAAGAAAATGCTTTGTTTTATTGTGTGCGATTGCCTAAAATGTTTTGTTATAGAGGCCTTTGTTTATTTACAATACTGCCACTTTGACTCTGCCTACCCTTCAGCGATTATGGGCGTGATGTTATTTAGGTATGTAAAATTACAATAGCCAAAATTTTCTTACTGTCCTGGGCACCATCGTCTATAGAGGAAGACGCCTGGTGATGTGGTTACTTTATAAGTTTTTAAAATATTCATCAAAAAAAAAAAAAGGTTGCTATGAATAAGGGGTGTCGTCAGTGTGCATGTCCTATTGACTTGGAATAATGCTAAGTCGTCGTTTAGTGTATTTCGTTTCGAGGAGCGTTCGTTTGATTTTACCTGAGTACATTGAGTAATGTTAGTGTTAGCGTCTTCTGTACATAGTTTTGTGTAAGAACATAACTTGTTAGTGATTATAATAAAATTGATTTCACTAGACTGAGAGTTTTCTTTTATTAACTCACCCGTTTCCTATATTGCTCCTCTGGATAACCTTAGTCCTGTATTGCATTTTATAATAGGCAATTTTTCTAAAAAAATTTTTAGTCCACTATTGAGATTACAAAAAAATATTGCTGACGTATTTTTTTGTTTTGTTCGACCAACTAAAAATATTAGGTAAAGATAAAGCGCGTTAACATACCGCGCGACGTCACTGGGTGTGTATAATTTTACTGTCTAAATGACGTAAAGCGCTAAATTTCATATCTTTAAAGCGCTGTATCTTTTGTCATTTTCCGAGTATCAGATAAAGAAAAAAATACGTATTCAATATTTTTTGATCATCTAAGGGTAAAAGTTTTACCCTTTATTCTCCGAGAAAATAGAACAGAAGACCTTATCTATGCCTAACAACTTTTGTAGTCGACTGAGAAGAAATAAAACGCTTTATTTATGAAACTATTTATTTATAATTACGTAATCTTATTTACCTATGGCTTACAGTAGGGTACCTACAAATCTATTATTATACATAGCCACTTGGTGGCTTTTCCAGTTACAACAACTTATATAAGATACTTGAGTTTACGCGTAGTTCCCGTTCCCATAACAATACAGGGGTATAATATAGTCTACCTATGTTACTCGCTGGTAATAGGTAAAGCTTACCATTGGTGAAAGAATTTCTAAAATCGGTTTAGTGGTAAAGTAACAAACAAACTTACATTCGAATAGGGATGTTGACACGATCTATATTAAATTTTGTAATATCAATGCCGTAAAAGGAAGTATGGCTATCACATGTAGTTTGTTGTGAAACCATATTGATTTTGGATTGTATTGAGCCTACGATTTTAAATGTAACAAAAACTGCTTAACATTTAGTCAGTTGACTAGGTATACGAACAAGTGATGTCATAAACTTACAAGCCCATACCAAATCTAAAAAGTGATTGCGTTTTGACAGCTTTAAAAAAGTATTTCAATTGACTTGCCAGTCAACATCCCTATTTATTGTGACATTTTAGCACCATTTTTCGAAGGGTAAGTACCAACTAGGTACATATCTAATTCTTTTTATTTTTTATTTTTTTTTTAGTTTAAAGGTTGCATTGCATATCTTAAGTGCGATACACACATGAAGTCAATATTAATAAATCGCACAGTTGTTAATCAGGCCAGGCCTGCTATAATAGGTGACAGTAACCCCCCTGGAGACTGAGCTACTCCAGCTGGAGCTGGACGCTAGTCCTAAATGAATATCACGTAGGATCAAACCAGATTTAAATGTTAAGTGAGTCGTTTCTTTGGAGTCAGTCAGCCTGCACAATGTCAAGTTTGCTGACGCTGGCGCGGCGCTTGGCAGCGCGGTCGTGCGCGGGCGCGGCGCGGCGCTCGCCCGGCGTCTGCTCGATGTCCACCTCCTGGCTCGGTAGCTCCAGCAGCAGCTGATCGAAGCCGCTGGCGTTGGTGCTTAGTGTAGGCCGCTCGTCTGGTGGCGGGGAGACGAGTTAATAGGGGATTAATAGGATTAGCCGGCTGTGTGAACTACGCGGTCGCACTAAAGTGGAAGTAGGTACTTCCGCCACGCTAGGTGTTGCTTGCTCGAGGACCTAAGTCCGACTAACCGCCTTTGTGTATTGTTTATATACTAAGTGGCGAGAATAACTTCGTCAGCGCGATGCAGGATTGTATGGCGTATCTGCATGTTCGTTCGACGTCATATTTTTACATATTACTGGAGCTATAATATTGATTATCTTATGGCGCAGTCGCTACACGGCTACATTGAAAATTATGCCGGATCGATGGGAATCCCGACAAAGGTCCACAAGATTAATTAAATAAGTCGCCTCTGTTCACTTAGATGAATCGATTCGAAGGTGCAAAAGGACAACTATTGTCCAATTATTTCACCTGAGTAATGGTGAACCAATTTTTCGAGCAATTGACTTCGGCGTAATAGGCAGGTCAACTAGGGTAGGACTTCAGAGACATCTTGCATTAAGCAGTAGCTCACAACCTGCTGTTTCATTGAGTGACTGATAACCAGTGGCCCAAACTCTAACAATCGAAGTAAGATGCTTTCCGCACTTCCGTCCCATATGTCGTAGACGTGGTGAATCCTCAACTTCTTCACATCGTCGTCCACACGCGAACAAACTATGTGTTGCAAGCGCCCATAGGCTTACGGTTAGGCAAACTCTTGTTAGCACGCAAAGGGGAAACCTTATAGGATATCCTTACTGAATAATGTTTAAAGATTTCATTTCATCAAGACTTTTTCATTTCAATTAGGTATATGCATAGTTGTGAGTACTACGAACCGTTTAATATTATGTTGGTCCTTATTTTGAGCTATCAAAACGTAATGGTTCTTAAATTTTTTATGGCAATAGCTAAGTATATAAAAGAACATACGGTACATTCTACTCTTTAGAATATCTTAAATAGCCAAAAGCAATATTTATGAAGTGTTGGCTATTAAATAAATTGTTAGTGCAAAGCCTGTGCTAAATTTAAAATAAAACTGAATTGTTATAAATAGAATAGGTTTGAAAACCACATAGATAATAAATAAAACATAGTAAATAAAAGCAACCATATTTAATGACAAAAAAACAAATTTCTTAAAGTGCTGTAAACTTCTAAAAAAAATCTATATAATTTTATTTTATTGGTCAGATCTTGCATTTTTTATTAACCATTGTATAAATATATGCCGGCAGAATGCTGTGCATATTTTTTAATTAAAAGCTAAAAGTTACAATTTCATTGGTCCCACTTAAATAAGTATATCTCACTCGTGTAATTAAATCACACATTATCACGGCCCTTAGAAAATAACAAGATTAAAAAAGCAAAAGTAAGAAATGAAGGTTTTATCAAAGCGTGATGTATTTTGTTCATTACGTGATGGCGAGCGTACAACGCACCCTGATGCTATATACCTACAGTCGTAGCTTAAGCAGTTTACATCGCAAGGGCCACTCGCACGTTACCAACCCTTTAAGGGTTCGCTGAGAACGCATAAGGCACAAGAGCGCCCACACCGTATAGGTCTCCTGTCTCTCTGAAACTCTGAGGTTTTTCAACGCCGCAGAAAACCTCGAGAGTTTGGACTTCCGGTACTCAAGCCTGGTATCCGTCATTACATATACGCCGGGTTTCTATTCCTGCCTGTCGAGCTGGCCCAGTTATGCCAAAACTAACCAAACCAACCTACATTTATGTAATGGCAGGTAGATACGTAGGAAATCAATAAGATTTTTAAAGAATAATTAATGTAAAGATATCTACAAAATCACTAATGTGATGTTTAGTTCGAGCAACTTGAAGCTAAAGAAAACTAAATCAAACTAGAACTAGTTAACTAAGTTACGTATGTGCTAAACTAGTAAATAAGCAGCATACATAAAACGAGATAGGTACCTACACTGGCGATGGCTTTCGAAATCATACCCCGCTTCTATTCCCATTTGTCCCTAGGTGTTTGCCTCCGTTTGGAGACAAATGGGAATTTTTGTCATTCGTTTCATTCATGCAAACATATTTAGCTCGACTGAAACTAAACAGGGATATAGAACACTCATAGCGTTGAGAAAAATAGATAAAGTACTTCAAGAGGGCAATTGAAGTTTCATTTCGTTAAGAAAAAGAGATAAGAGGAATTACTTGAAGAGGGCGATAGAAGAGTCTGGTTACATTGAATGAGAAAAAAAAAGAGTAGGTACTAAGATACTTCAAAAGGGCGACGAAAAAGTATTATTACGTTGACCATATTCAATTCATTATAAGGATAGCAAAATTTCCTGGGGTTCTAAATCTGATAAGTGCAGCTTCAGTGTCAACCAGAATTCGACCATTGGGCAGAGATATCGCCGGTAGTTAATACCGCGTAACTGACAAGTGTCAGTCATCAAAAGGTCTAACTTTGATTTAAATAACACTGAAAATTACGCCTTATGACCAAGTGTTAGTTACGCGGTATTTCGTATCACCGACGATATTTATTTATATATCAGATATCAAACTACATCACATACATTGATCTGACTCTGAGATAAGTAGTAGCTAAAGCACTTGTGTTACAGATATCAAAAACAACAGTGATACAAATATATACTTAAATATTGGATATTAACTCCCAGACACAGAACAAACACAAGTATTCATCACACGAATGTTTGTCCTGGGTGGGGATCGAACCCACAACTCTTGGCGCATGGGGCAGAGTAACTACCGAATGCGCCATCGAGCCAGTCAAAGTAGGAAATGTATCTAAGTATGAAATATCCGCGTTTCGCGAACGTTCAAGCCTCCAACAACAATTATTTATCTTCGCGTCTAAGTATGCGTTGCTAACCCAAGCCCTTCTGCTTCAAGAGCTGCCTCTGTCGGAACTCCTCCTGCGCCTGCCTCTGGCGGCGCTTGCGCTCGGCGCGGGCCTCCTCGTCCGCGTCGCCCTTCGCCTCCTGCGGACAGGAAACGGCTTTAGGTCCCGGTTTAGTCACTATCAGTTAGTATGAATATGGTATAGTATATGGTGGGACGAACAATATAGTAATATAAATTAAATATTTTATTAAATTCCCGGTCGCCCTACTGCAATGAAATGAAAAACAATTTTGGAATGAGTAGTTATTTGGTGTTTTTTATTTTGGGCGTAAAACACGTTCAGTGCCACCATCTTGCCCGGAGAGTTCACGTAAATCTTCATCCATTGCTGACGACTAGTCTGGCTCGTTCATTTTCCTTAATAATTTATATAGCCTTATGAAAAGACATGGTAGCGTAGTAGCAGGGAATGTGTTAAATTTTACCGCCCTGGGCCAATTACCTACGTTTGTAAGGTATTTGGTTTTGGCCATCTCTAAGGTAGATTGGGCCAGAACAGACTAATAAAATAAATAAGCGTCTCTCTCCCTGCCTCTGCTGTACGTATATCAGCAATTGAAATATTTTTACTTTAAGAGCAATGGCGTAGTACCTAATTAAACATTCGGCACACCGCTCCCCAGAGGGGAGATTTGTCCCTATACCTATAAACGTATTTTAGCTTGGATCTTGTACTCTGGCTCTTATATGACTCAAAAAAATTAAGAAGTAGTACTTAGTTGAAAGCGTTGTGGTACTTTAACTCTGTATATGGCAAAATATGTACTTAAATTGTACATAGACTGACCTCATTATTGAAATAGTGCATGATCTGTACCAAGTTTAGCATTACTTTGCAAATTTTAACTAGAACTTAAATGGTGTGGCATCTAATTAGCCATCCTTTCGACATTAATGTAGGTAGCGAGTTTCATGTACCATTATAAACAATGAGATATTGGTGCTATCTATATACACGTCCAAAATGTTAAAATTAATTTTAGTCTATACTAGCTGTGCCAGCGGTGTCACCCGCGTTTATGGTTAATATTATACTTATAAACTATTTCCGTTGTACATGATTTCTATGTAACTTTAACCATTAAGGCTGCACACGCGACGGAAGCTTAAAAATGGAGTAACTTCTCCCGTTTTCCCAACATTTCCCTTCACTACTCTGCTCCTATTGATTGTAGCGTGATGAAAAGTATACTATAACCTGCCCAGGAGTATGCAGAATAATTGTACCAAGTTTCGTTAAAATCCGTCGAGTAGTTTTTGTTTCTATAAGGAACATACAGACAGACAGACAGACAGAAAAAAAATTTACTGATTGCATTTTTGGCATCAGTATCGATCACTAATCACCCTCTGATAGTTATTTTGAAAATATATTTCATGTACAGAATTGACCTCTCTACAGATTTATTATAAGTATATAGATTTATATTTCAGTCTGTCTCCGCTAAGGATATAGCGTGGAGTTTAGTTAGTCTATATAAAACTGGGCAAACGCTTTGTGGATGAAACAAAAGACGAGTTGACTTCATTAATAAGTTATATATTTTTACCTTTATGTTGTGTATGCGACATGAAATACAGTTAGCGCGTGAGATGAATGCACAGCTTAGGAATGGGAGTGTTGTAGCGCTATTACGGATAGGATGTCGTCGGAGGCGTGCATTCAACTCGCGCGCAAACTGTACACGCCCAAGATTTTTTATAATATTTATAATAAATATTCCTTTTTAAATGTAACTGAACGTTTCACTTGTGAATATAATAAATAAAATAAAAAGGGCAAACAAAAAATACACAATCAAACATTGAGATATTTCAAACAATTTTATTATAATAAAAACATGTAGGTACGTACGTAAAGTTCACACAATGTCTTACTTCAACTACATAAATATCTATGTACATAGACAGCAATTCCATGTATGACCACATCACTTTACCCAATTCCTAAAAGTTACATAAACAAAGTATTATGTATTTAAAATTATTTCATCATAAAAATTGAGGAATACTAAGAGAAAAAATATTTAACAAATGTAAATTTCTTATTCCTAATATATTTAGTGTAAAACCCATCTTTTGTGTTCATCCACGCATACATGCACATCTGACCGAATTATTGCGTACGACATTATATGCCAGCACTAACTATGAACTATTGAAAATCTCTTATTATTATCTCAAGGTCGGCCCTACCATTTAATCCATCTAAATAATACGAGGCGGATTTCATACGAGAGGTGACAATTAGGCTGGCTCAAGATCCCTTCATTTCAGCTTTATATAATCTACTTGAAATATTTTCCTCGTTATTCTATCATATGCGATTGGGGATGGCAGCATTTAAAATAAACAGCATTATTATGAGATCTGTATTTCGAGTGATAGCACCCAACTAATTAACTCTTGAATGAGCTCAATAAGCCCAAAAAGCCCTGTTTCGTTATGTTCCATTTCCACAGATCTGCAAAACCAAATACCATAGACATCTTTACAATCCATAGACACGAATAGAAAATAGATTTACAAGTGTGATGAGGTGTGTCTTAATTTTAGTCATATCTATAAAATATAGAGCATGTGCAATATTTGTACCTCTTTCGACGCGTAAAGACCGACCTGACTACCTCATGCAAGCACCCAATACCTACTCCTGAAGTCACTCAAAACACACACACACACATATCAAGCTGCTAACCTACGTTCGATATCTCGACATTAACACTTAACTCCATAGTATTATAGTAACTCGAAAAATTCAATAAAAAATAGTGTACCATTTTTGAGATTTCAAACTTACACCTCCAAAGGTTAATACTAATAATACATTCACTAACTCTCGACCATAGACTACGGCTAGGCTAACACGGCGAAACCGTGAAGTACTATCGCGTGCAATCCCGTGAGACCATAGAGTATAAATGTGAAGTGATGTGATATATTTTTCTTGGCAAAATTTTAAGGCATAAAAAGTCTGACTTAGCTCAAAATCTGAAATGTATTGCATTTAAATAACAATCATTAAGTTTCAAATAGTAACATATTCGAAAATAGGTTAACCTTCCATAGAAATGTCCGAAGAATTAAGACTATAGTTTTAATCAATTTATTATAGATTATTATGTTCTCTTGAGTATATTCAGTTCCACAAGAAATAGGACCGTAAATTTTAATTAAAATATAATTAAAAGAGTGTCAATTTAAAAAATAATTGAGCAAATTTTTCAGCTGCAGTTTTAGGGAAACGTTCGTCGAATACCCTTTGCGTCACGCGATAGCACAAGCTTTAAGACAAATACATACCGAGTCATTGAACTCTATACTCAATAATAACCGAATAGGACTACCCTTTCAGTTAACATCTATCCTCATTGAGTAAAAAAATGTCGAGCTCTAGATAGACTAAAAAACTGTATATTGACCGGGTACATATTTTCCAAAACGAGAATATTATCAAACTTAGGTGTAGAAGAGCTTCAAAGAAATTGACTCGTATTTAGCACAATCAAGTATTGTACAAACCGGGCAAGAAACATATTTGGAAATGTTCATACAATACTTAACATACAAGGAGATACATAATCCGTGTTTTTAGAATACTTTTCTATATTCAAATATAAAGTGACTGCAATTACCTGGTGTGAGATATATATTCGACGTTCAATGTTTTAATGACGTTTGACCGATGCTACTATTTAGTCGAAAGCACGTTACGCTGGGTCATATAGAGTTCAACAGTTCGGTAAAACGTTGAACGTCCGTATATATTAGTTCCCGAAACTACCTCTCCGGCTACGTACGCGGCGTATCAGGTAATTTAAGTTTATTGGCGAGTTGAATCAGACGATCAGATCGAACGACCAGCCGGCCCTAGGACCTGGCCGCGTCCGGGTGCGGCGCGTGCGCCGCCGCCGGGGACGCCACCTTGCGCGGCGCGTCCTCCGGGAACTGCTTCTCCACCTGCTCCGCGACCCACTTCTTCACCTTCTGCTCCGTCCAGAAGCCGTCGTAGAAGATCGTCGGCTTGATCCAGCAGCCGGCCTGCTGCTGCGGCGCGAACGCGGCCGGCTCGTCGCGGCACGCGCTGCGGCACTCGACGGAGCCGCGCCCGTTCACGACCAGGTTCTTCGGCGGCATGTTGAAGTTCAGGTTGACGTTGCCGTGGTGCGGCTCGTAGGGCGAAGTGCCACGGGCCGCACTCGTAGTAGTTGGGGAACACGGGCGCCACCGGCGGCGCCAGGGCGCGGCGGGTACAGCGGCGGCATCACCGGCTGCAGCACGAAACTTACGTTCGAGTTGGGGCGCAGCGGCGCGGGCGGGCGGCGCGGGCGCGAGCGGCGCGCGCGCCGGCCGCGGCGC